>JBBMOC010000080.1:293240-435271 GCA_037975185.1 Centropyge bicolor
GTGAGGGAGGGAGGGGGGGGGGGAGAGGGGGAGCTGGAGAGGGAGGGAAAATTGAGATGAAAAAAAAAAGCAAGGGTAAGGGTATGGCTGAATTACTGTACTGCTTTTTTTCAGCACCGCCATAAGTAATGCAACACCCGTGGCTTCCGCAACAGATGTCAAATAGCATTCCGGCGGCTGTGTGCAGACGCAGTTGAAACAAGCTTGTCAATTATAGCCGAGATGATGAAAGTCTTTCTGCGGATCGACAGAACCGAGCGGGGCACCGCAGAGAGGCCTGTGGAAAACTTTTCCATATGGACGCCATGTGCACGTGGGTTACGCAGGCCGACTCACGACAAACAGTTTAATTAAAAAGAATCATTGTTTTACGCTCGTAATTTAGCAACACGTGTGCACATTGTTGGCTTCGAACACAAAGGCACCAAAACACTCGGATTTTTTCAGTGCAGGATCTTAGATAATGTCTCGCGACGGAGCGGCGGATGAGTTATTGTTAGCCGGCGTGGAAACAGTCCTCCAGCTGCGGTACAAGGCTTCGTCATTGTCCAGGAGTCAGGTGCGGGAAAAAGAAAAAAAAATAGTGAAATTAAACACAAATCGAATTTGTTGGAGAGCTCAGCTGCTCGGAAGGAAGTTTGAGGAAATATTCCTCTCATTGTGCGTCGAGATGCTCGTAATTCAGCTCCTCCTCGAGTCGGCGGGAATTCACGAACCGGCTCCGTCATGATTTTCTGAAGGGGGGGGCTCATCGGTTTATCAAAGCACCAAAGACTGACGTTTCCACCTGTCAGCGTGTTCACTGTGTTCCTGCTTACTGTAACCACACACACACACACACACACAAACACACACACTCCAAACTCGCCTGCCTCGCCTGCCTCTGTCTGCAGGACTGGGTAGATGCTGTTAATTATATACCGAGGGCGGTTAGATGATGTTTATGTAATTACCCTCTTTTCTATTCAGGAATCAAATGGGGTTTGGAGAAGTTCATCAAAAGGACCCATTGAGACAGTCAAAACAGTGGTGGGCCTGATGCTGGCTGGTGCACAGTCTCAGGGAATATCGTCTATGGATTTTTAAACTGGGGGGCTCAGTTTTTCAAAGCTGTAAAGGAATGATAATGAAGCAGCCGAGCAGCCTGGGAATCGAACCTATTGTTCAATGTTCTGTATTTGGAGTGTGTCTGTGCTGCAGTGTTATGTTGGGTAGGAATGACTGTCACTTTTAGCCTCACGAAAGAATCCGTGGCCATGATGGAAAAGGTTCAAAACACCCCTCCACCTCCAAAAAAAAAAAAAAAAAAAAAAAAAATCCCACCTGGCGGGTCATCTACCCCGTTATCTAATATGATCTAATCTCCAGGTTTTTCTCCTCTGGCAGGGGACACATGGGCAGACAGCTAAACATGTCAGGGATATTGGATGTGTTATGGTGGTGTTTGCTGGAGGTGTCTTCCTCAACTTTGCCTCGGACTCTGATGAGCTGAGGGACCGTTATTCCCCAGGTGATTCTGGCCGAGATTAACTCTGCTGATTCCCACCGTGTCGTTTCCTTGTGTGTGTGTGTGTTTAGCACCGGCACCAGTGATCTCACACAAGAATTGGCAAAGTTTTCTCTGTGTGTTTTGTTGGGGATTTTGCTTTTATTCCTGAAAAAAAAAAGTGGTTCTACATTATTTTTCTGTCCTGATACAATCTTGAGTTTCTCCTTTTTTTTTTTTTGCAGTGAGAAGTTTGAGGAGCGATGAGAGGCTTCACCTGCGATTGTGCTAAAACAAGGATGCAACAGTAATATTCCATCAGAGGAACAGAGAGTGAAACGCTGCCTTGAATCTCTACTCTCAATTATCTGTTGAATGGAGTCGGCACTTTCATGGTTTTTGTTGAGGGATGCCTGCAAATTGCAGAGGGTGCGAGCGCTTCATTTTACACTTCCACTTTCTGACAAAGCCTCCTCGTACTCCAGGCAGCCGAAATTAATCTAAAGTGAAAGCAGATCTACGCCGGCTTTATTTGTGTAAGTTTGCGAGAGGCTAAAAGAAGAAGTGTCTGTCCAACTTATTTGTAATTTTTTTTTGGTGAGAAACATTTTGAAAGCTTTGCAATTTCAATGCAAACATCCAAAAATTAAAACACAGTGGGAGGTGACTGCAGCTTGGCCTGTTGTTGTGCATAAACAACAGGTCATTCATTTCTCTGGTTTGTTGCCTGTCAAAGAACCCTGGAAGCTGAATAATGTGGTGATACATGTTCCCATATCACAAACATCTCACATGAATTAACCTTCAACACTTTCTGGATTTTTAAAGAATCATTTTTATCGTGCAGATGTTTTATTTATTTCTTAGTTGGCCTGTTTTCAATCGCTCGGCCCAATTACAAGCAAAAACAGAGGCTCGGAACAAAAGCAGCTTGTTAGCCGGACAGCGTTGTGCTAACCTGTCATCCTGCCAGGTGCCGATTGGAACGGATCCCACTCCAGTCGCCTTAACTCGGGCTAAGCATGACGGACCTGTCGGAGCTGTTTGCTGTTCGGCCTCCTCTGAGAGTAAACTCCTCGGAGTTCGAACGCACGCTCGCTGTGATTGCTTTGCTGGATTCACCCGTAAAGATAACACCCCCACCCCCCCCACCCTGCAGCCTCCCAGCCTAGACTTTCCCTCGGAGCCCCTGATGGATGGCTGGCATTATTTTTATCACTGTAACATAATCAGCCCGTGTGGCCTCTGTCTGTGCGGCGAGCCAGCTCTGTTAACATAACTAAAAATACAACCATGTAATATTTCATACTGTACATGTGCAATCTATCAGGTGAAATTGGAGGTGAAAGATCATTCGCTGTATTAAATATACATGACTTATTGGGGATCTACCGCGCACAGGCATCAATCACGTCTCATACGAGCGGAGGAACGACGTCCCTGCAGCCGCTCACGGAAACTCTGAATTATTCTAATATCACAGTTTTCTTAAATTTTATCTTGTGGACTTCTCAAAAAATCTGTTCTTTTTTCTTTTTTTCTTTTTTTAAAGGCCAGTTTTGATAAGCCTCTCGAGATGCATGAAAATACTTGTGGGTCATAACGCTCAAAATTAGGCTAATTTCAGATTCCTCCCCCTGCATCTAAAGCTTAGAAGGTATAACTAGAGGGCTCTAACAAATAAATTATGAAATGCCTGCAGTTTTTTTCTGATAGAGATAAAGCAGATACAATATTAAATCCTTCCCAAATTAGTGGCGGATGTATAATTCAGTGGGTGGTGAACATCAGCTGGGCTGAAAGCAGACACTAATGAGATGTGGGCAAACTGCATCTGAGGTAACTGCCCTCCTCTGTCTCTCTTTGTCCCTCGCTCTGTCTCGCTCTCTCTCTCTCTCTTTAATGTCTGCCTCTCTCTCTCTGGTTTTTTGGCTGAATTAACCACCTCGCAAACAGCCATAAACACAGAATTTGCTGTAGGCCTCGCGCGCCGAGCGGAATGGGATGCTGCCGAACACATGGCATGGCACAACAAAGACAGACAGTTTCATCAGAAACTGAGCCAAGCTGAGCGCCGCAGACAGTTTTTTTTTTATGAACCCTTGTGTTCTTTGTCTTTTCCCAAGTTGTTGCGATATCACCAGATTAACCATCTGAAGAGGACTCTCTGAATGTTTGTGCAAACACTGTGTTTTGGTGCTGGATGTAATAATTTCTTTGCTTTTCTGCACCAGTGGAAAAACCTCGGTCGAGTTATTTCTGCGCCCTGATAGATGTCGGCTGGTGCAAGAGGCTCCGTCAGAGATGCAGCAAACTCTGTCGGTTTTTGCACTTTGCAATGCAACACCGGTTTGCTAAATTATCCTAACCACCCATAAATCACTAATTATGTGGCACGAATCAAAAACAAAGGGCTTCATCATCGATCCCAGCAGAAGATGCAACCTTTCTCTCGGCAGCTTTTATTTACTCTCAGATTAAGTCTGAGAGTAAAATGATGAAAATGAACGTGGGTTATGTTTCGGTTCGCAGCTCATGACTCGGCTCTCTGTACCGTCCGAGGGGGTTGGTGGATGTGCTGCGCGCTGCAGCACCTTGCTTCAATGGTTTCTTTGTCCTGATGGATTTCGGGTGGTGCAAGAGGCTCCATTACATATGCGAACTATGTGAACTGCAGCTGTGAAGTTTTGAGCCGCTTTAGCTTTTTCTCCTCATAGTTTCACATTGCTGGGTTACAGTTCACGACGTGGCCAAAAGTGTGCAGACACCCGAACTGTGAGTATTAGTCTGCCGCTGTTACAGCCTCAGCTCTCGTGGTTTCAGGCTTTCCTTCCGTGGGATTTGCTCCATTTCAGACAGAAGAGCATTAAAGAAGTCCGGCAGTGATGTTGTGCGATAAGGCCTCGCTTGTAGTTCCAGCTTTTTCCCAAAGGTGTCGGATGGGGTTGAGGTCAGGTTTCTGTGCAGGCCTGTCAACTTCTTCCACATCAAGCTTGGGAAACCAATTCTTCGTGGACTTCGTGGCTTCGTGCACGGGGGGCTTTGTCGTGAAACAGGAAGGGGCCGAACACAAACTGTTGCCGAGACGATGGAAGCACACTGTTGCCTAATATATCATGCATTATATATTGTACGTTTTAGACTTGGGATTTCCTTTGAATGGGGCCTGAACCAGGAGAAACTGCCTCAGTCTAAAACACATACAGAGAAAAAAACAATCTGAGCATAACCCTTATAGAATTGCATTGTGTTGAGATGTTGTTGAAACTTATTTCATGGGATAAATGAGACAGTGAATTCTGGGGGTGAAGTATCTTTGGTATCGATTGCGACTGATTGCATCTTGTGTTTGAAATGTCACTTGTCCTTTAACTACATTTCTGTTTACGAGCAGTAAGCTCACCCAAAGACACGTGAATTCACTGTGAGTACAGAGCAGATTTCCTGCTCATTGACGCCGACTCTCTTGCTATTAAACCTCAAGTGCTGCGTCGTCATTGTCAAGCATTTTTCCCGGAGCTGACACATAAACGCTTTCTCGACATAATGGTGATTTAATTCACGATCGTATCAAAACAGGTGAAGTCTCGCATCACTACCTCACCGCACAAAGGCTGCTGGGTAATAGTGTGCGTATTGTGTAGGTCAGGGCTTTCATTTTTTAACCACGAGTGCCATTCACTGCATCAACATCCACATCGGTCTGCGGCCTCATGCACAAAGAGAAGGCAACATTAATTATATTTAATAGCTGTTCTCATGTTTGCCAGGAATCTGAGCCAACACTGACTCTGTTGCACTGCAGGCTTAAAGGATAATTGCAGTTTATTATAACTTGGGTGTCATTTCTGTACTTTTGGCACTAATTCCTGTCAGTGATGAAAACATTAGAGTCACCGGAAAACCTCCGATAAGGATAAGAAAATGTGTATTTGCTCAGCTATGGTATGGTGAGAGGAAGGAGCTGAAGGAAACATGATGAGGTGAAATAAAACGGAACAAAAACAGTGTCGACTGCCACCACCATCTTAACAAAAACTCACAGCAGGGTTGGGTCGAGGAAAATCAAAAAAACCACAAACATCAGATAAGTTGATCCAAAAGGTTACAAGAGCTCTGATGGGCATGAAGGGAAAAGGGGGGCATGAACAAAAACAAACAATCAGGCAAAGGCAGACTGAAATGAACTGACTTATATAGAGTCCTGATGGTGATTGGCTGCAGCTGGGAACACAGGTGACAGGATGAGGTGAGGCAGGTGAGGTGAGAAGCTATGGCAGGTGAACAGTGACAGACAGAACTAAACAGAGACTGAAACTAAGACAGAACTGAGACTGAGGCTGAACAGGAACCAAGACAGGACGACGACACAGAACACAGACAGGAACTAAGACAGAACATGAACAGGACTCAGACGTGACCACAGACAGAGACTGGACACAGACATGACAGGGCAGAATGTGACCGAACAAAACTAAGACTGACCAAAAACTAACGCAGAAACAGAGGCCTGGCTGGAAGAACCGTGACAAAAACTTTATCAGATCAGAATTAGGGAATGATCATTTATCAAAAAACATTTCCTGGTTCCAGCTGCTGAAATCTGAGGGTCATTTTAAATGTCATATTTTTGGTTTTGGATTGTTGTTGGATTGGGATTGTGCAATGTTCAATATTCACTACAAGACAACTAAATATTATTTTTTAATCATAATAATAAGGTTGGTTATTATAAAAGATGTTGGTTTTAAAAATGAATTCAGGGATATTTGTAAAATGTAATGATTTAAGTGCAGATGCAAATCCCTCATTTCCTCATTAGTGAATGCAGAACCATTGACTTCCACCTTAAATACACAAAAGACATATTATACACAACCTTCATTATTAATCATCGGTGAAGCTCTATAGGACGTGTTGACTTGTTGTTCGCAGCTCTCTCAGAGTGAAGAAGCTCGACGTCAGGGACTTGTTCAGAACTGAATTAAAACTACTATTAACATCCATCATTTCAGCAGCAGATCGTCGAGCGAACGCGACACCAGGAAACCTGAGCTCCAAATGTTGTTTCAGCACATTAAAGGTTCACAGATGATTTCCTTCCACTCTCATTTTGCACCTCCAGCGTCTGGTTGAATAATTTCTCTGAAGCAAATCTTCAAAAATAGCCGTGGAAAACCACCTGTAGGAGTGCCCTCCGACAGAGGCTGCCCATGCACCGCGGGGAAACGTATTAACAATTAACTTCAGCAACTGTTGCAGAAATTATTACCTTAGGGAACCATATGGGAGCTACATGGCAGAAGCAGCTGTGGAGCTTAACAACGTACATTTACTCAAGTACTGTACTCGGATTAATATTTCAGCACCTCGACTTTGCTCAAGTATTTCCCGATTCAGCAACTTTTGGATCTCGCTCCTGCAAAAGTTTTACTCTGCTTTGTGTTTCTGGCCCATTGAAGAGAGCGTGTGCTTTCCAAACGCTTAACGGATTCATTCATTCACTCATTCATTCGTTTGGTTGTAGAGAGCTCTTATGTCACAATGAGAGCCAAATGGACTCAAGATGTTAAACCAGTGCCAAGAAGCATCTGACACAGCTTCATTAAAGAAACTGTTTGAGGCAAAGTTTGAGGCAATATTTCACAAAAGAGAGAGAAAAGTGAGACAGTGATGTTATTTCTTCTTTCCCACCTCATTAATCATCTCACACCTCCTCACATTTATTTACCTGGGGACCCTTTGAAGAGGGTCTTGGTTGGGAACTGAACTGAAGCACCAAACTGGATTTAAAGCTGTTATGTCACCAGATACAGGAACAAAATGCTGCTCAAACACTGATGCCTCAATATTTACACTCTGCAGAATGTGTACTTTTACTTTGGATACTTCAAGTACATTTTTGCTGTTCGTGCTTGATGAATGTAGGACTTTTACTTGTAACAGAGTATTTTTCACTGTTGAGGAAAAAGAATCTCTAATTACTATAATAAATAAAACAGATGAAGCATAAATATTATCAATAATTTGTTTACAGGATTTTAAAATACATCTCGGCTGTAACGGTTTCTGGAAACAAACTGAAGTTACGAGCAGCAGCTGCTCAGCAGACACAGTCCAACAGGAGCATGCAAACACTTGTCTTCTGGCAAACTTTAAAAATTCAAGAGAGAAACTTTGCTTTTGTAAATGTTGCATCTGCACTTCAGCTCCAACAAAACAACAATGTACCAAAAAAAACCCTGTTAAATCCTTTTTTTTACATCTTCACATTTCGCTCCTGCAACTTGTTTCAGTCCGGACGGATGAAGAAAGACGAACTGACTCTCGCTGCTGCTCGTCACGACTTTTAAAAGTGGGAATCAGAAACTGTCCTCAGATTGAAAGGTCGCCGGTTTTCATCATTCCAACAGACGATATCCTCGGCGAGTGTCCTTGAGCGAGACTCCGAACCCCCGCCTGCTCGCTCGCTCGCTGCGAGTCTCTCTGAATATCAACGTCAGCTAAATACCTTAAATGCAAATGTGGGCCATTTTTCACTCAAATCAGATTCAGCAGAAAATGATGAAATTGTACCTTGCGGTGGCAATATTTTTAGAGCCTATTATTTATGTGTTTAGGACGTGAACCAAAGCTGCTGAAACAGGTTCTTTTCTACTGAGAAACACAGGAATTTACATGATATTCATTTCCCGAACGCGGCAACAATTAGTTACTTGTTGGGATCTTCATTATCTCAGCGAATCACATTTTTATTTCCTTTTTCTCGCACGCAGATGTTTTACAATTAAAATGCGGGGTAAGATTTAATTGCTCTGTTTTGATTTGAAATGAGTCAGATGTATTGCAAATTTTCGAGTGGCCAGTTGAGCGGTCGGGCTTATCAGAGGCTGCCTGCTCGCTTTATTGCGAAGCATTCCCTCGCCATCCATCACCTTTTAGCACCGCTGATTATCCTGGCAAAAGATAATTACACAGCACAGCGCTGCACTGCAGAGAGCAACACTGACGCTTATCTGACCACCTGAACAACAACTCTGGGAGGAGGGGGCGAAACGAGCGTCTGACCCCAACATTACCACTGGGTGCACGTTCCTGTGTGTGTGTGTGTGTGCTAATTAAGTACCTGAGTTTTCAATCAGGTGACGGGATCCAAAATTATTTTTGCACATACGGCTCTATTTCTGAACAGAAAACAACACCGAACAAAAAAAGTTGGGATGGTTTTACAAACTGTTCCTGAGCTCATGTGTTAATCTCCTTCATCCAGTCATGTGTTCACAAAGTGTTGAACCTCTCTCCATCCTTGCTTGTGATCAACTGAGTCTTTCCAGGATGAACCTTTCAGACCCAATCATGATCCTCTCACCTGTTACCAATGAACCTGTTTACCTGTGGAAACTTTCACAGTCTGTTGTTGCTCCTGTCCCGACTTGATTGAAACATGTTGCTGAAATCAAGTTCAAAAGAAGCAGATATTTACAAAAGGGGTCAAAGGTTACATATAGTGCCTTTGTGCTGTTTTCAATTGAGTAGATGTCAAATAAAAGACATCATATCTCTTTAATTTATGTTTACAACAACAGCTCTAAAGCTCATTTATTGCAACACTTTATATATCATTTCTTTATTATAATAATAAAACAAAATGTAATAATAATAATAATAATAAAATAAAATGTTGTTGATTGTGGTTTTGTGATTTTGTGATGCTGACCAGAACCTGTAACTTCTTGATTTCATGGATTAAACAAGATGCAATATGTTAGAATAGGATCTTTAGAGATGATGTTTCCTTTAGACAGATTCAGACTCACTCTTTCATTTCTCCAACATTTGTGCTGAGTTAAGCTTCACTAACCAGCTTCTGCCTGTAGCGTCATATTTAATAGACAGACATGATCGTGGTGTTAATTGTTCTCAGAAAGTGAACGTCCTTTTCTTCCCTTCATCTAAAGACTGGACTGAAAGACCTGGAGAATGAGCCTGTATATAGACCAACAGCTTCAGTTATGCTTCCCCACATGAAAGTGTTTGATCCACCAGCAACACAGGAAAACAGTGACTGGACTTTTAGTGACATTGCATCATTTGAATTCACATAAGACAACAAAGAGGTGATTTATAACCTATAACAGAAGCAGATTCTGTATGTGCATCACAGTGGAGTGAACAGTTCTGAGTCTCCAGCACCACCTTTGCTTCACCTGTACACAGGCTGAAGCACGGCGGTGTTTTGTCTCTGAGGTCCAGCTGAAAATAAATAGGCAGTGTGTGCTGGTGGGAGGATGTTTTGTATGTTTGGGTGTGCGCCGGTATATGTGTGTGTAATTATCGCCTGTGTCTCAGTGGTGGTGGTCTTGTCTCATTACCGTCGTGGCGGGGCGTCCGTGCTTTCAGCGAACAGCGTGACGTCTCCTGCCTCCCCGGCCCCTTGAGCTGAGGACGCGGACGCGGAGGTGTCCAGCCGTCTCCTGCGCGCCCCCCCCCCCCTCTCCTAAGCTCCTGCCACAGCCGTACCTGAAAACCTGCTGCTAACTCGCGGCTAATGGGCAGCCCCTATCTGCAAATAAGGCCCTATTTTACCTCGGATCCAGAGAGTGATGCATTCACTTGGCCAGGCCTATTATTCCCATCGCCTGTAATTCTCTCTCTCTCTCTCTCTCTCTCGCCGGGCATTGTTTCCGCCGCCTCTCCCTCTCTCTCCTCTCCCCTCGCTGTGCATGATGTGGTCCTCCTCTCCTCATACAGAGGGAGTCGTTATCTCCAGTAGATAATAATAACACCAATCTAAAGGAGATTTTTTTTGTGCCAGATAAAAAACAGAGCCTGTCTGCCGGCGTGGGTCGCGCCGAGCTGCGGTCCAGTCGGAGCTGTTTGGGAAGATGTGCTTCAAACTACAGATGCGGCACCGGGGATCTGGGAGTGCGCCCCCGGGTGCGTTTCGGAGACCCCGTTCTCACCTCGCCATCACATCTGGCACCTCCAGCCACGCCACGGAGGCGTCTGTACTTGCTCAGCGGTAATTGCTAATGGTAATTACCAACCTTTTCCATGAACCAGGAGGCTTATATAAATAAATGACTGGCGAGGTGGACATGGCAATTTCCCAGCAGCGCCCCATATCTCTAACACCGTCCTTCACCCTAATTCCACCGCTGGGACCTTGACTGGGTCTCAGGTTCTCTGGCCCGCAGACTGCGCCTATTATCTTCAACGGCTGAGGCCATTAACCAATGCACTCATGTGCTGTATGTTGGCTCGCTTATTAGTTTGGCCTGGAAAGTCGGTTTCTCCTCAGTTCCACAGTCTCTCTCTCTCCCCGTCATTTACCCCGGAGCCTCACGTGGGCTGATACCTCCTGACCCTTCTGAAACTCTTTCAGAAGCTGCGCCTCTCAAGTCGGTTCTTTGAGCCTCGATAATACACTCCCACCACCGACAGTCCATCTGCTGAGATTGAGGACTCCTCTCTGCATGACTACCTCCTCCCTCTCCCCCCCCTCCGGCACTCGCACCGAGGCCACCTGCATTGCACACAGACAGAAAATGGCTGAAATGGCTGCAGTGAGATTTGCCTCCAGTGCAATCCCCTCAACATCTAAGTTGGAGGCGAGCTGACTTCTTAAGACTGGAGGGATTCGGCTCTGCTTCCTACTGCGGAGAGAGATGCTGTGAGAGCAGCAGCAGAGAGAGAGAGAGAGAGAGGCAGAGGCAGAGGGAATGTAAGGTGGGAGAAAACAGTATGCGATAGTGAGTGAACTGAAGTCTTCCCTAATTAGGCACTGGGCCTTCATTCAGCACATTTATAGTCTAATAAAGCATGCAGGGTATGTGGTGCACTGTGATTAAACAGACGTTTGCTTTAATACATGGTGGCTGGAACAGCACGTGGGGGCTGGTTCTGGAGATGTGCCACAGACATGAACAGCCCCTGCTCATCTTCTGGACTAATTATCCCAATGTTCTCGACTTGGTGATTTCCAGCAGACAGCAGGACGGGGCCCGAGCGAGCCAAGGCGGCCACTGGAATTGTCAAAATCATTTAATCCATCTCCGGAGCATGCTAATGTAATTGCTTTTTGATTAATTGCGCCGGTGGGAAAAAAAAAAAAAAAAAAAAAAAAAAAAAAAAAAGGAGTTGCTTGCTGTTGTTGTTGTTGTCAGATTATAGTTCAGTGAGATTCCTCAAAGTGATTGGTTGTAAACAGATTCCTTCATTTCAGCTGTGGATGAAAGCTGCTATTGAAATCTTCACGAAATGTCATTTTCAATAATTATGCTCTGAAGTTCAACCAAATGTTGCAGCCAATGAGTTTGACCCCTTGAAAAAAAAAATTGTCCACTTTAGGTGAAAGTCATGTGGAGATATATCAGAGTTGTTCACTGGTATTTACATGTAATAAAACACTACAAAAAAAAAGCCTATTAATGTTCAGCAGACACCGCTGACAGGACGCTCCCGATGGGCCTTTTTCACAGAGGACATTTTGACATTTAACAGCCGAACAAGCACAGGTGTAAATAATAAAATGAATGATGGCTAAATTGCTGTGAGCTGCTTCGGTTTCGGGGTCCTGGCTCGTGCACGCCGGCTCGCTGTCACACTCGAACAGAGCCGAGCCGTCGTTAATGTTATTAGTAACACCTGTGTATTTTCTATGAGTCGAAAAAAAAAGGCCTGTTGTTTCGTTGGTTTGAACCCATTTGCTGCAAATGGTGTAAATTCTGCATCACAGCGAGCCGTTTTCCAACCGGCGCCGCTGTGCTTTAGAAATCTGGATGAATCCTCGGCAGCCTTTTGGTTTCCATTCATTTCTGTGCAGATTGTAAATCCACTTAACGACCGTTGAAATTAGCTCCGGTTGTGTAATTCATCCCAGCGAAAATGAAGACGTTTCATTTATCGCACGATTCAAGAATTCAGGATTCAGGAGCCTGTGATTGCACAGCCAGCTTCGATCCATCCAGGTAAAACTGATCCTCCATTCACCAGGGTTTGAATGTTCAGGTGTTGAATCTGGTTTGTGTTCATTCAAGCAGTTTGTGGTGCTGCTGAGTTCAACTGTGCTGACATGTGTTTCTATTATTTTGTCCACCTCATTCATATCAATGAGCAGACATATGGATACACCCTGGCTCAGTGAGGCTTTAACAGCAACATTTCAGGTGCATTCATTTACGGTTTTACCTGCAGATTACCGATAGAAACGACGGACACAGCCTTGAAAACGAGACCTGAGCGCTGATACGAATCAGAAATATCCTTTAAGAAGAGCTTAAAGGATAAAGCTGAGCACTTATTAATTCCTGATATATGTGACATTGCATTAAAAAACATGCGGAACTTTCTCGCCACGCCGGCACTATTTCAGATCTTCAGACTGAAGAGGCGCCGCAGTGACGCAGGTTCCTTCCCGCTCACACTCACCGACAGCTCTGCTCTCTGCCGACGTTCAGAAGTGGAGATGTCGGCAGCATCTGCGAGCGTTTATGCAAGCAGGAGGAAGAGGGAGAGGCAGGAGGGAGGGACTGCACGCGGAGCCGCCGCGCCTCTGACAGACAGTGTCGAGCCCAGTCTCCGGCTCTCAAAGGGAGCCTGCCTGTCTTTTGTAGAGACAGAGACTGCAGGCGACCGTGGTCAGAGGCACAGCTCCACTACTAAAGGAAAGTTAATAGCTTCGCCTCGCTCAGACGTAGAGCGGAGAGAAAAAGAGCAGAGAGAGGGAGAGGATGCAGTGTGGTAAGGGTCCATTAGCATTCCTGCTCTCAACCTGACACTGACAGCTGACACTGACCCGGTGTCCAAGGTGAGCAGGAGACACGGCACAGGAAGCAGAAACCCCCAGGAGGCCGGCGCCGTGTGTTTTTATGCTGTTCTCTGTTTCCTCTGTGGTCGCAGTTGAGTGGATTCTAAATGTCACAGTTCTGTGACACATGTAGATGACTTTGACCCTGGTACACCCCGGCCACATCGGCTCCTTCGCCACTTAAAGCTGCACAAAGGTGGGATTTATGAAAAAGAGACTTGGCAGTTTGAGTCGGTTGAAGGAGTTCAGTTGAAGAGAGTTTGTCATAGGGAGTCATGAGCGAGCACACCACTATCTGTATCTGTATCTGTTTAACCATCTACATTATCTGTATCTGTATTCGGAGTGGGCGGGGCCTAAACCGGAAGTGAGTGCAGAAATGGGTGAGGCTTAAAACGGTACATTGTTTGAAGTCTTAAATTGATATGGATTGATCAGAAGTCGCTAATCTACTGTATTCAAAGCCTATATACAGTATATCTCAATAATATTTATAATATTATTTTCATGAACTGCAGAGAGAAAGTGTCAGATACTGCATGAAGCCACATACAATAAAAATATTAATATAGGCTACTTTGTATGTTCAGCTATATGTGTGTATGTGTATAAGTTTATTTTTTAATGATCCGTGTGAACTTCATGATTCATGCAAACATCCAGTGATGGCAAACAGGGAAATAATGTCAGCCTTGTTCACTGTAGTCTTCTCAAAAGCACCGCGTTCAGTACGAGCAAAGTTTTTCAACTGACTTCATATCACCAGCCAAACTAAGAGCAAGCAGACGGTTAAAAAAAAAAAAAAAAAAAAAAAATCGGACCGGAGCAGAGGCATTTACCGACGCGACAAAAGCCGTTTTCAGCTCTGTCTTGTCAAATGCACCGTGTGTATGTTGGGAGAGACGTGCAGAGACGTGACTGTGTAGGGGGCGGGCGCTGTGTGTGACTGGCCAATCACAGAGCGCGAAGACAGTCAGTTCCACAATGAGGATTTTCCTTCAGCACGAACACAGATATTGACGGATTTTACTCGTATCATAATCGTATTCTTCAAAAATGCTTTATCCGTAACGGATACTCGTCTGAAACGAGTATCCGGCTCATCCCTAGTTTGTCATCTCACTTGACTGTCACAACCCAGTGTGACAGATATCTGTGATTCACATACATGTTGCTGTCTTTAAGAAAATTTGGCGCAACAGAAATGAGAAGTGTTGGACAAATCATGAGAGATGAAATCGGCTCCATGTGTTGAACTGTCCTTCACAGACAGACGACATGTCTCCTGCTGCAGTGTTTCCAGTCCAGACGAATTTCACTGTAATGCATTCAAAGACTTTGGCAGCCAGTGACGGACATCTGGGCCAGAACAGCAGGCAACCTCCACCTAAACAAAAAGCATGCAAATAATTATGTTAGTACACAAACTCATATGCTTCCCACTGCAAACATATTGTCATTATCTCTCGCTCTCCCTGTGCAACTTTCAGATTTGATTTAAATTAGTGACTCCACCAGTCACACAGCAGGGTGAGGGCGAAACAGGCAGAGTGGGAAAAGTGACAAGTTTTAATTGGTCTTGTCTTGCAGTGCTGAGCTGAGGTGCTTTCAGGAGACGAGGATTACCTCTGGGGGGGTGGGGGTGGGGGGGAGAAAAACAAAATGTTGAGTTTGCAGACTCAATCCCTGCGAAAGCCAAAGAGTTCTTTGACGAGGCGCTGACCCTTCTCCGCTCGCTCTTTGAATCCAAACTCCTCATATTAACGCCCCCGTGTTTGTTTCTGACAGTTGTTGTTTTCTCATTTGTTGTTTCGCCGCCACATCACATCACCTAGTGTGCAAAAAGCCACGAGCGCGAACTGATGCAACTTGTTAATCAAGAGACAAACAGCCGGTGTTTATACCTTTGAGGAATTACATTAGAGTTGAACCATAGTCCATATACACATAAATGTCTTTTTCTTCAAATTTCACACAATGCATCACAGTCTCGTCGTCGGCCCAGTCGGAGGTCGGCTCCGCTCTGAGGTTTGAAATACAAGTTTTGCATTCGGTTTCCTTTTAAGCAAATGTAAACATCTAACATACGCACAGCTTGTTCAGAAAGACGACAACACAACGACAAACTGATCATGATCAAATGCTTCATGCTGTAATGTTTGTTATGCTAACCTTAGCACAGAATGCTAACTGGCTCTAAAGCCAAAGTGCAGCTGAGGCTGATTGGAGAAATAAAAGAATTCAGTCATCAAGCAAAGTTTGAGAAATGACAATTTTGGCCAGATGGTGGCGCTAGATGAAAAGTCAGGGATCACAAAAGTTATCATAACAAAAATATAACAACTTATTTTACTAAATTAAACAAATATTTTACTAATAACCACTGAGGTTGCCCAACAGGTGGCGCTAGGGGAACGTCAGGAAATGAATGAAATGTTTAGATGTTTCAGTCTGGATCAAAATGATGTACCGACTGATCCTGATGTTTCCATCGGAGCCACGTGTCCAGGATTCGGCATTTAAAGAGAAACAGGCTACAAAGTGCGTCAGAAAAGACGTTTAGGCAGAAAATGTGCAGAACAGAGTGACATGAATAATATAGAGAGGTGTAAAAATTACTGTCAGGATTCATGAGCGAGATATGAAGAGATGAAGTTTATGTGACCGAACAGAATGTTTCAAAATGATCTGAACCATAGATTTTATGCTGCATAAATTGAAAACCCCGTGGGAAGAAAAAAAAAAAAGTTTACGACAATCTATAATGTTTGTTAGATGGTGGAAGATTCACTGTGCAGCCACTTCATGAAAGCCTGAACCGCCGCTGTCGTGGAGGCCTTGGCCTGCGAAAACGCCTCGAGTAGCGCGGCTGGAGAAAAAAAAAAAAAAAAAAGAGTGGCGCCTACAGGAACTCAAGTGTCAACAACATAAAGTTACAGCCTCCCACGCTGTTTGATTGCCAGGGGATTTATTCATTATGTTTACTCCGTCACAGGCCGTGTTAAAATAAAAAACACAGCAACAGAAAAAGATAGAGCTGAGAGTTAATTTCCAGCCCTGGTTGGTTCGTAATGATCCGCAGCTCAAACTGACTGCTTAGCACAAAATATGTCAGAGAATTATTACAGTTTAACATGTCTAAAGAATTTCCAATTAACTCCTCTCAGCTGTTGTGGCGGCGGTAGGTGTTTGGGTGTGGGCGAGCGAGTGCATCACGGTGTCTGTACTCAATTTGAGAACTATGTGACGACCGCGTTGCGAGGAAAAGCGGTGGGCAGATGTTTCGGGGTCGATCGCGAGTCTCGGAGAGCATCTCCCCTCCGTAATTTTCGAGCACTCCGGAGAAGTCTGCTGTGTCGAAATCAAGGCTCTTTCTGCAATTCTGAACAGCAATCAATAGTGTTTGAGATGCCATATGTGTCAGAGACGCAATTAAGTGTGTGTGTGTGTGTGTGTGTGTGTGTGTGTGTTCGGAGTGACTGTAATTTGTGGTATCAACAGACGACTTCCAAATGTCTCGTAAGTTCAGGTTTTCTTAAGGCCAGAGCTCTTCACCGTTCAGCTGCCTTGATGTATTTTTTTTTTCTTTTAAAATGTTCAAGGTCAGATTATAGAATCACTGGAAAATGTTGGTGGGTTACACCAGTTCTTGGTATGTTTTTTTGGTTAAGTGAAATCGCAGGAGGTTAATAGTGCGAATTAGACGGTGACGTTTATGATGAGGACCGCCTCTGCCCTTGATCCCATATGTGAAGCTGCTGCAGTTTGAAGTGAAAGCTGGAGCGACCTTGCTCACTCAATGATGCTTGATGGAAAGAAAAATGGAACGCTGACCCTGAACATTTTTTTTTTAACCAAAAAAGTTTGGATGCCGTATAAAACATGAATGAAAAAGAATGTCGTAACTTGCTGATCCTTCTTGACATCAGCTCAATTGAAAAGAGCACAAAGACAATATGTTTAATGTTTGACCTCATTGACTTCAGTGATTTTTGTGAATATCTGCTTAATCTGAATTTGACACCTTGACAACAGGAGCAAGAAAAAGACTATGAAAGTCGAGGACTGATCCAAAAACACATTCATTCATTGGTAACAGGTGACAGGATCATGACTGGGGATGAAAGGATGGAGGGAGGTTTGTGAACACATGATTGTAGAAGGAGATGAACACATGAACTCAGGAACACGACTTGTTTTAAATCAGGCTTGTGCAGAATAAAAGATTGCTCTGTTTTATCTCTGCGATTAGTCTCTTCTATTTTTCCTCATCTCTCTTCCAATAATTGCCGGAGCCACATATGTAAAGGCGAAGTCAAAGAGCGAGAGGTGGCGGGCGGCGTAATAAGGTTAGAAAAGATGAGTGCACTTTTGCCACCGCAGCCTCTCCGCTCCGTCTCCATCATCGCCCATATCTCACCTTCAGAAAAGTACCAGCCATGTTCCTCACTTTATTACCGGAGAACATCCTGCGTTTCAGGTGGTGTGACGCCATCAAATGGACGGGCTGGACTGCAGGAAAGTGGCTCTGCAGGAGAATGTGCAGAGCTCCTCGTTAGGCCACTTAGCGCCACCTGCGTCGTCTTTGAAAAAAAAGATTCCTGTTGATCATAGACATAGAAATATGGATGTAGTGTCCGTGACGTCACCCATAGGTTTCTGAAGAGTAAAAATTAAGCAAATCGTAGTGCGTAGCCATCTTGGTAGCCTACCTCCGGTTACTCCAAATATGGACAAAGAGGTGGAGCGAGGGCGGAGCTGAGGCAGGTCGAATGAACGCTTATTGGCTGAAAAAAGCCGCTTTATTTGAAATAATCAAACTAGCTACGGCTAACCAGCTAGGTTAAATGCTAAATATCGTTGCTAGCCGGCTAACCCCACGACCATCTCTTTCCCAAAGTCAGTGACTAGAATTAGCCGGGGTGACGCCCTTTAGACCGTCAGTGGCTAGTTGTCAATCAAAGTGGCGCCACTTAGATTGACAGCTATGAATTGTGCATAATGATGTATGCTGTGTATTTTAAACGAACGCCTTTTAAAAAAATTCGCCCCCCCCCAGAGTTGTCATGGAGTAGAAAAACAGCTTATGAGACTAGAGCCATGTTTTGAACCAGGCTGTAAATATGTTTTTTTCTGTGGTAAAATTGGGCATTTTAACATGGGGCTCAAATGTAGTTGACTCCCTTCTGCAGCCTGCTCTAGTGGTTATTGGAGGAACTGCAGCTTTTTTGCACTTCCTCATTGGCTTCATTTTTCAGCGCCGGAGGTTGATGCATTAGATGTATGTACACAGGTCCTGCACTGACCCTGACTCCGTCCGCTGCAGTCTTCATCTCAAACATTAGCATAATATTCCTCTCAGTCCACACGTGCATGCTGAGGGATTATTTGATAGAACAGTACAGTATATGATGTCTTGTCCGTTCACATCTCGTCAGGCATTACTCCCGTATCCCCCGCAGCCCGTGCATTACAAGCCTTTATGTGTGTTTTTCTCTTTTGATCAAATGCTGTTGTCAAAGGACCGGACAGGTGACCCCTGGGCGGCGTGAGTGCAAATCTCTTCTGGGGATGCATGATTTTACCTGGCAAGGTGTTGTCTCTCTCCATTAGCCATGCAACCAATCACCAGCAATTCAAACGCATTACGGCGAGGCCCGTGCCTTTTGAGCCCTGAGAGCTTTTTTCTTTCTGCGATACAGACGACTATTATCAAGAAAAAGCATGTTTGTTGTTTCTCCCTTTGATTACTTTAAGTTAGTTGTACAATAAAAATAATGTATCTCCACTCAAGATATTAAGTGAGATGGGGAGTGGTGTGTGTGTGTGTGTGTGTGGTACAGAGTGCACATAATGCCTGAGTGCTTGGACAAAGGAGGGATGACGGGCAGGTTTGAGTTGTGGTTTTAGTATAAAAGCAGCAGAAGCAATATTATATTATCTGAAGAATAAAAAAAAAAGAAAGAAAAACAGGAATTTACTTTTTTTAAACCTAAGAGTGAATTCTAATTTGAGAGCATGTTAGAGCGAAGTCATCGCTCACAGCCTGAATTTATATCTACAAGGAGCTGCTTTTAATTAATCTGCCCGAGTTTACGGCTCCATCTGTTTGTTCTGCCGACGCGTGTGAGCTTTTCTCACTTTATTTATCTTTGCACTAAGTGTGACCTCCCTCCGCTCACCTGTTCCCCTTCATTTCCTTCACCCCGCACCGGCAGCCGCTCGCTTTGTGACGCCTCGCCGCACATTTTTTTCTTATATTCAAATTGACAACAGTGAGGTGCTTTTAACACCATCAGATCACTTTGTGGTTCACGCTGGGAGTGCTACTCCTGAGTGTTTTATGAGTCTGTAAACAACACAAATCTCAGCGCCGGGGTTCGCTGCTTATTGTGACAGGAGTGTCCTCTGTCGGAGCTTCCTCGCTGGTTGTTGTTGTTTTTTTTTTTGTTGTCTAATTCACAGTTTAGTTTACAGAGAACATATGTTTTCATGCAAATGCAGTTGTGAGAATAATAATTGAAAACATTTTAAAAGTGCCGCACGCTCCGACAGGCCGACAGCAACAGCTCCTCTAATCTCCTTCAAACGCTGCAAATTTGCCTGATTGGCAGGATTTTTGTAATTGTTTAGCGACTTCAGCAAAAGTCAACAGGGAAAGCAGTTGTGACTGTTGACTGGAGTTAATCTGAAACTGCCTGTAAACAAGCACATAATTCATGATAAACTGCAACCGGTCTGGTGTTAAAACGACTCGCTCGGGATCAAATCTGCAGACTCATGTCGCAAACCTTCGTCTTTGCCAGCTGAGCTAATGCAAAGAAATGTGAGAGCGAGGCTCGTAAAGTCGTTCTGGCTGTGGCCTGAAACAGCACATGCATAATGATGGATCTGTAAAACTTCTGGGACAAACACTGAGAGGCAGGAGGTGCAGCAAAGAATCTGGACAAACTCATTGAAATTTAACCACTAAAGTCACATTTTAACCATGTTTGCATGACTAATGTGCAATCATATGGGACAGGGGAGTTAAATGAATCACAATGGAGCTTACTGCCAAGCATGTTTTTCACTTTTCCAAGGTTTTTGGTTTATTGGTGCATGATAATAAACATAGTGTGAGAAACTATAAGATAAGGATAAAAGCAAATACTGCAAGAAAAAGCATGAATAAAAAATTGACAATAACATTTAAACAATATAAAAACAATAAAAGACAGAAACAATATGTGCAACATGACCACTATTTAAGATAAGATAAGATAAGATAACTTATTTTTATCCCCCTTAGGGGATATTTGCTTGTCACAGCAGCAGAACAGGCAAAGAGTAACTCAAAAATAAATACCAGTAAAGTGGCTAAGTTAAAAGATAAGGCAGCAATAACAAAAGCAAAAAATAGAAAAGGTATTTACACTAAATGAGGTAGAGTATTTACACTATGTTACAGTAATAGTAACAGACATACTATCTTCATATGAGAATAAAGATGGATGAATGCTAATGCACAGAAATTGCTACATTATTTATAGTGTACAGCAGAAAAATGCAGTCATCAGTTAAATGCAGTTGTTAACTATAATGAGGTGTTAAAGAGTCTGACTGCAGTGGGTATGAAAGACCTGCTAAAATGAAATGATAGAGATGTACAGGTTTGTGCAGGAAAGTGTAAAGATACTGACCAAGGAAAGGTGCAAGTTCAAGTCCATGAGGTGAGTGTTAATGTGACGCATTAGAGGAGGGAGTGGAGTCAGTGTCAGCGGGGGGGTGGGGGTGCTTTTATTGACGAGGCTAGTAGCTTCTTTTTAAAACATGATAATACGACTACAATGCTAACAGCAAACGGTCACGACTCCGAAATAAACAGACTGAGTCGTCACAACTTCATCTAAACTTAAATTTGGAGCCGCTAATTCAAAGGGAGTCCTGTTTCCAAAACACAATGTTCTGAGGCCATTTCATGTCCATTAGCATGTCCAAATTGTTTCATCCGAATGTCAGACACACTGTTGGTTAAGATAATTAGCAACAACAGGAACATCGTGCATTTGCACATCACTGATTAAGTTCTGTGGAATATTAAGCAACCGGAGTTAGCAGAGCGAGTTGGATTTGAAGGGAAGCAGCGTGCATCCTTCGATAACGACCCGGCGAGGTTTCGGAACGGCGACCTTTAAAAACCAAGGTCAGACACCTTTGGATTGAACAGATGGCTTCTGCCACAAACACCCCACATGATACGCTCTAATTGGCAGTAAAACATTATTTATTGACCATTTACTGAATTGGTCAATTAGGTTAATAGCTTACTTCACTGTTTACTCTGATTTACAAACCTGCAACTCATGAGCACCTTTCTAATTCCAGGTAATAACAATCACCCATCATACGGACGGTTAAAGAGCAGCCGCGCTTCCACTGAAAACTCTGTGGAATATTCAGTGTAACATTTCTGGATTCATGCAGTTTTCTCTCCTCGTCTGTGAATGTTTAACAAAACTCTCATGTTCCGTTTCAAAAGAAAACTTATCTTAATGCACATTTAATATGACTTTGACCCAATGAATCCGTCTAAAGAGCCCAACTCCAGAAACAAGCGACCTCATTGAAGGAGTCTGGCAACCCTGACAGCTCAAGGTTGCTCATCTTTGAACCTGGATCCATATGGCACCTCCCTGACAGGAGCTCTGCCCGTCTCGCTGGTGAGCTCCGGATCTCCCGCCATAACAGGTAGACAGCCAAGTTCAGGGGACGGGAGGGAGGGGCCGCCACCGCCACCGCCGCCGCCCGAGCTGCCACCCGGCGTCGCGAGCAGCACGATACCCGGCACCTTGTCTTAATGAACCCCCCCAGCTGTCACTACGCTCCTCATGTCCCAGAATCCACTTCACTTTGTTTACTTATTCATTATCTCTTATGTTCCTCTAATAAGGTGGTGCCTGTGCGAGACGCACCGAGGGGCGAAGCGTCTGCGGAGGTTCTGAATGGCGGCACTGTCTCGGGCAACAAAAGTGGCAGCGTTGAAGGGTAATGGGCCCACCCACGGGCTGACAGATCTAAAAGGGTGATTAACGAACACCCCGGGGAGAAAGGCAACAGGGGGCAGACTGTATGTGTGTGGATGCCTTGTACTTTTTCCTTTGTTTCTATTTCTCGATGCAGTTTCTCTTTCTGCAATTCGCCGAGAAGAAACTGCATCATATGTGCATGAAGCAAAAATACAAACAAGCAAATAGGTTTTTCTCTTTCGCTGGCTCGTGTTGCCTCACACCGGGTTCCCAAGGTAATCTGGATCATTTTGCCCGCAAACGCGTGGAGATGCTGACAGGTTGAGCAGCTCCTATCAATCTAAATAAGGTTCAGCGCTGTGGCCCATACATTCTCTCTGCCTGAACGTCCTCCCCCCCGAGAGCCGGCGTTCACAAAAGCAGCCAGTCCTCAGACGGCGGATAAGTTGAGCTCAATCTCCGACGAAACATGGAGGCCTATTTTATCGAGCTATATAAAGGCCAGGTTGATGGGGTTCTAAAAATATGGTGGTCTTAAATTTCTAGACATTCTCGGCTCTAATAAAAGGATGCAGCGGCTCATTGTTCTACTTTTTTTCCCCCTCCTCTGATGTGTTCTGCACGCCTGTCCTGAATTCCAATGGGGGAACATCCTCTCCTCACTCCTCACAACACTTTCTCTCTCATAATCTCCTAACCTCCCGCTCGCTGCCGCCAAAAGTCCTCCACTGCGCGACTCCTCCCGTTTGTCACATCTTGTTCCACTACGCCCGGCAGACAGCGCGACGCTTCAGACCCCGGGCTTCTCCCCAATTACGCTCACAATCTTGAGCATAATTTATCTCGCTTGTGATCGAAATCAGGCCTGGGCCGTAACTTTCCTCTGGCAGAATGTTTATGTGTTTAACACCAGATTGCCAACTTGTTCTTGACACAGCAGATGCGTGGAACCAGAACGGAGGGAGATGATGATGGATGATAATGACGATGTCAAGGCTGGCAGAGGGTTCCAGACCCACAAGGATATTGGGGTTAAAGCCCAGATGGAAGGGGTTAAATGATTGCCAGCCGCCTCCCCCCTCCTGCCCACTTTGGAAAATGACAAACAAGCAGGAACTGAAGGCGGCGAAGGAACGAACGCCCCCTGTGATACAAGTCTCCTCAGTGAGTCAGCCTCCTCATCTCGGTTTTAACTCTTTCTCTGCATCACCCTCATTCTGTCACATCCATCTGCTGGTCATTAGCTATATATTCTGTCATTGCAGGATTAAGGGAAGAAAGCGCGAGCGGCTCCAGCAGCCGCCGCAGTAGCAATAACAGCAACAGCCGAGGCGCCTTGTTTTCAAATCGCTGACCTTCATCAGACATATGCTCCTGTGTGTGCGCCGCTAAGAGCGCCGCCGAAAAGCATATGCAGATATGTGACACTTAATGCTCTGCGTCCCAGGCATCTGTCACGGCCACTGGCTCGTGTATTCGCCGGGGAGACGCCATGTGGGTGCTCTGAGCCGAACACGAGCGCGTTTGCATTGCTATTCTGCTAATGGTGCGGCGCCGCGACGTGGCTCCTCCTTCCTCATTTTGCATGTTTACAACCATCGTGCTAATGTGGGGTTAGCTGTACGATCGCTTTCTATACAGGCAGGACTGTTGTGTTTTGACGAGGGAGGGAAGAGGTTTTAAATAAGACAGGCCTGAGCCACATTACTGAGGCCGGAGACAGAGAGAGGGCAAGACAGAGCCCCAACTTAGTTCTCTATTCAGTTAGCTGTGGGAGAAAAATGAAATGCAATTTGTACACCGAAAATTGGCCATTGTCTTCAGGAAGATTGTTCCATTCAAATGGTGACATTGAAACGACATTGGCCCGAGTCTGCAGACGGCGCAAGGACACAGCAGAAAAAGACATGAATAGAGATTTTTTTTTTTTTTTTCATGATTATGGTCAAACAAAAAAAAAGGGCTGAATCATAATCTGGCACTGAACACGGGCATGAAATTGAAAATGAATTGACTGTGAGCTGAATGAACGGCACTTACTTTGTGTTTCATCTTTTAAAACAATACGTACCTCTGATCAACTCCAGTCTTGTTTTCATGCTGATAAACAGCAGTGTTTCTTGTGGGCAGCGGGCTCTCTGGGTGGCCTGATACTCTGTTATGATGGCCGCCTTAACGCTCTGCTCCTAAACTCTGGTTTTTTGTTCTAATATTTGCACATTTCCAATATGTGCTCATTGACATTTGGATTTCCCAAAGAGTGTCGAGGCAGGATGCCAGTCCCCCTCTTTTTTCAGTTCCCTCTGAGCATGAATTTATAAATTGAAAAACCAGGCAAAAATGACCTTAATCCGCTCTCCGTCATTCTGCAGGAAATGTTCGTGCTCTGCAGGGACCGGGTTTACAGCCACCATCTGTTGCATTTTTCATTAACAAAATCTATTTCTTCATTTAACCATGCATGCTCAGACAATGCTATGGCTCCCATAACACCCCTAAATCCTGGATTGGAAAAGAATGAAAACACCAACTTGCCATAGAGAACATGTTTTCAGATTAGTGCTGTAATTGCAAGTATAATGCAAGTATATTCATCAAGGATTACGGCGGTGACATTCTGTATGCATTCAGGTAGCAGGGGACAGCAAATTCATCTATTCGAGCTGAGTCAGACGAACTGGAGTAGAACTTTATGTGATGACTGCTGCTGACTCTCGTGCCCTGAGAATCTCATAACGCCTGAACAACATAGGGGGGGTTTATTGTGTCTTGCTCAAGGACACTGGGAGAAGACGAGCGGCTGACGTTGAGGGAGAACCTGCCTGTTTATGCCTCAGATTTAAAGCTCTCAACAACACTAGATCTTACTCTTTGTGACAAATGACGGGCAAGACGACTACCGATAAAGTTTTGTTTTTACTGTGCACAGTTTATGATATTTTAAGTAGCGTATATTCATCTTTTCACGGCTGTGCCAAGTCCTCCCGCTCTGGCGGAGCGGCTGCCCGGCCAGCATACATCATGTCACCGTCCTCTGATAGGTTTATTGATTTTGCTCTCCCCTCAGCACCATCTCTCAAACTTTTCAACACCAGAACTAACTGAGACAGATATTTTCCAACTGCTCAAAATAGATCATTAGCCAATTGGAAAAGATGGACTTTAAGCCCCACAGATCTATACGAAAGATTAGAGGAGATGGGAAGAGAGGGGGGGGGGAGAAAAAAAATCCCGGCAATCTGTGGCACGAGTGGAAAGAGAGACTTTTGTTCTGAGCTCTGATGATAAATGCAAGCGAGTAGGAGGGACAACAGCTGGGCAACGAAATGTTTATGGTAAATATATGAGAATAATATCTTGTCTGGGGTGATAATAATATGCAGCTGTGCCTGTATCTTCCCTCCCAGCTTCACACCATCAGGACCACAGGCAGAGGGATGATGGACGCGGCGGAGGCGAGCACCGTCGCTGCTTTAAATCCTCTCCCTACAGATATGACTGCAGGTCTCTATCAGTGTGTCAGTGCACATCCATATCGCAGGGGGCAATCTACCCTCTGGGACGGGCTGTTGTCTGAATGGCTTCTGCGAGCTTCCTCTTTCTCAGGACAAACAGGGTAATAATTCCATCAAGGAGAGAGGATGAGGCAATAAAACATGCGAGAAAGGGAGGGGATTTATAATGTGCCTCGTTGTCTCGGATGCAATTACAGTGCCCATCGTGCGATGCTTTATCTTTCAGTCTCCGTGGATTCTGCCCTCACTCTCTCTCTCTCTCTCTCTCTCACATGAAAAAAAAACAGAAACAGCAGCGTGAAGCATGTGTGCCAAAAAAGAAATAAAAACAAGCGGAGGCCAAAGTGTCATGTTCAATTTTAATTTGTTTGTTGTTATAGTACAAAACCTGTTCGACGATGTTCTGTAAGTTAGAAAAAAAAACAACACCTTGAGCCAAATAAATTATGATAGCACATTCCCAGATCACTTCCCCGAGAGTAATCTATGAGGATTTAAAATTAGGCTGCTCTCTGTGCATACTAATTGCAGACAGCTTGGGATAAACATATGATTTCAGAATTTTTAATGTAGTTAGTCGCTGCCATGACATTTTTTTTTTTTTTTCTGACTCCGCTCCGACTTCAGGCAAGGTCTTTTCTGATCAAGTTAATTACTTTGAGGGGAGCAGACAGTGAGGCTAATTAAGAAATATGTCTAACTGAACTATGGTCAATGACAGCCCTACTCCTACCACAGCGTTCTGACCTAGATCACTAATGCCTCCTATTTAGGAATTACCACATGACAAATATCCAATCAAACCTACAGAAATTGCCCTCCATCATAGCAGGCACGACTGTCATTGCAAGGCAGGTTTCCTGGGTGGCTTATGAAGTCACCAGTAATCAGGGGAGTTCACGCCAAGTTGTTGATTACCTCAAATTAAGTGTCTCGGGGCCACTGAGACCCAACTGCATGACCCACGGCTCAAAAAAAAAAAAAGGCGCACAATAAGACACGGTGAAAATTATAATCAGCGATATTGGTGGACAGCAAGACCTTGGCGAGCTGCTAATCAGTCCCCCAGCTTCAAAGTGGTTGAACGTTTCAATTATAAAAAGTTGCTCTTAATGACTTGAACTTCGGTGCAAGAAAAAAAAATGTTTCTTGTGCGAGCAAAAAAAATCAATAAAAACTGTGATCTCTGGCCAAAGAAATCCATAAGGTGATGTAACAGCTGCAAACACCGCAGCACACGAACACGGCTCAGATTTCCACACACAGATCTAACTTCACTTAAAGGTTCTTTGTCTCCATTTAACAGATTTTACTTCTGTAACACATCGGCTCAGTTTGTTAATTAGTTTACTAATTAACACACTATATCCCATTTGATTAATCTGCACAGAAACTGAAGAGCCAGACGATATTTTGGCAGCATGCAGCTCAGACCTAAAGTCTTTATGGGTGATGTAGAGTCTCCAGGAAACCAGAGGAAGACAGACCATGTCAACACAACAGGGATTAACTGTGAGATATGTTGGGTTTTTAAAACAAGAGTAAACTTGCATTTAACTACTTTCCATTTTCCAGTGGACGAGTTTTCCTCCTTTTTCTGTTGTGTCATGTTTGATGTCATGAATGTGCTGGAAAACAGGAAACAGCAGAAAGCAACATGGAGGCCAGTGACAGCGTTGCAGAGGTTGCAGGTTGTTTCCCACTGAAGACAAAAGCCAGATGTTCGTGGGTCTTTTGTCCGGAGTGAACGAGGTTTTATTGAGCTGTGGAGATGCTGCTAGATGACTTTCATTACCTTTGGACGCAGCCAGATGAGCTGTTTGCTTAATGGCTGCTGGCAGTAGCTTCATATTTAGTGTCTTCAAAAAAAAGGAAAAGAGTCCAAAATTGTTGAACGATTCCTTTAATGCACGATGAAGAATGATGTAATAGATTCCAGTTGCACAACAGGTTCAGTTTAAATAATGGATCCTGTAATGGTTCTAATGGTTCTCACTTCACGGGTGATGACTAACGCTGTGTAATATAAAAGACCCTGGTTCTGGAACACATCAGACCCAGTTCTCAGATTCTGGTCCCAGAGCGCGTCGGTTCCATTTAACAAATTCTGCCTCTGGAACACATCAGCCCCCGATTATGAGATTGTGGTTTCAGAACACATCAGTTCCATTAAAGGATCCCGGTTCTGGAAGACGTCAGCCGCATTTAATGGGTGTTGAAAAAAGGTCAAGCGCTGAGCGATTCGGAAAGACCACACAGGGGTTCGTCCGGCATGAAGTGACAAAGAGATGGAGAGAAATTCAGTGTGGGAGTCGGGGCCGTAAACAGTCTTTTTCATGAAACTATCCCATATAGTCTGAGGCGCCGGTGGCCACACAGGCAACTGAATTATTTATGAGCAACATTTTGGAAACAGCGGTGAGAATTTTGCGGATAGGGTGATGCATGTCCGGTGGCCTTATTCTGTGGCAGCCCTCTAATGCTTTGATAAATGGCTGTTATCTACACCCTTTGGTGTATGACGGCCATCTGCTATGGACTCCTTAAGGGCCAATTGGAGGCGTTGGGAAATCTGGGTCAGCTCAGGTGGCTGCATTAGAGGAAAAGGTTGCTGACCGTGAGAAGTCCGGCAATCTTGGTCTGTGTCACACGGCCGCGCTGACCTCCTTATCAGTGCGGACAGAACTCGGTTTTCAGTTTGTACTCGCAGGCTCGCCTCAGAGGGATTGGCTGTGAATCGGGATAGATTTACCCGCTGCACTGCCGTTTCTGCACACTCATGTCTGCCTGAGCAAAACGCCACAACCTCTGAAAAAAAGTCAGGTTTAGTTTCAAGAACGTGCATTGAGAGTTTTTGCTCCCAGGGAGGGAGGGGGGCACAGTCGGCTGCTTGTGCATGCACACGAATACAGAGAGACGGGTTGAACTTAATAAAGTTAACAAGCTCAACTTTGCCTGGAAAATATTGCATGTTTAATAGTATAATCCGGAGAGGATTACAGTTGGATGCTTTAACCGACCAAACGCAGGATAACCTTCATAGATCTGCCCAAAGATGCAGAATGATTAAGAGTGCAGTGTTGTAAGATTCATGCCTCCCCTGTGTCCACGGCTGTCAGAGTGTATCCAGGTGGGTGGATTGAGTAGTAACCGGAGGCAGAGAAAGCACTAAATGGTTAAGTAGGTTTGTTTGTTCCTTAGGGGTTCAGAGCCTTTTCTGGACTAAAAGTGATGAGACCACCCGAGCAATTAATCATGCTGGTATTGGCGTGGTGGATACTGTATCCACTCAAGGACAGCTTTGAGATGCATTAGGCCGAGTGCTGCCAATCCCAGGGCACGGCCAGCCCGGGGGGGGGGCGGAATGCACACATCTCTTGCTAAACCAAGCGTTTCCCCGGCTGTACACTCACCTACTTCTATTTGGGTATGCGGGCACGAGTGGGCCCTCCTAACGATTTGTTACTCGGAGCTGCTGGAGCTGATTGGCTCTGTCAACCTCTTCTGTCAGAGAACAGGAAGCTGATGTGTGTTCACAGCTTCACTCTTCCTCGTATCGACCACGCCGCCAGTGCTTTAATCATCCTTTACAATAAATCTCAATCAATTCAGCAGTGAGGATGCGGGACACGTGCAGATGGCATGGGTTGATAGTCCTGACACATTGCAACTCAATCAAACAGTGGCACAATAAAGCACCCACCCCCACCCCCACCCTCCACCCCCCCTCCCTTTCTCATAGGACGAGGATCTGTGAAGCGGCACTCCAGCTAATCTATGCCATCGCTGTGCCATGTCGTCGGTATCATCCTCCTCAGTTTTCCAATGTCGAGCCCCGACAACGATACGAGGACTTATTAGTTTAATAGGCAACATAAACAAATCACAACCACTTAGTAGAGCGATCATTTCAGCAGCACTCGGCGGACATCTTCTGCAAGATTCCAAAATTGAGACTGCGGTCGAGGGGATTGGGTTATGGCGTGACGCTGGTAAACAGGTGGCTCCGTCTGCGCTTTGCCAATACACGCTGCACCAAATGGAATAAAATGGCGAAACAGATGTTCTGCTGTGCTGTGCCTTGATTTGAGTTGTGCTCACGCTTTTAAAGCCTACTGAAGTATAGGCTGTCCCTGGCATGGCTGACGGGCCTGCTGGAGGACTTGACAGCGGCTGTGAACCTAGTAAGTACTGACTCTGACTCCTTGCTGGGCACGGTCTGACAAGGGTGTCAAGCAAATGAGAGGAGCCTGCGGAGGGGGGGGCGAGAGAGAGAGAGAGAGAGAGAAAGAGACGGAGGAAGCAGACATCCGGTCGTATAAGCAACGCAGCTGATCCGAGACGTGCAGCGAACGAGAGGGGGAACGTGAACAGAATGCGTCGGCCGAGGTGTTGCAGAAGTGCTTATGTCAGTGACTCTGGCCTGCGCTCGGTTCGCACTACGCTCGGAGGCCAGTCAAACGTTTAGGTGCCTTTGCCAAAATCACTGACCTCTTCCCTCCGAGGCAATCGAGCAGCATTTAGAGAAGTAGTAAATCTGCATTACAGTGAGTCAGTAATAACATTTACAGCCAGAGATGAGTCACTCTCACACTGGAAGGTTATCGCAACACTCCTCCTCAATGACGACAGCTGCGGGAAAAAAGATTGGATGATCAACTAATAATTGGCATTTTGGTTTTGATATGCTTTAAAAAAAAAAGGAGGAGGAGGAAGTTCACAATGAGGAAGAGGGTCTGAAAGCCTGTAATGACGGCGGCGGGCGCTCGCGGAGACGGAGCGGGGGTGGGCAGTGTGGATAGCTGTGAAATTGATGCGACCTTGAAAAGATCTGGAGACAGGGAGAGTCTGCCTGGTAATTACGGTGAAAACGTGTGTAACTAACTACCATGTTCAGCCCGCCAATGAGCACCGGCTTCCTGACCACGCACCATACTCAATTACAGGGGAGAGAGACGAGGAGAGGGCCAGCAGGAGAGAGGAGAGGGAGGAACCAGGGTCATTTTCCCCTTCGATGACCTTCAGACTAATGCGGCCCAGGAGAGGCAGCTATTTTCTGAGTCTCGCTGGAAGATGTCCCCGCGCTCTTAGAGAGGTTTTTTTTTTCCTTTTTTGCAGCTCACATCTAAGACGCAGGTGGGGAAAGTGGAGGACGGTAAACAAGATAAAGTAAACTCACCTGCTTGTGTGAAACTATAACTTAACTGGATGAAAACTTGTTAATTGTTACATCCGGAATTTTGCGTATTTGATTCACTCATGTCATGTTTCACATAGATTAAACAACATTAAGTGTTGAACATGTGCAGCTTCATATCACACTCTCAAGTGCGACAAACCAGGACAAACTGATGCTCATTTATTTTGCGACTAAACCGATCCCCGTGTGAGCGTAATCTCTACGAGGCAGTTATTTATTCCAAGTTGCCGTGATTGGCACAGGGAGAGGAACTTTGGAGATGTTTGAATGCAATTAGGAGGATGATGAAATTATTTTCTAATCGCAGGCTCAAAGCTCACGGCGTGTTAATGAACTTTGCCTCCTAACTTTGAAGCCCCAAACAGATTGTCCATCTGCACCACGCCATATGCGACTGGAGGCTGCGGCGGCGGCGGCAGAATGAAGAAGACTCTGTATGATCACACAGCCTGTTTGTAAGAGGACTTGTGTTTGTATGTGAACAGCTTTGTTCCAAAATTAGATGCATCTGAAAAGGGGTGACACCAATTTGTGTTAATTGATTTATTGCACCGAGTAAAGACTGTAAGGAATAGCATTAGCCTGAGATAACATTTGACATTTTGACAGGCTGGAGCCTCTCATTTGTCGAGCTCAAGGTAAAGCCTGATGAATACGTAGTGTTTAATGTTCCTCACAGAATCGCGCTCAATAATTATTGTTGTGGTTATAAAAATCTCGTCACTTCACGCCCGCCATTATTTGTCATTTGGTGGATGTTTGTATTCCCAACCTTGTCTCCGAGAAATTATGTTTGTATGCTGCTAAATTGTTTTCATAATTACGTTGCGGTGACAACCTAATCGCTGCCTGGATTATGTTCAGAGACAAACGTTTCTTTGAGGGAATGAATTACTACATTTATGTTTATGCACCGCTGGAGTCGCAGGGAGGGAGGAGGCGGTCGGGGGGGGATGTGACACCAGAATCCAGGGTTCCCGTCCAGACAGTGGTTCAATGCTAAAAAAAAAAAATTCCGTCTCAAAGCTATTTTTTTCAGTATTAAAACAGACCATGACCTTTCTTTAACATTAACCAAGTGCTTTTAAACATAACCATAAAATAACCTGAGTGGATTGATATTATTTTGAAATACATGTCATTAGTGAACATTTTACTCGCATGTTCAGTATCAACATTTTTGCATTGTGCATATGTTTTCCTCATTATGTTAATAGAACACGTCTTTGGTTTGGCATCACATTTCCCTCAAAATGTATTTGCTCCAGTTTCTAGGACACATGGCTGTTATTCCAAACACGCCATTAAAATTTTGCTCATCAAGCATAAAGTATAATAAAAAATTCACTGCAGTTTGTTCCAGTTTGTTTTATTTCCCACTGAAAGGTGAGAGAAATTTCGTCACCTTCGCCCCTCAGCGATGCAATTTTTTTGCACTTAAATTATTTGATTACAACGTTTGAAAATGTTTTCACACCTGCGAGAGAGTGACGCAGGGCTTCAATACACGTATTTAATTACCTGTTTCAGGAAATAATCATTCATCTGAGAAATTGCAATAACAAATGTGGCAAAACACTAAAGGAACAATTATCCATTTACCTCGTCTCGGCGAATGACAGCTGCTCTCTTAACTCTATATATTATATCAATTCTGTCGATTTAGAGTATTTAGTGCAACAGGCTCAACTGATGCAGTTAGTGCTCATTGATCGCCTGTCACTGTCAGCCATGGCTAGTAACGCTGCCCATTAGCAGAGCTATTTGAGAACCAGCCGATGCAAAGATCTATTCCCATATTCTACACTGCTTTTCCCCTCAGTCACCGTTATCACCGTCCTCCTGTCCATCGCTGCCAGGATCACTCAGCTACACACAACCTGTAAACACACATGTGCTCCCATTACCTTTGTTTACTTCCTGCCATCATTTCTATACTGAAATCAAGCACAAAAGATGCATTTTGACATCTTGAGATTTCACTGAAAATGTGTTCAACCGTTCTGGCTGCGACATTGACCTGCGACAAAAAATGTGTGAGGATGTTACGTAACAGATCCACACATATGTCCTGGTGTTGTGCTCGTTGACGGCTGTTAGAAACAGCAAAACCAGTTAGAGCTTGACAGACAGATAGATGGATTGATCGATCGATTGATAAATAGATAGATAAAATAGTGCAACTTACAAAGTACTACAGGAAAGAGAACTAAAAAATTCAGTGCCTCTTTAAGTAAAAGTAGTAAGTTGTGCAAAATTAGTACAAAATGTGCCAAAGAACCCAAAACAGTGCAAACAGATCAGAAACTACATGTGAACTACAGCATTGTGAGTTTCCTCTGTCAGACTGAGCTGCAGAGTTGTTATATACGTCTTCATGTGCCAGATGCAGGAAATTTGCACAACACAAAAAATGACCCTAAAATGGCGTCCAGAAGAAACCTTCTTTATACAAGTTGTCAGTAATTGGGATATCATTGCTTTAAATGAAGAACTGCTCAGCTGCACCTTCTGTGTGAACATGACAGAATCCATCACTGAAGAGTCGGGGGAAAATCACCTCGACACAAGTGAAAAAGGAAACAGTGTCAGATGAATAATGATGGAAAAACAAACAGGAAATTCAGTCTGATTATGAAACTACCACGACAGCAACCAGGAACCTAAACGCACACATAAACACTGTAATCCATTCTGATCATCCTCTGGCTTCTCCCCTTCCACAACCCTGGTGGACACCTGACAGAGACACACACTCCCATCTGCACACACAGACACAGTCGCTGCTATTTTAAAGTGGGTTTGAGGCGAGGTTAGACAGCCTCGATAACCCGGCAGAGCCCTGACCCAGTTGACTCGTGTTGCTTTTTCCGGCGGACGACAGACAGAAGGAGGAAGAAAAAACAAAATCAAGGCGCCGCCCGTGCGTCCTGGCACTTTGAAGGTACTCTCATGCTACTGAAGTTTCTTTGTACTGTACTTTCTGTGGAGACATAAAACAAAGTTGTACAGCCACAGTCTGTCTGAAGTTATCACTTCCTCGCAGTGTTCCACCGCCGCTGCACTGGACCGGGCTCCACTACAAAGACTGAGCCAGACGCTGGACTTCCTCCTGCCAACCTGCATCAAGGACACTTTCTACATCTATTGTGCAGAAATATTATCATCATTTAATGTCAACTTATATCATTAATTGTCAATAATTGGAATCATCTTATGTTAGGAGGCTATTTTAATGCTTTCAAATTACTTTTTTTTCCCTTCACCATGTGTCGGTTCTGGTGTTTCTTTGAACATAATGATGTTGCCATTTGGACCACGACTCACTCTTAAATGAGATTTCGATCTGAAGAGACGACGGCGGTTAAATAAAGGTCAAATCAACTAATAAAACAAACCATTTTTCTTTGTGTTGGAGAAACGCGTCATTGCAACAAGTTCTAATTGTTCAAGCAGTGCGAATGAAAGGCTCTGTGATTGTACAGGGCTCATTTCAAAACGCTGAAGTGTTGGAAGAATGTGTGCATGTACAAACACTTCCATAAGACCTCTCTTTGCTGGAGCACAACAGAAGAACAATGCCTCCTCTTGGCCACAGTGGAGATTTTAATTAAAAGCTCATGTGCTTTTTTTTTTTTACATCACTAGATACAGACATGAAACAAATAAACAAAAAAGTCCATTTTCCATCCAGCAGCTGATGAAGACACCGAGAAAGAACAAGGGCTCTGAGAAAATATAGTTTAAAGCCGACAGCTTGACTGTCTCACAAACTGCAGTCCCTCTTAAGTTGGGAAATATTCATTTAGTCTCTGTCCCCGTCAGTTTTCTATCTCATCTTGAAATTGTCAGTTTCACTTATTGTGCAGCTTCCTTGAAAAATAATATTCCAGTTGAAATTATCCTGGTAATGATAACATTCACTGGCTCCCCCCTTGTAGATTCAGATCAAAAGCCTTTTTTTGAAATAGTAGATAAAAGAATGGGGGAGGAAGAAAAAAAAATTACATTACAGTGTGCCACTGAGATCGACCCATCCAAGAAACTCAGCAGAAGAAGAATTCAGCCTCTTTTGCACGGCGCTTCCAACTGACATCAGAGGAACTGAAGGCTGGGACCATTAAAAACACATCCCCAGCTCAGTGCAAGGATTTCCATAGAATTTAGTCGCACTTGTCCAGAAGAGTACTTCCCTTGAATTCAGTGAGTATCTTCAAATACACATGCCTGATTAAAAAAAGCGGTTTATATATTTTTAAATTCTTATTCACTCATCTTTGGATCAGATTTTATATGACTCGTGTTTTTTTGTTATATATGCTTCACACCAATTTTAGTGTTGAGAGATTATTATAGTATTGATGAATGGGGAAAAAAAACAAGCTTCGAGTAACGTGGAAGTCTTCCGAACTTTCCCACGAAACTTCAATAACTCGTATGAAGCCGTAAAAAGGGAGCAGCCTGAGCTGCCGTGTCCTCCATCAATGGAATTTGTGATACTTCCTCTCAGCAATTTAATCAGACATCTTGTAGTGCATCATTTGCGGCACTCAATTTAAAACTGAAAATCAGAGGAAGAAGAGAATGAATGCATCCAGACTCTCTGATGGAGGCAAACAGGTACACTGTGATGATATAGAGAGTGAACAACTGTGATTACTCCTCTCTAAGCAAAGGACGGGGAATTTTCAATTGATTACCAATTCAACCTAACACACAATTTGGCCTGAATAAATGCACAACAATGGAGTAATAATCCTCCTGAAAGCCTCAGAGACTCCTCTTTTTTTTGTCATCAAGGATACAATCAAGCATACAAATCTCTGAAGCCTCCCTGGGACAAGGCTTATAATGCTGGAAAAAAAATGAATAATAAAGTCGGTGCAGCCAGCAGCCTTTTTTTTTTTCTTTTTTTTTTTTAATGTAATCCAGCTACTGTCTCTCACAGCGCATTTCATCAAGCTTCAATAAAACGATACATGAAAAGTGACACATTATTAGCGAAAGGCAATCTGAGCCGCTCAGAGACAAAACAATCAAAGAAAGCAATCTGAAAAATCACAGACAACAATCTCGACAAGTGCCGGGCGAAATTAGAAAAGATTTAATTTTGGCGGCACGGTAACAATCAAGGAGCGCTTCAGGCTCCGGTAGCGTTGTAGGGCTAACTTCCCGTGATGCGGGCGGACACGGTTTGTTTGATTGCAAATGAAAAAAGTCATGTCAGAGGTGTACTTTTGTGTTCAAACAAAGAACACAATCCCATTAGAGGGTAAAGCGCCCCATTGTTGCTCTCCGGGCTCGCAATCAATAAAGACTCACTCTGGTTCAAGTTTTTAAGATTAGATCCAACGTTTCAGCGGCTGAATGCTTAAGTGTGCAGCTGTTAGTGCTGCGTCGGTATAACAAGGTTACATCAGCCAGAAGAGGCTTCGGGTAGCGGCAAAGTTAATTTAAGAGCAAGGGTAGATAACAACACAGGTCTCAAGCAATGTCTCGTTTGAGATAATTGTGCCACGCGGGGTCTGTTGTGAAAGCAATTATTATGAGTTATGAAATTATATAAAACAAAATCAAATGGGTTTTCTGGATTCGGATCTGAGAGTGTTTTCCTCCCAAAGGACCTGCTGATTCTTTTTTAAAAACTCAATCAATTAACAGGTTCGACTAAGAAAACCAGAGAAGCACTACTTGCTGTGAAAATGCGTCAAGCTTTTAAAAGCACTTGTGCGATCGCTCCGTTTGAGTGCGCTCAGATTAGAGACGCAGGCTGACTCACATTGACTTTAAACCTCGGTGCTTAAAATCAAAAGTAGCCACTCAGGTGCGGGTCTGAACAGGTGAACCTGAACTGCGAAGGCGCTCGTCGATGCGACTTTGTATAAGCATTGATTTGGCGATTTGCAGATCAAAAGATGTCTAGACGTCAAGGTTGGGCGAAATTTGGTTGAAAAGTGAAAGTGAAAGAAACGGAGCGAGGCTAGAGCGAGTGTTTCTGAGCAATTACGTGAACGCACTTCAGTTTGAAGCAGGTCCGAATGACATGAAATAACAGTTATTGAAATGTAGAAATTGCATTAATATGTAAATTGGTGTCTACAAAAACATTCGCTTGCCCAAATTAGATTATTAGAGATAATTTCCCTGATGCCAAGAACTACTCAAAAAGCCCGTTTACTGACTGATGAGTCGAGCAAACGTGGGATAATTCTACTTCACTTTCATGTCGTCAAATGTTTTCTGGGGTCACTGCTTTCAATAAATACACTGTAATTAGATTTGTCATAATTATGCATCAGACTCTGGATACAAATAAAATCTGGATATGACGTCAATTTAAGTTTAATTCATGAACAAACAACTTTTTTCAGTTCTGATTGTCGCAATTAAACAACAGGAACAAAAATGATTGCATCAAAATGTATGAACAAAATTGAAGGCGCTTAGCGCTTTGAGCTAAATGCTAACATAAAACCTGCAGGAATTTTTTTTACCATTTTCCCCTTTTTTACTTTTGAGGCATGTTGTAAATTTTTCATGACAATAGAAGTTTACTGTGTTTGTTCTCAGACATTCGTGAGATGGATCAGCGACAAACTTGACTCAAACGTGTCCGGTAACTTTTCAGGGTGTTTCTCAAAAGCTGTTTTTTTCTACCATTAAAAAAAAAAAAAAAAAAAAAAAAGGCATTTTGGGGAAACTGTTTTGACTCTACACCTGCAAGCTTCCGTACAAGAAAATGATCAAAACAGATAAAACCGCTCTGGAAACCAAATGATTTCAGCCTTGCTGCTACAACAGGCCCCGAACATCCACCTGTACGCTGTGATCCCGACGCCTCGCTTCTCCGGACGTGACTCACCTGCATTTTTTACTCGTCCATCTGTCTGATTCTTAGCAGAAATGCTTTCATTAGACCCGATGCTGCCTCCTGCACGGGTGTCATCGCATCCTGGAACGCTTTCTCTTGGTTTGGTGACATGAAGCTCGAACCCCAATAAAAACATATCAATTCACTGATTTATTCACACAGAGAGAAAACATCCTCAAAATACACCTACAAACATCAGTAAGGTCTGTGGAGGCCAAGCATGTTGACCCTGACTCAACTTTTACTGCACTGACATGCAACATCAAACAACACTCAGCTCAATGGAATGCACAATATGGCCAAAAGTATATGGACACAACACTCATGTGATTGAGAAACATCTCTCTCCAAAACCACCGGCATTGTTCTGTTTCTATAAAAGATTCAACTTCTCTGGGAATACTTTCTACCAGATTCTGGAACCTGGCTGCAGGGATTGGCTCGAAATCAACCGCAAGAGCTCCAACGCTGGTTCACAGTCGGCATTTGAGTTCATCCCAAAGGTGACGGACGGGGCTGAGGTCACGGTTCTGTGCAGGCCAGGTAAGTTTTTCCACATCAAACTTGGGAAAACCATTTCTTCATGGACCGGAGTTTGCTCATGTGCAGAGACAGGAAGTTTGAGTGCTGCACCTTGGTGCAGACTTCTGAGTATGAACTTTTGAACTTTTGAGTTCTTTGGTTTTTTGAGTATTTTATTAAATTACAGAGCACATGTGCTGAGTGGAAGCAAAGCAATTCAGGCTTTATCATCCTTCTTCTTTGGCTCCACATGTACAGGAAGTGTCAATGGCAGCGAATTTAAGCAAGACAGAATCTGGACAAAAGACTTGCTGGTTCATTTGTTGCCAGTATTATTCATTGGGGCGCTGTCTTGTTGAAAGATGGAAACGTGCTTTTAACATGTTGCCAAGTTGGAAACACATTATTATCTAAAGAGTCATTTGAGCATCATGATTTCCTATAATGTGAACTATGAAAAGCCACAGATGGACAGAAGCATATGGTTTATAGTGGAGCCTTGATAACTTCACATAGTTGTTCAATCCCTCAAAGTTATAAGCTTAAGTCTTTAAACTGTACTTGCTGGTTTGTATTCCATCTTCTCACTGTTCCCCCGTAGCAACTCGGCAGGACGGCCCCGCCGATGCAACCTCTTGCTTTTGTTCCCTGTAGCGCTCTTCTATCGCTTTAAAAAAAAACTGGTTGAATTTTCAACTCAATGACTCTGGTAACCTCCGGAGTCCCTTTGGGTGCTGCAATGAAGATAACAAGTAGAAAGGTGAAAATAGATATTCGTACTTCAGAATGCTCAATGGAAACGGGATGAACTTCACAGGCTGAGTGAAAGGCGCGACGTGTGCTTGCCAAAAGATCCAAATTCAGGACCATGAAACCATGTTAGTTTATTTTAATTTTCATGTCGTGCCAAACAGTTGGCCTTTTTCACATGGGATTACAAACAGTGGTGTATTTAAAACATAGAACATACAAAAACATTGTCTGGTTATAAACGCTCATAGTGACATTTTCTATTTACAAAATTGCTGAATAAATTACTCCAATACATATTAACTGGTTTAAATGTATGTAGACAGTATTATTAGCTTTGCAACTGCAGTGACTTTGTGCAGATTTACCAGTAAAAGTTTGTTTGCATTACTGAGTGAAACGAGTCCTGCTCCCTCTCCGTGCCAACCGAGCATGCCTCACCTTCAGATGGTAGCATGTTGTCGACCTGTGGGACAGCAATCCCCTCATTCTGCATGGGGCGATGGAGCAGACAGCCAGGTATGAGGCAGCCTTGTTTCTTTCAGAGGAGACGGGAAATGTGCCAGGTGGTAACAAATCGCTAGAATGCCAGGCCAGCAGGCAGACATCCCCGAGACCAGACAGGGTGGGTGTAAATACATCCACTCAGCTGGAGGTTGGATAAGTTCTGCAAAGCTGGGCGGTTGTAGAAATGAGTTTTTGCAAATGTGAGTTCGCGGAGATGAATGTGTACGTGTGCAAGGTGTTTTTAAAATAGCCACATTCAAAGTCTATGAAGATTCACCCGTAAAGATTAAACTGATTTATACTGATTGACAATAGCAGGAAGTGGAAAACTGACAACTGCCAGTCCTCGAGGAGTAATAGAGAAAAACACCTCTCAATACCAGTGCGCTGAGAATGAACATCATTCTTAAGAGTATCTTATCCTTGAAACATATGCGGCGCACATTTTCATCACAGGCAATCGAGGAAAAAAAAAAAGCAAAGATCCAAGGACAGCTGCTGCAGTTTAATGACTTTATCTTCATTTGAATGGGTGCCTTTCTCAAAGGAATCGTTCCACATCGCTGCTCGAAATCCATTCAGGCAATGTGATGGCCACCTGAGAAGCGCATCAACCGGGATTCTATGGCTGTGAGTTGGTTTTGAGAAACATAATACCTTCCTCTCGGCAGAATTATCTGCTCGGAGATAAGTTTGGCTACGGTGAATCGGCGCACCTCAGCCTCCTCTCTGGCTGATGTGTGACAGGAACCCGAGGCGGGGATGAAAGATGGAGCGCCCTGCAGTGTGTACATCAACACCAGAAAACTTAATCAAACTCGCTTTAGCATGGAAAACTGCCGGAACTAATTGTGCAGTATCTCAAAGCAATGGGCCTGAGTCATCTGTAAGCATCTTTAAAAGGGTGGGTGTTCAATATACTGTATACGCTTACTGCGTATTTGCAAAACACAAGAAAATAATTACAGCTGGTGACAGAACACAGCTGGGTTCTTATTGCTATAGGGAGCTTCATTGAACTTAACTGTGCGTTTCATGCATACTTAAAACCTACTTATCTATATTTTATATTAAGAATGAACCACAGCAGCACCTGCGATGGGAAAGAGTCCACAGATGACTTATCAGACTTTACAATGCTACAGAGCTTTTAGCCTGTTTTAGCCCATTGTTTTTAGCCTGCAGAAAGGTCAAACACACAGCAGCTAAAGAGGCAGATGTGTTTGTTAGGAGTCGATGGAGACTAAACCAGAGCGACAAGGAGGACTGATGTTCATCCATAGGACAAAAACTCCAAATGAATGCAAAAGTTTTTGTGTCTATAGCTGTCAAAAACTGTCTGCTATCACATTAACAACCATGGAGCTCACCTGCCTGAAGCAGCCAGAACAAAATCAGTTAATGATAACAAATAATCAGCACCAGGATAACAAACAAACAAACAAACAAACACATATTGTTTTTGACCATATATGACCCAACGTATCATATATGATACATGAGTTTTGGAGGCTCCTACATCATCAACAAAATGAGCCAAAATAAAAGTGTTCTTCTTCCACCTGCCAGTTCTGTTGGTGGATTTCTCATTGCTGCATGATACAGATAGTAGCTTATAGAGAGTAATAACAATAATAAATAGTGGAATAAAAATACAAATATCTTCTCGTTTGGAACTAGAATCATCACCATCATCAATCATCATTTGTTGTCATGTTTTAATATGTTTTTGATGAATGAAATTAAATGAAACTTTGAGTCTCAAATGATGATGATGATGTCTCAAATATGATAAAAAATTGAAACTCATATGGGAATTGATATTTGAATTTTTTTTTGTTTGTTGTCCAGTTTCAAAGAACTGGAATTTTCTGTCAGTTATTTCATGGTTCAGGCTTTACAGGGTTAATTGTTTAATGGACTGGATGGAATGAAATGCTTTATACTGCTCTTATTTTGTTGGGCCAATAATTCACCTCAACATTTGAGGCAGTGAATTGTCTTGTGTGCACAACAATTAGAAGCGGATAATGTCAATCCAAATGCTCCCACCGATCGGCATCTGAGCCCCTGAAATCAGATCAGGGCCCACCTGAGTTTCTGTGCAATAAAGCGCGGCCCTCATGGGGGAGCGCTGCCCCTCCACGTGCTGTAATGACTTCAACTAAGCAGGTCCTCAACAGATGGTGACATTCAACACCCCAAAGGTTGTCCCACAGCTTAGGCCGCGCGTTTGAGATATTGTTTTTCAAACGTAGGGCCAACACCTGTCAGGAATGGCAAATGGGACCGAGGAAGTTTATCAGTGTGAATCCGAGGCGGTTCCAGTTCTCCATGTTGCAGAGAGACGCTGCCAGTTGGGTGAAATATCCTGCCAGATGAGGGAGACTATCTGACAGATGGGTGAGACAATCCAACTTGTTCCAGTGTTGTTTTATAATATGTTTTCATTACATTATTTTTTTTTAATACAAGTGCAAAAAAAATACAAGCCGTGATGTTTCTTTTCTGTCTTTTTTTAAATAAAACACGAGACAAAAACATATCTTCACATTCATATAAAGAGTGTGCCAACAAATCTCACAAGCTATTTTTAATATTTCAGCTGAAAGAAAACAACACAGAGACAGAGATCAGCGCTCCACAGAGGGATTTTATTGAAGCCGGTGTGCACATTTCATCATGGAAGACCCTCGGCTGTCTTATCAGTATGTGTTCACCTCGCAGGCATGTGGACTCCACCATCTGGCCTCTGTCACTTCAGCCACCTCTGGGCCTTAACGTATAAAAAAGCGACCCTTCCAGCCTCGCTGCCTGACACCCGGGCTGCGCCTCTGCAGCCTCAAACTCTCATTCCTGCTGCACGTCATGTAAAACCTCTGTTGCAGTTTTGCAGAGCACTTTTTCTCCACAAAGGGAGGATTTTATTTGCACTAATTGAGGGTGTGGGTGGAGGAAGAGACAAGACAATTAGGGTGCTGAAGAATGACTTTTTTCTCCTCAGGATGCTGGTTTCATGTACTACATCCACGAGCTGATGATTTCTCCAGCAGAGCGGATTTTTTCCAACACCTTTATATTTCTGTCTGGCAACATCCTTTGTGCATTTAAGCAGGTGAGAATAATGTGGATTGACACCGAGCGAAGGTAAACAATGTGAACTCGCAATACAGAAACTGAGGACTTTCAAGCGTGATGAAATCTTTGCAACATCGATGCCCCCAGAGTCCTGGCAGCGTCGGGCCGGGCATGTGACACTTCTGAGCGCGTTAGGGGCAGGAGTCTTTGTGTTGGACTCATATTTCATGACAGCGTAACCAAGAGGAGCCATATGGTAATCCAGACTGGACCTGCCTTAAAATTCCCCCTCAGCTAGAGGTGGTGGAGTGACCTAATGAAGCGGCAGACTGTGTGTTGCCTGGGGTCAGAATGGGAAAGGAGTTCAGATGGCTGTGGTCAGTGGCAGCAGCAGCAGCAGCTAAGCCCTGTGACTCCAGCCCCCCCAGGACACACTGGCCAGCCAACCACACAGGACAAGGCCCCGTGTTCCCAATAGTGCCAAGAGGGACGGGGTAATCTAGCAGGCTTAGTCATGGCTCTGTGGGGTAGGTGTGCGTGTGTGTGTCCACATGTGAGTGGGTTTGCATGTGTGTGTTCCTTTTTCCATTTTGTGGGTGAAGCCCACTTACCACAGATTAGAAGCTGTGCGTCCCCCTCAGCCTCTAATCGGAAACACATTTCTAATTCTAACCTTAAACCCGACAACTTTAATCTTGAAAGGGTTTTAAAAAAAAAAGGTCGAAATCAAAGCAGCAAAGTCAAATATCCTGCTGTTCAGTCAAGCTGGCTCCTACATTTCCCATAATGCACCAAGACCATCTTTAGCCTCCCTGCTTGTTAAATACCCACTTGTCAGATTTCAAGCAAAGTGACCCCCCGATGATGGGCTGATTTCTCTTGACGGCTTATATTCTTCAGAGCCGCAGGAACATTTTACAAGCTTTTTCAAAGGTTGAGTATTTTTCTCTGTGACAAGCAAAGTGACCTTTTATGTGTGAAAATGGTTCCTCTGTGAGAACGTCTGTGACATGAGCCTAACCTCAGCTTCGCTCTGCGCTAAACTCCAGTCCTCCTGACAACCCTGAACCATAGCTAGACTGACTGTTACCAGGTCGTGATCCGCACAGTCAGATGTGATATGAGATGATTCTGCAAAATCAGATTAGCTTCAGTGATATTTTGAATTATTGTTTTTATTCTACATGGATTATTCATTCAATATCTGTGTGTTACAGAATAAAGTTCAATGCTAAAGTTAAGAACTGTGAGAAATTGAGGTAAATAAACTGTAAAGAAATTCAGCTTTTCCAAGTCTACGCACACGAGCCCATATGTGCATTTAAAGGGTAACGAGCTCTCTTGGTCCTTGTTCTGTTTAAAAAGTCGCTCTGAGGTTGAGCTCGAGCTCGTCCCTCTGCCACGGCTCAGCAAGCAAACATCCATGGAAGCACAGAGACGGAGCTTCGCACTAAAGAGATCTGGAAGTTTGGGAAATATCCACTTGGTCTAACTCCGACTGTTGTTGTATTCGTTTATGACACGACTGAGCCAGGACTTGAACCCAAATGCCCGACTCAGGAGACAGGAGAAAGTTCAAATAAACAATCTTTTAATAACAAAGTATCAAAGGAAAATCACTCTTCTGAGGCAAACAACGATTGTAGAAAAGTATCAAACAATACAAAACTTGCTCGACAAAGAAAACGTGGCATTGACTAGCGTAAAACGACTGACTGAGCAAGACAAGACCAACTGGCACAGGACAAAGGGAGACACAGATAGATAACCACACACACAGGTAATGAGAACCAGGTGGAAACAATCAGGGCGGGGTCAACAATCAGAGGGAAACACAAGAGGAAGGGGCAAGTTACCTGAAAGGAGAGGAGAGGGAGATGTCAAAATAAAACAGGAAGTCACAAGACAAATCTAAATATAACTTAGCATAACCTCTTGGACAATTTCTGCTCAGCTTTAAAATGCTTTTTTTTTTTTTTGCACTGAATGAAGATTTTGTCTCCCATTACTTCCATTGGAATGCTCTTGATGGGGAATGAGGAATCAGGATGAACCAGAGGAACTAAAAGCTTCCATACGACCATGTGAGTGTGTCAGAACACACCTAGAAAAATGTGAACCTGTCCTCTGAGATCAAGGTCATGATCTGAAAAGCCAAATCCAAGCTGCTGTCTTCAGGATCTATTTTGGTCGAGCGACACACAGATAGATCTGATGGGCTCCGATCTTCTCTTTGTGTGCTGCAAAATTATTCAATACAAACAAATTTGTGAGAGCTGGATGTGGAAATAATTGCTAAAAACAATTAGCAGCATGCATTGCACCTAAAAACTGGTGCTTTCAGCTTCTGTGAAACGAGGATGCTTGGTTTTTTTTTCTCCTGCTTGCTTTGAACACTGGAGAGCGATCGCACCTTCACTGAGTCCGACCCAACTCAGCGCTGTGTCGATGCAGTTAGTGACAAGATGGACTCGGGCGAAATTTTAAATGCGGACGCGCTGTCAGAAATTCCAATTAGGGAAGTGAGCAGCAGCAAAACAAGCGACAACACAAGGCCTGCGAGGAAAATAAGAGGCTCGCCTTGTAGGTAACAAAGGCGCCGAGCAGCACTGTGCACAGCCGCATCATAATGAAAACCTCCAGCCACCACTGTATGGCTAAATGCTGTTTGAGTCTTTAAACCGTGTGTGACAGGATTTAAAAATGGGGCTGTTTGTACATATTGTTTGTACTTTTTGTTTTATTTTTCAGTCGTATTATTTGAATTGATTTATTACAATTTTCGCTGTCAACATAGACATTAAAAATAAGTATGGGATGTTACACCAAGCTGGATGTAAAGTTCTTGATTTCTAACTGAACCAGTTGTTCTCAAGTTTACTAACTGGAACTGAGTGAAACTGGCATATTGAGGGAAGCAAAGTTAATGGAATATGATTTACACTGGGAAAATTAACACATAGGATTTTGCTGCCGCCATTGCTCTGACATTTATTTCACTAAAATCCAACCTGGAAACGCTGTGTGTTTGTAATCGGGTGTTAGCCATGCAACTGAAACTCCTACACAGGGCCCATATATCTCCCTCACAACGTCATAAATTTAACTGTAATTCATCTCCACTGTGCCCCAAGTGTAAAATAGAAACTGGTAGTCTTACACATTGTTTGTGGTATTGTAGAAAAGTACAGCAGTTTTGGCAGGTCATTGGACAGGAAATTAGTAAGATTCTATGTACTAATAGGAATAAAAAACCCTTATATCTGTTACTTGGCATATCTGATTTGTCCATCACTGACAAATATAAAAGAAAACTTCATCAAACACTTACTTTCTGTGCTAGAAAGTGTATCCTCTTAAATTGGATAATGGATAAAGCTCCATCCAAGGTTCAGTGGCAAAGGGTGACACTCGAATATGTTGCTTTGGACTATCTGACGTGTAAACTACACAGTAAAGATGATGTTTTTCGCAAAACATGGGAACCCTTTTTGTCATATATTGGTCTGAATATTTCTACCGTTCTTGTAAGAGGGTTTGTATCTTAGCTGAGAAGGCTCTGCTTCGTAAATGACACCCTATCATGCATGGCAGTGCACACTTGCTTTACTTTACTTGTTTATTTGTAAAGTAATATTCCTGAATCTCTCGCCTGTATAAATTTGAATTTAAATGTGTATGTGAGCCAACTGTATGTTTGTTTGTTTGTTTTTTTCATATGTTTTCCTGTTTTTTTGAAAATTTAATAAACATATATTTAAAAAAAATCCAACTTGGATCCTTTTTTTTTTTGATGCTTCCTCCATCGTTGTCAATGATGATATAAACATTGAGGTGCAGGTTGTGAACTTTAGGGCAGGACAGAAAACCAGACCTGAACCAAGCTGTTGTCGAAGCACACAGAGGCAAAATGTCGTCACTGTGAAGGATGTTTTCATGTTTCTCATCCTCGAGGGCCGATTTGTTCATGAAATGAATGAATACAAAAGGCACAAACACACACACACAGAGAATACTCATAAGACTGTGTTTTGACACTTACAGTAAACTGAAAAGATGTTTTAAGGCCGTAGCAGAGTCATGGATCTGTTTGGGCAGACGTCCAGCGACTGTTTCATTCCTCTGTCCTCTGGCTCAACTTGGCAGTCCAGGCAAGACTCGTGAACTCTGCGCCCACCTCCTACACCGTCCTCCCCCCCCGTCATCCTATTGGTGGATGCCAGAGGAGGAGGGGTCACGAGGAGGGGTTGGAGCGACGGAGGGAGTAGCCCTGGGCGATGTGGAGGCTCGAGCTGGCATCCTAAAGTAACCTTTCAAAATGCAAGCGCGGTACTGAGAAGCCAGACCTCACAGGGACAGGTTGGAGTACGAGCGCTTATCTATTCAGCAACAACACCTAAGTCTGCCAAAAATACTGCACTAAGCAGCGCGGCGGACCGGGGAAAAGGTCACACGCAGCCATATGCAAAACCCAGCTGTCTTCCTCCCTGCACACATAGCTGCACCCCGGCGAAATGCACACAACATTAAACAAGTCGGGAGTGAGAGAAATGCAATTTCAACAGACACGTCTGATCAATTTTTCAGTGAAATAACCCAGATCTTCTGAAGTGTTATTGCTTTCATATCATTTGGTGGATATATTCATAAACATCCCACGAGCAGATAGTGGTATGCTCAGCAGAAATATGTGACAGATAAATGAATCACGCAGCGGGCCAGCAAGGACACTGTCCCTGACTTTCCCCTCAAGATGGCTGCTGCCACAAGGCGCTGACTAAGGATTCCCCCGAACAGGCCTTAATATTCTTGATCATTTATCTGCTCCATATACAAACACAAGGAAATAACAGGATGTTTTATGCATTCGGTCGCCATGGGCAGCATTCCTCCTGCTCCACTCTCTCCTGATAAATATTCCATTACAGAGATAAGGTATTGAGAGCTACGGCACACAAAGAAATCTATATGCAATTTATTTTTGTTTTCTCCGGGTTTTAAGACCTCGGAGCTCCTGCATCCTGCACTTAGGCTCAGGTTTATCATGAAACAATGCAGGTTCGCTCAGGCGCTGAAATAATTGCGGCGCATTATCATGAGCGTTTGTGGGAAGCAACACGGCGGCGGGAAACCGGTTCGCTTTCGCAGGCTTGTTGTCAGATTCGGCGAAACGCATGCGTCCTGATCTTGATGGGGAGAAAACTGATCTTGAAAAGGGAAACGACAAGAGTGATAACGCTTATCGGAGAAAGCAGGGCAATACCCAATACTCAAACGGATGTTCTACTATCTGTACAAAGTATTATTCTTAGAGAAGGGCGGGCTCTGATGTTGGGGGCTCCAGGCTTTGCACCTTGCAGTGTAATAGAATAAATGCCCATATCTTCGGACGGTAAAAAATGAGATTGGAACTGTGCAACTGTAATCCAAAGCGGAGGGAGGCTTTCAGTGTAATCAATCTCCAAAAAGGCTTTTAATGGAATCAATGGAGAGAAAGGGGATTGATTTCTGCACAGTATACTGCCATTTTTAGATATTCACTCTGTCAAAACTCTCCTTGGTGGACTGAAAACTTCCATCCAGCGATATAGGTTAATTGCATATTGAGCAACGCGGCCCATTTGTTAAGTGACACACTTGTTCTCGGTGACCATTAAGTTACAGAAAGCTATACAGCCGTGCGGAAATATAACACCCAGCCTGTGATCTCATTCCTTAAAAAATCTGGCCTCGATCGTGGTCTCACCTCAAAGTGAAATATTTTCCCCTCTTCAAAACAAACGTCTCACAAGTAAGTAATGTTTGAGGACACCAGTGGCCACACAGAGATTTTTGGTCTGGGCTTGTTTGTCATGGTTTGAGCTCCTTAGTTCCCAGTTAGAGGAAATCTTTTCTGGCACACAGTGCTACTTTAGACAACAGTGTGTTCTTTGTATAGAATTGTTGGTGCGAGCAACAACAAGTGGAATAAGAACAGTGCAAGTGGGAGAAAGTGGAAACAAAGCTAAATAGATGAGTGTTCACTATAAGAAGGCTTTTATATAAAAATACGTTTTCATATGAGATTTAAAAGGAGAATTTTCTCCATAAACGAGGGGCCATTATTGCAAAATCTTATCATGAACCATCAATGTCAGAGCTCACTAATGCTTTTGTGGCTGAATGTGAGAAAAACCACTGCAACCAGCTTTTGAAATCTGGTGGAAAGTCTGAAGTCAAAGGATGATTTTCTAATGAGATGTTCAACAATCATATGTGTGTTTGAGAAATGGTGAGGTGTCCACATACTTTTGGCCACGTAGTGTAGGTGCACAACAGCACAACAACAACTCAATGTTTTAACCTCAGCCAGAACATTTCTCACCGAAATCCTCTAACAGCCCTTTGAAGGTGCGACTGAATTTGAGGACCGGGCCAAAACGTCCTCACTTTCCCAAAACGTCCTCACTCTCAAGGTCTAAAACTCAAATTGGTTCTCTCAAAGATAGAAGCACACACACACATATAAACACACACACACACACACACACACTTGGTATCCAGCCAGAGCTAAAAGACTCCTCTGCTGTTGGCATAGAAACAGAACATGGACAGTTGAGGTTAAAGGGTAATACCGCTCAATCTGCGCTTTGAAAAAAAATCATTCCGGCGTTCTTAAGACAGTTATGTCTTTACGAGTGCGCACACACACACACACACACACACACACACACACACACACACACTGTTACCTCCTTCCATCTACAGGCACATAAGGTTTCTGACCCGGGATTTCACTTTCACAAAAAGTTTCACCATCCAGCTCGACAAAGACTCTGCGTTGGTGTCTAATTACTGCGTTAACCTGAAGTCAGTGATTCATAAACTTAGCAACATGATATCACGTTTGTCACCTTTAAAGGCCAGATTTTTATTTCAGCTTTCATCGCCCATCCGTTACATTCAGATGTTCGGTGGATGTTGAGGATATAGATTTTATATTTCTCTCCTGATCAGTCTTCCTGTGACAGAAGTCGTGCGGCCATTAGACTTTCTCGCTCAGTCAATTCAAGGTTGCCACCGCCACCGCCGCCGCAGTCAAATCGCTAACTGCAGCTACACAAAGGAACCCTAATTGTATTTGTTTCTCTGTGCCAACAACGGTGATGACTCATGATTACATTCTCACATCTCGACGTATTATGCGCAGATCAGAAATAAGTGCAAGATGAAGGTGTTTGTGAAGCCGACTATAATAAAGCAAACAGCTATTTTGGTACTTCATCAAAGTAATTACAGAGCGGCAGTCAGGTGCACGGGGAGACTGTGCAGCCAGCGGCGTCAACGGTGACAAATGCGAGCTTAAACGCCCGCAAATCATGTGACACGATGTCAGCAAACTGTAGACAGCCGGCGAATGCTTAGCAGCCCGGCCGCTCCGTGATCCCTTTATACCCGAGGATGGCAAAGGGACCAGAGAGGCAAATTATCCAACAGTGCTGAGTCCATCCTTCTGTGGACAAAGTGCCGGGCGCTCTTTAGAAGACAGTTCATATTTCACTCATGAGCGGAGAAGTGACCAAACCCGATACCTGAATTTCATTTGGAGCAAATGGGCTGAGAGAAACTCATCTGAAGTCGTAACTGGAAAAGTTCAAAACAGACGACGTGTGTGTGGTTTTCACGCCGCTGTCACGTCGGATTCTTCTCATCGGGTTCGTCTTCTCTCCGCCCCCCCCGCCCCCCGCCTCCATTGTTCCCTGTCACTTAGCTGTGTAGGTGTTTGGCAGAAGTCGTGACGAGTTGGGCGTCAAACGGAGCTGACAGATTGTTGACATCTTCACTCACCGTGCCGGTGGATTAAATGCTCCTGACAGCGGCTGCTGTTTTATTTCTCGCCTGAGATCCGATGAATTATGAAAGAGCGGCGCTGGCGTGTCAGCTCCCTTTGCCCCGCGTGACACACGACGGTCATGTCAGCCCGTGTCCTTTGTCGGCTCTAACGTATTCTCTCTGTGTCATCCATTGTGTTTGCCCATGTCCACTGTCAAAGGCACGGCATGGCGAGGGGGGGGCGTCCAGGGAGCGAAGACTCCGAACAGATACCCTGAAACACTATTTCTTATTCATGCACACAGGACAATGTTTGTTCATATTAATAAAACCATAAAAGGACTGTGCTTCAGATGGATGCCTCTGGGTTGTTTGCTTTGGTTTGTGTGTGTGTGTTTTTTTCTCTCTCTCTTGCATTTCTTCTTTTGCATTTCTTTCCACTCCTTCAGTTAAGAATTCCCTCGCAGTGATGTCCACACGGCGGAATGATATTCTAAATTTTCAGGGTTTGTGTATAAAGTGGATCACGCCTCCTTCAAGCTCACCAAACACATTCCCTACCTGCTGAGCACAGACTTCTCAACACTTTGATCATCGGAAGCCCCCCCCCCCCCCATCTGCACACACACACACACAGTCTATGGGCTGTTGTGGTAGCCGGCTCGAAAAACATCCCAAAAGCTTTTGTTTTGTTCGACTACAACACCGTGAGCAACGGCCGAGAAAACGTAGGATGCTTTTCTTCTACCGTTCCTCACATGCATTATTCATGTTGTGGGCACGACAAGCACGTCTCCACCAAACTACAGTATGTGGCTAATGTTTATAATGAATCTATTTCAAACATCTCCTGGACGGTGCGAAATAAAAATAAGCCTTGAAACGAACGCTCTCTGCAGATCTCTCGGACCGGATGATGAAACCTGGTGCGCTCGCTGGACGCCACACGGCCGCGTCCTCGCTTTCCGAAAGGCCTTCTAGCACTTTTCTGCAAAAGCAAGCAGAGAAACTTTCGCTCGTGTGTTTGTGATGTTAACATCCTGTGCTGCTCTAAGCGAACTCAGTTATACTTTATACAACACTTGTCAAGTTTGTCAGTGTTATTTTTGAACATGAATGATGTCGTGTGGCCTTTCAGGTTCTGTTTTCATCAAGAGTTGAAAATGTGTCCTCGCTGAGCTGTTTGGTTCCATTTTCAGACTCAGGGGTGAAATCACTATCAGCTTTCTTAACCTAGTAAATGAGTCCAATTCCTGCCGATAGTTAAGAGATCTCCGGAGGTGTCCCGACCTGCGAGAGCGCTGTCAGGCTGAGGGATGTCGGCCACATTCACAGGGAGAGGGACATGTTTTGGGAAACGCTCCATGAAAATCAGCTTATTAAAAAAATGTCACTCTGACATAAATGGAATGTTTTTTTGTAAGTGACCTCGTGTGGGATGTGAATAATGAGAACACGCAAGATCATTGTAACCTGGTGGAATGCAGCTTTGCAGCAGCAGCCACGTTTTAACAGGTGGAGACGAGGATGATTTCATGAACATGTGTGGACATTCGTTTTTTAAGCCTGAAACCTATGGTTTGAATGACACATTGTTAGGATGAGTAGGGTGGAATGGATGGTTGGTACAGCCTTTGATAAAGGCAAAAGAAATCTTAAACAAACAAAACTGACGGCAGGGTCGGCTCCAGGAAAGACAAAAAACCAAAAAAAGAAATAACAGATAAGTAGACGAAGAGCAGAAACCAAAAAGACAAGAGCACACAACGGGCATGAGATGATGAAAGTGACCAAGAAGAATGAGAAGAACAAACAATCTGGCAGACTGAAATGAACTGGCTTATATAGAGTCCTGATGGTGATTGGCTGCAGCTGGGAACACAGGTGATGAGATGAGGTGGGAGGGGCTGACAGGTGAGGTGAGGCAGAGGCGGAGTCAGTGGAAAAGTACAGAGGTGAGAAGCTATGGCAGGTGAACAGTGACCGAACTCTAACAGAGATCGAAACTAAGAACTTAACTGAGACTAAGGCCGAACAGGAAACACTAAGGTTGAACAAAAAACAAAGCAAAACCTAAAGCCAAACAGAGGCCAGACTGGCAGAACTATGACATACATAGTATCATGATGTTTATGATTTAAACTGTTTAGAATTCTACAGTTTCATTTCACAGACACTTTTATCCCAAGCAACTTCCAGCCACTGACGGCAGTTTGGGGTCTTGCCCAAGGACACATAGGCAACCTGCAGGAGCCAGGAATCAAACCCCCGACCTTCCCATTGGTGGATGACCTCTCTGCCTTCTTATATAAATGAGTTAAAGTAGCTGTTAAGGTAATTTGCCTCTACACATAAAGCCTACATGTAACATACAGTGGAGCCATTTCCGCATTTGCTCGCACTTGCAACGTGCTATTATTTGTCGTTGAGGCTGAAGATGTCGAAGCCTCTTTGCTGAAAGTCGATGCAGGAATCTCCTGTAACTCGGCACCATTTGGACAAAAAAAAGAGCATCTGAGACACTTGATATATTTGAACCCACACGCTCCTCTCACTGGCGATGCTCGCGGCGGCGTGCGGCGTTCGAGCCGGACAATAAAAGCAGGCTATCTGATCGGTGCCTCAGGTGTCTGAGCCGAGGGTCTCTGTCAGTGATACAGCCCACTGTCCACTCCTCCATGTCAAGTAGAAAGTCAGACAAAACAGATTGGTATCATGTGACTTAGCGGCGTCCTTATCGTGATCCTCGTGCTGTTGTTGTTCCGCTAATGCCTTCGCTGTTTCCTCTGCTGCTAATGTGTGTTCTTGGGGGTTTGCTTTACTCAGATTTGGCCTCCTAACTGTGCCGCTTCTCTCCTCCTAATCTCAGAAACACGGCCGCTATCTGATCCTCGGCGAAAGCCACTTAGACTTACAGAGGGTCTGCTTTGCTCGGCAGACGGCCCGAGCGTCTCGCGCAGTCGACTCGGAGGGAAGAATAAGATCTGAGTAATTTGAGGGCTCCGCCGCAGTGGTCAAAGAAAATGGGCCGTAATTACACAGCGACACAGACTCAGGAAGAATGGGGAGCGTGAATTAGAACGCCGGCTTCGCCCGGCTAACGTCTCTCCAATACGCTGAAACAGAAAAGAAGAATTCTCATTAATCAAAGTTGCTGAAAACCCTGAAAATTGTGCGATAATTGGCAGAGATGATTCATCGACAGCGCGCTCTCGCATGGCAAAATTAGTTTATTGTTCGGACACAATGCGGGCGACAACATGCGGCGGCGTGTATTTAGGCTCTTTTCTGTAAAGGTCAGCAGATTGCAGCTTTCATCAGTGGTTCACAAAAAGAGAGTAGACGAAGCGTTCTCACAAACACACTCCCTAATACAAACTGTACTGTAACCCTCACATGTGTAAGTGGCCATATGTCACAAAAGCCATAAGCAGACAAAAGAGCCGGAGCCGAGGGTCCATGATGACGAGGATGGCGAGGTAGTGTGGAGCGAATGGCGCGTGGGAGGATCCCGCCTGCGCGTCCACGGTAAACACCCGGCTGCTCGTGGCAGAACGGGGAAGCAGATGGGTCACAGGGAGAAACATATCAGTGTGCGGAGTGACATCCGGAGATCATTACGTCCAATCAGAGCGGGCGCAGGGAGTGCAGAGCGATTGAGATTGATGGCACCAGACCGCTGCCTTACAGCTTTGAATAAATGAGGAGAAGAAAACAGGGCCACAGAACAACAGAAGCACAGTGTCCTCTCCATTTCTCACCAGCCGAGAGAGAGAAAAATGTTCCCCTCTGTTCTCCGTTCAATGCGCCTCGTTGTGTGCGAGTGTTTGTGTTGCTGGACAAGCTCGTCCGCACGTGTGCTACAGTCTGAGTGGAGGAAGCAGAGAGGTCCTAACCAATGGTTTCTGTTCCCTCCATGTTGTTGAGTTTGTGTCGTACAGCAGAGATAAACAAGCTGCTGATTAAAGAGGCTTCAGTGAGAACTGTTACAGTTCTGGTTATACGTTTTTTTACTTATTCATTTTGCCTTTTGATTTTAGATTGTCTGCATTGAATGACTCGATCTCTTATTGGCTTTATTTACTTTTACTGTGAAGCGTTGCTCTTGAATGATGTTGCAACAACAACAACAATGATCTGTATATTGTGGCTGAAGCATGAAAAGCAGCTTCACATGTAGGTTGGAGTTTATATTGTCTCACAAACATCAGATTTCAGAATATAACTAACAAACAGCAACGAGATATGTTTTGAAAATAACATAATTCTTGCTTATAATAATTCAACATAATACATAATTCAACACTATGAAATAGGCTGTTAAAGTGATATATGATGTAACAGTGATACAACATTTTCACCTCTCAGCTGCAGAGTTTTCTTTGACTCATTGATTATAGGTGAAGACAATGTTATAATCTTTCTTGAAGTTTACTATAATACCCAGAATTCACAGCTGCCCAGGTGTTGTCTGAACAGTGTTGTCTGACAAATGATGATGAAATGTTTTATTGTCACACAAGCTTCTGCAGCTTTGACTCCAGAATCCAACTCAAAATCCCAACAAGGTTTAAGCACAAAAACAACTTGGTTATTTTAAAGGAAAGATCATGGTGTGAGTTGTTACTTTATACTCCAATTAGTTGGAAACAGTTGTTGAAATCCAACATTTTGCTGATTCAATCACCTCTTTATGAACTCATGTAACATCACCTCAGTTCCTCCTTTGCTCCTGTCAGAATTACTACAGTCTCTAGAAGGATGTGTCAAATGAACATGAACAGTTTGGGAAGGACAGTCAGTGTTGATCACTCAGGAGCGAAGCTAACTCAGATTGATGTGTCGATGTCTTGATGTCTGATGTCTTGTAGTGTCACTTTTTGGTCAGTCCACTACCTGTAAACTGAACTATGGAAACACCACATGATGCCAACCTGACTCATGTTTTCTGAACGAACCTGGTGAAGGCAGAGGTCAGACCAGGGTAGCACTAATAACAAACATGTTTGTTTTTTTTATTTACATGACTGTTACTCTTTACCACAGACCTCTGGCAACATTTCAGATGCAGAAGAAGAATGCTTGGTGTAATGGCTGCTAATGGAGGCTTCTAAGAGCAAGCAAATCCTCAAGTGGATGCAGTTCGATACATTTTTTTTCAAGTACATCAATGGGCACAATATAAAGTAAAAAAAAAACATCATTGTAAAAAGTCCACACATCACAAAGAGGCTATGAAAGTACACGTGTCATGAGTTGAAAAAAATAAAATAGTTTATATAATCAAATTTTCACAGGCACAAGTCTGTAACACTTCATTAACATTAGCATCCATTGTGACATGGTGGCGATAATTCAAACATCTCGATGCAACGACAACAGACATTTGAACCCGTCAAGCCTTTTTAACAAGTCCTCCGAATATTTGATTAGCCGATATTACGATAATGTGAGTGCGACGTACAAGCGAGGGGGGTGTTGATATCGACTCTTGTTTCCTATGCGCCGCACGAGCGAAGCCTATAACACGGCAATAGGTTTTATTTTTAGCCGGCACTATTAGGCACACTCTGCAATCATTGCACACAGTGAGCAAACAGCACGGCTTTCTGATTTGTTCACTTTGGCAGCACGCTAAGCGCTCCCCGTGTGGACCTTAAACGAATCTGAGCCTCAGTGTCCAAAAATACTATAACTGCTCCTTCCAGACATTCTAATAACAGATCTGATCAACAGGGGACATGCACAGCCAAAACTATCAGGTCTTCTGTGGCGCTGGAGAGCAGGGCGGCAGCTTGTGTTGGAGAGTAGATGTCTATCTATAATCAATACATCACAATCTGGCCTTATCTCCCTCTCTGATATGCTGCACAGCCACTTTTCCACACCCTTCAATGTCCTCCGGCGTCGCATCTGAGAACGGTGACAGCAATTATGGATCGCCACCTTTTTCCAATAAGCCCAGCGTCAGCAGAGCCGCCACAGTCAAAGATTCCAAATTTGGGAGAATGAGTGAAAAAGAAAGCAACAGATAATGAAAACGGCCTTATTTTCCTAAATATCACAGGCTCTTCTCTCGCTCCGTTCACCCTCCTCCATCAACCGCTGCTTTAACTAAGAATGATTCCCGCGCCACGCCGCCGTCCTCCCGCTGTGGTTTTGTCCCCGTTGAGTCGCTCTCCCCACCAGGCTGCCGACCTTCGACGCCAGCGCCGCCCGAGGCTTCCGAGGAGAAGGACGCCTCCTCCTGTCTGAGGGCGCCCGCTCCCGCCCGCCCGCCCTGCAGTCCACTTCATGATGTCGTCTGCTCCCTGGGGCCTCCAGGGGCCACAGATTCACAGATCCCCATATGGCCAGGCCTTTAAGGGACATCAGACAGGATGTTTTGCGTGCGTGTCACTCCACCCTTCCAATGCAGACTATATTATATTCATACTGTACTGACCCGGCAACGCTGCATATGGCACCTGAGGCAGAATCTGTCAGATTCTGACACAGCGGGGCTATTTTTCTTATGCAAATATTTGTTTACATGCCCTTTTGTTTCTGATGTTGTTCAGCTCTTATCCCCAGGATTTGGGTTACGGCGCGAGGTCTGCGAGGCTACGAGCGCTGACAAGAGGACGGCGGCGGCACAATGGAGCGATGGCACGGCTCTGAGACGCAGAGAAAAAGGAAAGAAAGAGAAGGGGAGACAGAGGCGAGCAGAGCGGCCCTGCTGGAGGCTCGCCACAGGCTACGTCTGACATCCCTCTCTCTGACGGACTGATGAGATTACCCTGACATTTTTTCCTTCTAACTTAAATTGCATTACCACGAGGATCTTATGTTAGGCAGATCTCCATATTATTCTCAAGGGATTTGGGTTCCATTTTGCTCTCTGCCTCATTCAGCTCGCTCCTTTTTCACTCACACTCTGAGGGATGAAATCTTCTTTACGGCCTTGCATGTATTATCCCTTGGCAGGACTGCATGGATCCCATTTCAGAGGCTGTGCAATATATTCGCCGCCATATATCATGGTAATGCCGCGCCCCCTGTTCCGGCCCCTCCTACGGTAAACTCCCAACGATGCAGGTCACCGTGGCTCCGAGTGAACCACGACATTTGATTAGTCAACTATCCTTGCACAGTGGACTGTTAACAGAATGAACTAATCAAGGAACTCAGCCCGAGGGTCATTGATAATTAAAGATAACCCATTTAAAAAGCAAATCCAAACATAGACCATGAACTATACAGATTGGGGTCACGGGTGCATGTTTTTTATGCCACTAATTTACATTCAACCTTTGCATTTCACCAGCAGTCTCACCTTGACATTTAAGGTTAACTGACAAATTAGGGCGCAGTTTTTTGGGGGGGGCGGCGGCGGCGGTGTGTGCTCGCCGGGCGTCTGTGCTCGCCACCGCAGTCGGCACTCTCTCTTTGCTGTGCTGCATGGCGTAATGGTCTCAATTAGTCTAAAAGTCACCGTGGGTAATAATTCACCTCTCTCAGGCTTCATTTCCTCAGATTCAAGTCAAGCATAGCACAGGAAATGACACTTCAGGAGCTTTTAAAAAATGATGAGGACAAGCGGCGCGATCGGGGCGGTAAATCAGGTGAGTGACTCGCGGACGGCGGTGGCGGCGGCGTGAGGTGGCGGCAGAGGCTGTCAGTCGCCGCGGTGACATGTTCATCAAGGCGCAGGTGACATCGCTCCATCACTGCATCAGTCGACTGGTCAGCGGCATCAAACACAGATCTCATTATTGGAGCAGCTCCTGCTAAAATCAATCACTGACAGTTTGGCTCATTTGAAAAATGAATGTAATCTGTTTCGGGAGAACGTCTGCACACACACGTTGTCAGTAGTTTAATCTTAACGCTGTATATTAGCATTCAGCCAATGGAGACGTTTGAGACCTGATAGCGAGGTCAGACTTTTTGTATTTCGAAGGCACCAATATTCGATCATTATATTAAATCATTCAAACCTTATATTCAAATCCTCCACTGCAACACATGCAGATCTTTAAGGTGGGTAAAAAGCTCTTTAAGGTCGATCGGTTTGCTCCACCTGGGACACGTTAGCGCGGAATTTCTCGACCTCTTCTGGCCCGTGACCTCGTTTTCAGGTCCCAAAATTCTCATGACCCCAATTAGAGTTGTCAAGTTGTCACGCGAATTCGACTGTGGCACACTTTTGTGTTTCTATTTCCAAGAGTTTGGAAGGAGCTGAAAATTAATTATACTGACAGGCTGATTTATTTAATTTTATAATGGTAATTGATTTCTTTTTTTTTTTTTACACCCCTTTATTTTAATTGTTGTTGTTATAATTATATTAAGTTTCCTCTGACATTTTGAATGTTCACATTTGAATACAGTGATGTTGTTTTGACTGTTTTTTCTCTGTTTCTTTGAATGGATGACATCAGCCTGCCTGCTGGGTAAATCTGACACATGTTCATCATACGAAAGTTAATTAATTTGCATCGTCCCTGATGAACACGAGCGTAAAGTTTCTTTGACTTATGCAAACACTTTCAATGACCCCTCTGTGTCAAAGATGCTATGCAAATTATTTGCCTGGTGAAAAATGTCTCTGACAGCCACATAAGCATATTCATCAACCTGACTGCAGATGGAGAAACGATATCGTTGTTGTCCTTTATGAGAAACCTTAAACTTTACTGTACGGATCATATGCTGAGCGCTGGCGTCCTTTGCCTGATTCGTTGTTAATTACACCTTGAAAAACGATGATAAACGATATGACTCGTGTCACAATCGGCCGTGCTGGCTTGGCAAATCAGAGCAGGGCAGCAGGTATCGTTTGCACCTTGTGAAAAGTTCCCGGTAAGCACCCCGGGGACAGAGATCAGTGGTGACCTTGAGTCCACCGGTGGATAAAGATCTTTTCCATATTCATTCCAATCCGGAAACCATGACTTACCAATCATTAAAAAGCTTATAGATTTGGCATCCCTGGGCCATTTATTATGCAGCTAGTGATAATGGCTACTCCGCTTACACGCAGCCCCTCCCACACTTTCCATTGAGAGCAGATGAAAAGTGCAACTTGCAATTATCACCTTTCACGACGGCGCTAATTGTTCACTGTACTTTCTCATTGGACTGACTGCTCTCACGATTAATGACGATGATCGGAAGCGGCTGATCCACATGTTCAGCTGCTGCCAATAACATGTGAACAGCTGTGATTATGCTAATTTGTTGTCTGGACGATTCAAAGGTCAATGAATGAGGGATTTTATGCAATGATTGAAACAATGCTGGGGGTCATTTTTTTCTTAGTGACAGATGAAGGAGCAGACAGGAAACAGGAAGTACGACATGCAACAAAAGACAAAGGCAGGAATTGAACCGTAATGTTGTGAGCATTTGGCTGCCAATCCGTTCTGGATCCAACACATTTAAACCAAAACGACTGTAATGCTTTTCTGCAAGTGTCCAATATGCAGGGTATTAGAGCGTGGGGAATATGTCCTTTAGCTAAGCTGTGTCATTCTCCTTCTACATCCCTCAGTATGTTAAACGCCGGCGTGTCCAATACGTCAATACAATCTGATTAAATAAAAAAAAAAAAAAATCCCAGGATGGTTTTTGTATAAATTTCAAACCTCCGCAGACACAGAAACGATTAATTTCTCATCCTCCCAGACTTTCCAGGAACCCTGAAACCCTTTGAACAAGTTCAATACAGTCAAGTTGTCAGTTTTTCGAGACGGGAGCAGATTGAGGGTAAAGAGCCTCGGGGGTAATGGGATGGAGTCTGTTGCCACATTGTTGCAGCATGCGTGGGATTCCCCTGGGAGGGCTGGAAATGGAGTCAGGACACCGCTCCTTCCTGACATCTCCGGCCCACGTGCCACCGCCCGCACATCTCTCCCTCCTCGTTTGATGTCCAAATTGAGCTCTGCTTCATCGCCTTCGTGGCTGCCTCCCCTCTGTGCTCCTCCTCCCGTCGCCTCCGCCGTCGCTCTCTCGGAGGAGATGTTGAAACTACTGATAAATTGGTGCTGATACACACATGGGGCTAATTTTGCATTGAACACTGTCCAATCAAAATGTCCACTGCCAAAATGATCAACACCTGCAATGTGGAAATGGATTTGAAAAAAAAAAAAGGTGTTTTATTTATCCTTTTAATTGCACAGTTAATAATTAATTTCAGTGTGTGGATGTTGCTCTTCACATGAAATAATAAGTTGATTTAATGAGCTGCTATACCTGAAAGACTTCGGAGCTGGCTTTGCTGAAAAGTTTCAGTGTCAGGATGTAAAAGTGTCTTTGAGTCATCAGAATCAAAGTTGGCGAAGAAAGAGGTGAAAATGTCTGGAGGTTCACAGCAGCGCGAGGAATGACATGCCTCTCAACCCCGGCGGCCTCCTGCTGGCTAAGTAGTCGCAGTTTTCGCCTCAAAACGCGCCTCATTGGTCAGATGACTTTCCACACATTTCACTTTGAAATGAGAGCAGCGGAGAGACGGGGCCACCGCTGTTCCTCACACATTATCCTGCTCATCTGCGGCCACTGCTATTTTTATAAGCAAATATGAAAACATGAAAGTCGCCCACCACTGTTTTAAATGTGCTGAAGGATAATTAACGGTATCTGACTTCTTTAAAACACCCGTATCGGTCGGAGTGGCGTCCAGGCGGGACTCGGCGTCTGCTGCCTCTCTCGCCGCCGCTCACTTAACCCTCCTCCCTGACCCTCTTTGCGAGTGGCGGTCCGGCGCTCGGCGCAGTGTGTTTTGGTGTGGCGGTCGCTCGGCGGTGGCACACACCGGGTAGGAAGGAGAAGGAGCTGCGAGGATCGGGGGTGGTGCTGCTGAGACTGTTGGGGTTACAGGGGTGGCTGGAACAGATTGGTTGATATCACACTCTCACCTCCGGGGGATAAAGGGCTGGGAGGCGTGGTGGGTTTGGACGTGAGTGCACTTGTGTGTGTGTGTGTGTGACAGCAGGAGCGGGTGGGTGAGTAAGGGATTGTGGGAAATACAAAATCCTCAGATTGCTGAGTTTGGACGTCATGACCCCACACCGACCCCCATTTCCTGTCTCAATTGCCTCAGCGTGAGCTGGGCTCCATTTCACAGCACTGCTGTTTCTTCTGTTGTCCACAATCATGTGGACACATGTGGGAGTCCATACTGTGGACATCTCTATCATCCTGAGTAAATAATGACAAAGGGTCACTCATTGTGTGATCGTGCGGCACGATGCCTGACCCCCCCGCCTTGTGATCTCTAATGACTCTGATTCCCATTTTAATGAGTGTCTGTTATAATCAAGGCTCCTGGAGGAAATTCAATGTGAATTAAAAGTCAGCAATTCAAGGGAATATTTCATTTACATTAAAATACAAATATTCCTGTCAGCGGTCGTCTGTGAGAACATAATTGTCCATTACGTTCTTCAGGCTCATTGAGCTACATGTTTGACATATGGATGATATCTCAGGGTAATGGCTTGATGGCATGTAAGCATAATTGTGCATCTATCACGCCTGCGTCTGCCTTAATGTGCGTTTGTGTGCATGACCATGATGTACAGACATTAAGAGAAGTTCTCCCTCTCTCTCTCTTTTATGTGAATGTCTCCATTTGGAATCAGCCGTCACCGACCAAATCAAGGGCGACATCTGTAGGGAAATCGTCTCCTTAAAGAGAACGTTTCCACTTCAAAGCCATCCTCTCCCATCGATCATCGCGGGACCTCAAGGCTCCAGCTGCTTTGTACATTTCTGCTGTTTCTTTTCCGCGGCGGTGACAAAGAACGCCGGCGTTAAATGGTCTCAAATAAGGGTCACTCTTTGTTTTAGATACATTGAAATAGCTAATGAGGAAAGTCTTTTGCTCCATGTCACAGTGCAAAACACTAGACTTTTGGTCTTTATTCCCTCTGACATGGAAGGAGGTTTTCATTGCCACAGCACAAAGGCAAAATTGTGGCTGACATTTGGATTCGAATAGTTTTTTTTTTTTTAAACAATTAGCAGCTTTCAGGTGTTTTCCTGTCATTTGTCCTCTTCTATTAGCAGCAGCAGCCTTTTTGAGCATGAATGAGAACGTTGTTTCTTTTCTTCAATAACAAAGTCTTTGATCGTAAAAGTCAGCTTGAAATAAAAAATGACGAGCCCCCAAAACACCGTCGTAATGTACCTGCTCCGCATTTGCATTTTTGGCAAGGACACAAGGGATTTCAGGTGCTGTCGTGGAAACGGCGCTGTAATCCGACGCTGAGCACTTCAAATCCAAGCAGGCAGGATCGGGAGCGCCTCGAAGTGCCAAACGCCGTGGAGTCGTCTCACCTGGCGGAGTAATCCTTCGCTCATTAGCGCTGACCGACAATGCCGTCAACTCCCCGCTCGAGCGTTGTGGCTAATTTGTTTTAGGAGGCAGCGAAATCTATTATTACTGCGTATTACAGAAGCTTAGAAAACAACCGAAAGGCTCCATGGATGATGTATGCGTGTGCTATTGTGGCTGTGAGACATCACATGGGCGCCTAATCAAACCGGAGTGCGCCTCCCTGCGTGACCATTAGCGAGAGTGAATAACATCCAATCAGGTGGAATTACACCAGGCCTTGATCACGCACCGTTCCTTCACACACATATTTCCTTTTTACTATTTCACTGCCACCAACGATGATGCGCAACCATATCGTGACCCTGTGCAACTCGCACGCCGGCCCACAATGCAATTCGGCACAGAGAACCCGATTTGCACCACCTATCACGTCGCTCTCTTAAATTCCATTACGGTGAGATCTTGTGAGAAACGCACTCATTTTCTTCTCTCAATCAGAGGTTGGAATCAAAAATGTAAAGAAAAGGAGCCTTTTTTTTTCTTCTTCTTCTCCTCTCTATTCCAGTTGCACTCCACAGTCCCTCTAAATCACCCCTAATGGGCTGGTGGAGGGAGCACACTCTGTATCACTGTATCAATCATTCACTCTGTTTTCCTCCTCCTGGAACCATCCGCGGGATCACTTTGGCGCTTTAATGAGCCATTACAATTCCTATCAGACGATCTCTGTGCCACGTGCGTGCGTACGCGTGCGCCGCTCGCTTGTTTGTACACGGGCGCGTGCGGCCTCTGACTGTTGTGGACTTACGCTCATGCTGATATTAGATTGTCTCTGCAGAGTTTTTGAGATAGCAGTGATCTCTATTTCTCACCCTCTTTCTGTGCCTCTCTCTCTCTCTCTCTCTCTCGACCGGCTGTGTGTGTGTGTGTGTGTGTGTGTGTGTGTGTGTGTGTGTGGCGGACAGTGGGCACGGGTTATAATTGCATTGCGTTGCCATCCCACTCGGTCTCTACACCCATCTGTCTCTTTAATATCCAGCTAAGCACTCTTGACCTTGAAGCATCCACGACAGCACAGAGCCACATCCACACCAACACATCCATGGCTGACTTCTCCCGGAGACGCCGCTGAAATGATAGAGAGGAGGGAGGGAGGGGGGTTGATAGAAAAGACAGGATAAAGAAATAGGGAGTAGAAAAACAAGGTGCGAAAAATGTTTTCTCTGAGACAAAGGTGAACAAGAGAACATGATGGATAGATCTGGCCCGAATCATAAAGAGGAAAGCGGAGTGAATCGGACAAAGAGATGCCTTCAAGGTCACCGGTGAATTCATTCAATTTGGAGCTGACTTGATTTTACAAAGGTCGCCGGCGCGGACTTCTCAAGAAAATGTTATTTCAACAGGAAACATGCGAGATTAGCCGGGAGTCGAGGAACCAACAGATATGTTATTTGGCTCCTGGCGTTCCCTTTATGCTCCTCAGAAGGGTGGTTCGCTCTGGAAGCGGCGCCTTTGGGCTGCCATAATGAATATTTGAGCTGAGTCTTCTCGCTGTATAATACAGCAGCAGATGCCTTAAAGGTACAGTTTGCAATTCAATCCAACCTAAACTTATTTGATTATATATTTGAGCGCGGTTAACGATGCTTTACCTTCATCTGGGGGGAAGTTTGCAGTGATGGCTTCCAGGAAACGTTAGCTGAGCACACAGGCTTTCATTCATCACACACACTGTTGGTACCAGTGTTCAAAGCTGGACGACCTTTAACCCTGACGACCTTTCTCTGCTCTGAACTAAGCAGATTTTAGCTCTCAGATAATTCACACATGATGTTTTCCAGTGACTTTGTTGAACCCCTGAGTTTGTTTTGAACTGAAATGCAGGACTCTGAGGCCAAAGTTTCAAAATAAGAGATTTTTAATGCAAAAAGGCAAAACTCAAAATCACTCTTAAGAGGACAAAAAGGCAAAGTACTAAACTGAAAATCGCTCAATCGACAAGACTGAGGCAAGAATAAGGCAAAGTATCAAGAAAAAGGCAAACCTGAACAAGAGCACAAAGAACATGAGGCGAGGATTGACGGACTATGCAGACACGACAAACTGGCACAGGAACCTGGAACGAGAGGGAAGACAGTTACCAAAATAAAACAGGAAGTGACGAGACATGAGACAAGACATAATGCAGATAAAAGAAACGTTTTTTCTTAGTTATGACATCACCTTCACAAACCTCACATTTGAAGGTTTTGAGTGAAATGAATCATGGGATGGATTGTCATGAAATCTCTTACACACATTCCGCCGCCTATAATTTTTCATCTATCACCATCAACAGGTCAAAATTTTAATTTGTAAAATGATTTGATTCATGACCAAATTACCTGCTACACTTTGCACATGGTTAGACCTGCTAACCGTCAACATGCTAGCATCAGCATTCAGCTCAGAGTTTTGGTCTTAGTCTTAACAATGACTTCAATATTAACTTCAGCTTCAGCCAGTTCCTTTGGTAGCCTGAGCGAAACCATAGCAGTAGATCTGAAAATGTTTATATTAATGATTTTTGTGATAGATATTTGTTTTGAAGACAGTGTCGTCCTGTCGATGCCAGATCAGAATACGCCTCATTGACAAACAAGCTTTTCGATGGCAGGACCTAATGGACCTAAGGAGCCCAGCTGAGATTTGACTACAATCTTCACGCCTCCTCCGCTGCCTCGACTGTTATCAAACCAACAGGGCTAACATCCTCGTCGGGTCTGTCTCAGCGCCCTCTTATCAACTCAATGTCATACATAAAGGATAAGGATAATTCTGGGCCAATCTGGCATTTCAGGTGTACTATAGTGGGATGACTTATTAAGAAAATGTTAACTCCCTGCAGCATGGTTATCTTTATTGAGAAACAAAGGATTAGTAACATGATTGATGGGCCTTGTCTCCCAGGGATTACGCTGTAGAGCACCACTAATTGCTCTCTCTTGCTCCCTCCTCCTCTATTTATCTCCCTCTTTCTGTCTCATTCCATCCACATCCACGCCCGTGGCCAACGCCATACACTTTCAGCTATCACCTTTGCCATCAGAGCTGGCGGTGCGAAGGGGGTTACGGGTGTCACTGACAGGCTCCGGGCTCCGGGGCGATGCACTAAAAAGACTGAACTGTCCTTAAAGTTATAGCCAAGGGACTTCATTTTGCATTCAGGCTCAAGTGGTTTGTTGAACACATGCCAGGCCTGAGCCAGAAGGACAGGAGGGAGGGAGTCCTAACCCTGTATGGGTATGGTAACGCACCGTGTAATGGACTGCTGTACAACTGGAAATAATGTGCTGAGTCATTTAGGAAAGCTATTAAGTCGCCTGGGTGACTTTGAAATTCACTAAGCCTGTTCACCCTCTACATTTATTCAGGAATAGGGCAGCTTCAGCCCCCAGCTCACTAGACCCCCTCCCTCCTCGCCTCCCCTCCTCTGTTCTCCTCTTTGACATCTTTCTAACTAAATGCTGAGAAGAAACTTAATTACAAATAACTGGGGGAGAGAAAGCTTATCATTAGGAAGCATGGAAAATAGTATGGCTTCTGCCAGCGAGGCCTCGTGAAATACAGTACAGCTGCGTGTTTCCCCACACTTAATTGAGCATGTGTTGTATTAACCTTGAAAGCATTGTGGTGATTCTATTTTCAATTAATCTTCCAAAGGAGGAGACGTACAAATTAAAAACGGGATGCAAACACAATGTCGCTGTCACAGAGTATTTCTTCGGCAACAATGGGCGACTCGTCGTTCGACGTCCTAATAGGTTACCGACCGCTCACATCGCCGCGGGCTCGTGAGACGGCGAAATACTGCACGGCAGCCTCGCAGGCCGCCGCAGCGGAGGCAGCCGATGCAGTTTGCAGCCAGGAGTTCTTGCGAGCACACGTAGCAGAAAAACAGTGCAAAATGAAGTTTGAATCAAAAAGCATTTTTCATGACCCGCCTGAACCTCGTGTATAAATGACGTCTAACCCCAGGCGAAGCTGCAGGGGAGGTTCAAGAAGGCCTGTTGAAATTAAAATCTCCCCATTTTATTCTTTAAAAAACACACAGCTAAATGCGGGATTTTGCATCGCTTGTTTTGCACAGCAGCACAGCGCTCGTCAGCCTGAGCCCTCAGCATCCGCAACCTCCGGGTCTGACTGCGAAGCAAAGGGAGCGACACAGGCCATGAAATGTAAATGTCTCGTGTCGGCTTCCCAGGTTGCCATGTCGTTCAATAATGGATGCAGTGCTTTACATTTTCCCTCTTTCGGAATCAGCTCGGATAGAAAAGGCACCTGTCAAAACTTACTGAGAGGTTCAGAGGAGAAATATTCACAAAGCCCGGCACACAAAGGTGATATGAGAGAGGGAGAAAAAGGGGGAGGGCGAGTCAGAAATCGGGAGTGATTCAACACAAAAGTGCATGTGGGAACATATCATCAAACAGAGGGGTGTGTTTGTGTGAGTGTGCACACTATCAGCCAGTCGATAGCCATGGGTTTCTCAGGTTTGCTCCGAGTAAAGGCTCCAGAAAAAACATGCTAGTGTCTTGAATAGTTATTTTTTTTAACTGAGGAAATGTTGAAAAGGTGTTGCAGCGAACTCTTGAACAACGCAGGGATGATTTCGGGGCAAGTGCGACATGATGACTGATGGCATCTTAAAAAATACAATTCCAACATAAATTTATTATCAACTTTTAAATCTTTGTGATGAATGTCCTGCTCTGGTAGCATAATGAATACCTGCAGCCTCCAGGGATTCTTCCAGTAATTAGTCAAGTGAAGCCTCTGAAAGGGAAAATAAAAATCACAGAGCGTCGAAGGTAACAGATTTTTTGTCGTGCATCTGTTTTTTTTGGGAGGTCATGAGCCGAACATGGTCAACAACCATTGGCCGCCGTCCTCCGTTTGTGCGTCTCCATCCATCAGCTCTTTCTTCTTGTAAATCACACTGAGCAGAGAATGACTCACTGTGGCAGAGGTTACCTGCAGCTAGAGCTAATTTCAGATGCAGACTCACCCTGGGATCCATTTTTAGTGAGCGTGCCGAGAAACTCTCGCAACGTCTCATATTACTCATACGTTTCTTATTATTTTTCCTCTCGCGGTGTTGTTGCCGTTAATACACACGACAGATGAAAAACGTCAATAATTAATGTCATGAGTGGCACCACCCACTCCGAGTTCTGATTTTCTGATTTGAAGTTTTCAAGCTGTTTAGGTTTATGAATGGACGTCACCCTTCTGAAAATTCTTATGAAAAAAAATACACGACTGTTGAAAAGTTTGGGATCATTTGCACCAAAAGCTTGATTCAGTTCAGTCAGATTGCAGAGAGAAATTTTGTATGCAGAGTTTACAAAAAGATATTTTTTTTTGAAAAGATGCTTCTGAGCAAAAAGAAATTGGAAGCTTAGCTGTAAAATCTGCAGATTTAAATAGGAGCAATTTCGAGTTTTGGTGTCAAGTGCACAATATTGCCAATAACAAGCTGGAATTAACAGACGTGTTGCTTTGGAGAAGCTGTTGTTAAAACTCCAAAATAGAAATAAAAGGTTTGTCTATATTGGAACTGGATGGTAGAACATGATCATCACACTTTAAACCTATGCAATCGCACTATTGAGTATATGAATTACACTTTTATCGATGTAAAATAACCATGATTGAAGGACAAACATCGACATAATGGATGATTTCAAACTTTTAAAATTGGTTTTCTACGATGGACAGAACTTTTTGAGTTGTGACCATTTAGGCATAAGGAATAACTCCCAGTCTGCAGTTCACTCATAGTGACATCTGAAATTATTTGTTCCGCATATTTTATTCAGAAAACATCATTCAATTTGCTGTAAGGGGACAATGACAAAAATGAGATGCAGGTTCCGTCTAGACATCGGGTCTTTTGAAGGACACACATTTGTTGGCAGGATCGAGGCCCCGGATTGGAAGAGATTTGCATTTCCTCTTCGTTCCTTACGACTCTGAAATAAGTTTTTACTACCTGGTAAGACTTTCAAGTACTTTCAGCGAATACTATCACTTTGCAGAAAAGTACAAGAAAAGTGGAATCCGAACAAAAGAAGTCAACAAACAATTTGGGGCCAAACTCTGGAAGTGCAGCTGTTTCCAGAGTTGATGTTGAAGTTGTTTGTGAGTGACCGCAAAGTCGATTCTCGCCACAGGACGGCGGGACAAAAAACCCTCGACGCCGGTGCGATCCTTCACTTGTCTGCAGAGATAGATATGCAGCAGGTAAGCCCTCGCTGCTCTTTATTTTTCCCCAGAGGGGTCATGGCTTAGTCTTTCAAGGATGGACAAGCTAAATGGCACTTTACTGTACCATAGCCCCCGTCTCCGGAGAGAGCAAGGACGGCGTCCGGTGGAGACTCTCCCCACATCGATGGGCTCTATAGTTCATCTCTCAATTACCCATGACTCGGCGGAGAAATACAAGGCCCCCCGCTGTGACATGTGGCACCCCTCCTTCCTCCTGTCCCCCCATTACTAAACTCAACAGGGCGACCATACTTCCCTGTGACGGCTTTCAGAGCGCGGATAAAGGCTCACCGTGAGCAACCCTTGTCTAACTGGTGGGAGACAGCTGGATTAGAAGCAGCGGCACCCCTAGAACATCCCAATTAAAATCAAAGCAATCACTATTGCGGAGAAGTCATTAGATTGAGAGCCTGTTTGAGGCTAAACGCTATAATAACGCGGGAGCTGCAGGATTTCAAAAGCCTGTCAGACACTGATTTCATACATTGGAAAGTTTGATGAATAGAGCCTTGTGAGAGGCAACTCTTGAGCGCTGCACTATTACCGAAAGCTTTGCTGGGGATTAGAGGAAAGACAGAAGCTTTCATTCCTTCAGTAAGTCAATGTATGAATAATTTACTCAGTGGGTATCTCGGCGAGCTCTCCCTGTAAGCCCTCGTAATGTTTTATTTGTATGTTTTCTGTCAAAAGTAATGTAGCATCCAGAGTGGTGAAAACCGTGGGCTGAGATCCGCCGAGCGCGTCGGGCTTCATGCAGCTCACATAATACCTGTTTGATGTGTCGTTTGTTGTCAGTGATAATTAGCTCTTCACTGGACCATGTCCGTTCCCTGTCCCATGATTAGGGGAGCGCTGATAAGAAGAGCCGTGAAAGAATGCACAAGGAGGTTTTCTCTCTCTTTATCTCGGCGTCGGCGCTCCGTCTCCTTCTCTCGCACGTCGGAGTTCTAATTAAACGATAATTAATTATCGTTACTTCGTAAGTTTAGTCATCGTTTCATCGATATGGTAACATCCTGCTCACCAAAGTTAATTGCTGAGTTTTGGGAGCTTGGCATTGCTTCAAGTCTTAATGGGTAAGAAACTGGATTGTTACATCAGAATTAACAAGGCAAACTTTTATTTCTACCAGTTTATTTAGACGACAAACAGGTGAACGCACCTGAAATGTTTATAATTCTTAAATGCAGGAAGCTGCTGAAGGCTGAAGGTGGAAGCATCTAGAACCTGTGATGGATCTTCCATTTGGGTAATGATTTTGCTGTTCACCTCCATTTTTCCCTTCCAAAGAACTCGTCCAAATGTGTTTTTAATCTCTATAATTGTGCGGCTGCGAATGTTTTCTGCCCCGTTTGACGCCTCTTTAGTGATGTCACTGCTTTCCGAGACATCAACAACCACTTTGGCGAGAACAATGTTATCATAACCGAAAGACACGACGCCCAAACGCACAAAAATAACAGCCTGGTTACAATAAAAGAGAATTAATTATCCATTAAATTAACATTTCTCACAGCCAAAAGAGTACTGCTTTTTGTTTTTTCTTCTCACTAATGCTTCATTCAAAGTCATGAGTTGGAAATTCCCAACTGGTAGATTGCAATTATTAACCTCTGCGTGCTCCATTGGTCCATCACAGGGAGGAGAGCAGAGCATGATGGGAGTGAAAAACATGTTCCTGCCATGACATTTTTATTTATGTTTGGACTCAAGCTTCCTCCCTCCGTTTAAGGTTTAGTTAACACGCGCTCCGAAAAACTGTGGATCGTGCACTCTGCCCATTCAGGTTTAATTCAACCAATGAAATTATTTCCGCCTCCCTTGCATCTCTGCCTCGACATAATACTAAAACGCCAATCAGCCTTTCCTCTCACTCCCCGACTCGTTTTCTGTTCCGCTCTCTCCCACACACACACGCATGCACCGAGGCTCGCACAGGAAATCCACTGTACGCTCCCTTTATCTCTTTCACACGGGCATCTCCACACATAATATAGACACACACACACACACGTGACGGACACACACATGCACACAAACAGAGCGAGAGAGCGAGCGAGAGAGAGAGAGAGACCCCAAACACCAAAACAGTATTAATCCCCTGAGGAGGTCTCTAAAAGGGTTTCTTAAAGCTGATTTCCAGCACACAGAGGCTTTCCAGGTCAGCACTGTTTGTGGTGGCAATGGTGCTGAAGCATTCAAGCTTTACGCCTTCACCTTTCCACTCTGCTACTTCCTATTTCACTCCCCCCCTCCCCTCCTCTCTCACACAGTCTCCCTGCCTCTCGCTCCCTGGCTCAATCTGAAAATGCCGTTTATGTGTGAAAAAAAAAAAACTGACTTGCAGCCAGATTAGTAATTTTTTTCCAGGTCGTGTTCTTGCAGAATTTCCGGCGACAAAACAAATATGAATGCAGGTTAATGATGTAGTTTAATATGAGCAGAGGAGTCAGTTTTCCATTGATGCTAAAAAGCGAAGTTGGCATTTGTAATTTTATCTTTATTTACACTGGAGACAGATTTTAAAATGCTCCAACACAAACTTTTAAATTGGACAAGAAAAAAAAAAAGCCATTAACACCCACTGACACCTGGCGTCTGTCTTCAGTAGGATATTGGCGTTCATTCCCAGGTAAACATGACACCAGGTGGAGACGGATTCGACATGTATTGAACATTACTTACAGTCTAGAAACAACATGCAGCTGCGACATTGATCAGGGGCGTCGAGTTTGGAAGAGAGACTGAGCTCAGATCAGTACTTAACATTAAAAAAATCCATGCTAATATGCTAACATGCTCATGCTAATACTTAGTTGAACATATTTGCATTCTAGTATTTGGTAACTAGCACAAAAACAAACAGTGCAGCTGAAACTGATGGGAATGTTGAGTCCAAATATTCTAGTTCTGATAATAGTCCTGAACCAAAGGATTGTACACATTAAACTTTCAACCTGATGATCTTGCTGGATTAAAAAAATTGGGATTGTTGTCCTGAGGTGGAACAAATCAAAACCTCAAATGTTCCTTTATGGTCAAAGGTTCAAAGATATATTTCATACAAATTTCACGTCAATCCATTGAATTGTGAAAATTCTCTCTTATACTATTATAAATACTTTGCAGTATTTTGAAACTCATGGGTCTCAAACTGACCGTCTTGTATAATATTTTTTCATTGCACAGGAAGCAGCTCTCCTCCACCAACACAGTGTTATTTTCAGTGTGAAAACCTGTGGAAAGAGGTTCAAAAAAATTCCCCTGGTTCAGCGTGGTCCGACTCTCTCTCTCTCTCACTTTAAAGCTCTCTCTCCCCCCTCTCCCTCACTCATCCTCGCTGTCAAAGCCAATATGTTTTGCATTTGAATCACACTGTTATTTAACATAAATCGAAGCAACTTTAATCAACAGCAAAATAAATGCATGATGCCGCTCCGTGCGTAATTAGTTGGAGGTCTTTAGCTTATCTGTTTTTATAAGACCTCCAGGCTCAGTAATGGGATAATTAAAATCGATACAGTGGCATTATTGCATGCGACTTCCTCTCACATCTGATTTTGCAGGTCTGATAGAGCAGAGGGAGGCGAAGGCAGGAGGGTCCACGTCCTCCTGCCGGTTTCTTACATCCAACCTGGCAACATCATGGATGCTTTCCTAAGTCGACATGAGGAAAAATTACCAAAATAAAATTCAATTCACGCAAATAAATTAGTGATCTATTTGATCTGATGCCAAAAGAGAAAAGTGTGCAGACTTTGTTTTTTTGCTCTGTAGTAAGAAAAAAACAACCACCTTGCTATCAGCTTCACAATCTTCTGAGTGGATTCTCAATGACACTGAATTTCGCCTCAATCCCCGGAGAAGCATCACATTTTCTGAAATCTGAATGGAGAAGTCAGCGTGAGTTCGGCGAGGTTTCCGTCGGACCACGACAACGAGCTGCATTACGCCGGGGCGTTTTTCAGGAAGGATATGGAACCACTTGGACGGTAATGGGCGTATCTGGCAGCGTTACGACTTCATTTCCTCCACCTGTGATCCATGACAGCGGCGCTCTCTCCCACCGTTTTATACTCACACCCCCATCCTACGTTTTTACACCATCAATTACGCCCCACTTCTCTTTCTTCCCCGCCGCCTCGTCTGATTCACGGAGAGGGTTGATACCCCGGCAGCCTCATGTTTGGGAGCCAAACGCAGCAGACGGGCTGCAGAAGTCAGCGTTTTATAACCCGCACGTGGTTCGCAACCGGGTGTCGGGGGTGCGTTCCAGGGTGAGAGATCAAGGTTGTGATGTTGTACATGTGCCTCCTGTTTTACATTATGAAGAAGAACGAGAACCACTGAAACACTTGGACGAGCTTCTTCCGGCCTTTCAGATGACGCCGTCTCATTAACTCAAGAATGACCAGATCAAGGCCTCTCTGTGGCAGCGACGACCAACCATGAGGATGTTTTTGTTACCTTAGCATTTCTCGCTCCTTCCTTCCTTGTCTGATGCTCTGCAGGTCAACGTGCAGAAGCCTGTTGAGCGAGCAGATACAAGAAACGAATGGAAAACATAACACGAGCAAAAGAACGATGATGCAATATTGAAAAAAAAAAAGGAGTGGAGCTCCGCGAGTGAACACGACGGAAAAGGTCATGAACCTCCCGAACCGCTTTATCTTTGCAGATCTAACAGGCTGTACAAATGTTTACCCTGAAGAAGACACTTAAACATGGAGCTTGTTTGTGTAGCTGTGCAGTTTATTCCTGGAGGAGATGCTTGTTTTGAAGTGAGCCATCGTGAGCACACAGTGTTTCCTCTGACCTGCTGCAATTATTAACTGCGTCTCTAAATGACTTCGCTGTTTTTATCTTCTTCAACTCTTTGGCAAACAGGAGCAGGATTTTAAAGCTTCATCAGACTGTGTGTTTTTGATGCAGACTCTGTTGTAAAGAGGCTTCTGGTTTCACTGATTCAATCAGAGAATCAGCGTTGTGATCTGCTGCCTTCAGTTCATTGATTTGGTTTTGTTCTTCTGTTTTTCCAGCTCGGTTCAGAAAAAAAACACGTCCTTTTAAATTGCATCTTTTTCTGACATGTGCTGTCTGTTCATGTCCCGTCACAGTGACACCAATCATCCGTCTTCTGAGGGATTATGGGTAATTATTAATGAAGCACATGCACTTTTTGGCGTTGACTTTCAACAAAGCTGAAAAACTGTTTATTTGAAGGAACAACTTCAGGAGTTTTGGTATTAACAAAATAAATAGTTTGGTTGCAGGTTGATGAAATGAAAAAAAAAAAAATTATTAATTATTTCCTGTCCTTTATCCCATAATAATAATAACTAAATGGATGAGAGGATAATAATCTACAATGAAAACAGTTTGTTAAAATAAAAAGTGACATCATGAAGTGTAAGTTGTTGTTGTCTAACATACGATTCAATGATCAGATGATTACACTTATTGATCCAAGATACGGCTAATTAATTTTGCTCTGCTTTAATTTATTCACTCACGTTTGCTGATGCGCACATGTAGAGGAGGAACAACGCTGCCCCCTGTTCCTCGTGAACAGGATTTGTAACTTAACTTATTAATGAAGACGATGGTGCACAGAAGCTCTGAAGCAGCCTGTCACAGACTTCATGAATCAATAATTCTCTTACAACAACAATGGGTGTCTCTCATAATAACAGTATGAGCAAACACAAATGAGCAAACAGACACCGGACAAATGGAGAAATCGAAGGGCACGGCGGCGTTTTCGGTGGCGACTTGATACGACGTGACAGCCGAACAAAACCCTGAAGAATGAGTGCGTATGACGAGAGCGACACATCAGGGGATCTGAAGACGAACACTGTCATTAGAACGGGCGGCGAAAACAATGCGGCCGCTTCGCCACTGACATCTTCCATCGGCTTTCCATTCAGCAGGCTGATTGTAAATTGGAATGGAATTGGAAAACAACAATGAGATGACATCACTGAAATCACTAGTTTTTAGGATACTATTGATCCAGCTGCTCTCATGCTCAGCTACAGTACAGTCTGTGCTTATTACATTTGCCCAGGCTGAGATTGTCAAGACGGCTGTCATTTCTCCCAGACGTCAGAGATGGACGACAAAGTGAAGTGAACACAGGACGAACCAGCAACGCGTTGGGAGGAACACTGCAAATAACTGTTGAGCTTCTCACCTGTACGATCTGTCAGCAGACTCACAGGAAGTGAAAGCACGCCAACATTAGGATGTAAAATAATACAGTTTTGCAGAAGTGCCAGGCAACCTTTTGACCCGAATCAACCGAGGACGACACCTTACACAGAATATCTTTCATCTCTCTGTGTGTGTCTGTTGTTTTTTAATCTGTCTGTGTGTGAAGGTGTGTGAGGAATTGATCTGGATGCGTCTGCCACCGCTCGTCTCCGAGGGACGACTCAGCGCCGCTGATTAAAACAATGTGTTTTTAAAGAGTGGCAGCCAGATGATTTTATTATCCAGACAACACCGACTCTGAAGTGACGTCTTTTTTTCAAATATCATTCCCAAGATCTGAGACACTATATTAAATAGAATATTCCCCTCAAAGAGAAATTGGTAACCGAGTCAGAGGAATAAACAGCGAGCTCCCGGGCGTCTGTCCCCGATGTCGCCGTGGTGTGGAATACCCCTCGGGAGCAGACAAAATGCTTTGTTATAGTCACGGATGTGGGCCAATGGAGGCGAAGCCCATTTATTTCTGCTAACACACACACGCACACATACATTCCCACACACGCATGTACAGTACACACACACACACATGCAGCCTCGGGGCGTCTGGTCCATTAGGGCGTCTGAGCGTTGTGACACATACTGTGCACCAGCATGTGAGTGTGTTCTCAGTTTGACTTTTAAGACCTGTAGGCTGAGTCGAGCTCATCATCTAACACACATCTGAAGTTAAATTCTTCATCTTTAGTCTTTTTGTGGCTCTGCTTCGTTCGTCTGTAGATAAACGATGGAGGACAGCAGCAAAAAGACTTTTTTTTTTAGTTCATTTCAAGCAAAACTTGACATGTTTAACTTGTGAATGTAAAGAAAAGCATTTAAAATATATATATATAAATATAAAAAGCGGTTTATTTCAATTAATGCACAGCTGACATGAAGGCCGACTCGTGGTTAAAGAGTAACAGTCAAATTGGCTTCTGGTAATTGCGTTTCAAGTATTCATATTGCTAATCTATTGCCACGTTGTAATTATAATCAGAGTGGGAGTTAATTTCAATTAAGGGCCCTATTTTCCTGGAGTGGACGAGGTAATCAGAATACAAAATATACCTCAATTCTTCTGTGGCACCTGACACAGCTGCTAATGATCACTGCGCTTTTGTATTTATGACAGCTCGCACCCAAACTGGGATAAATCCATAAACGCAGGTTGCGGGGAAGATAGATGTTTCTGTCAATGTTTACTGTGTCCTCTGATGTGCCATCAAATGCGCTGGCAGATGCTGGAGCAGACTGCAAAGCAAAGCGCCGTCGAACCGGCGGCGCCTCACAAGGGCAATAAGCTTTAAACTAGATGTATGTCAGCTCAGTGACGCGGCCTTATGTTGGGAGGATACGCATCTTAAAGATATTCAAAAATTAAATAAGCTTTAAAAAAAAAAACTGGTCAAGGTACATTACATTTCCCCGCAGTTTGCAGAGTGATAATGCATTATTAATGACTCCCTGAGAAACTTGTCTGCCTGCTTGTTTTTAATGGGAAAATTATGACATTGAATAGAAGTATGAAATGAATTAAACTGTACGTGTGGTAAACACGCAGCTATTTCAGAGTAAAGGCGGCTCAACAAACATGTTGTGCAGTTAAATGAAAGTGTGTCACAACGCCCACGACCTGCTTCTGAGGGGACACGAGTACAGCACTTAAATTCCACCTTAAACGTTAAGTGGATGTTTGGTTGCAAAAAAATAAATTGTCCACATGGGAGCACTTAAAAATGGGCGACATTGCATTCGCATTAATCACGGAGATGTTGTATCTTTCTCAAGTGTTTGACAATACGGTGATTTAAAAAAAAAAAAAAAAAAAAAAAAAAGATGTTCCTCAGCTGTGAAAAGTGTCGTGGCTGCGATCACCTTTATTTTTGTAAGAGGAAAAAAAAATGAATAAAACTCAAATACCGTCATTGCTTCGGGCGACGGTTTCACAGAAAACAGATTTTTTTTGGTGCATTGTGTTTTGAATCATATTGTGAGGCTGCAAATATTTCTTTCACTGGCACCAAAACACACCTGAGAAAAACTTTGTAAACACCAATTGTGAGAGGACGTCCATCTGGCAAAAAAACCATCCCCGGCAAAGCGAGGGCGAGGCGAGTCAAGGCGACGTGTGGAGAACATGTGTAAAAGTGAAAATTTAGCAGACCTTGGGAAGAGCTCATTCAAAACACAAGGCCGTCGCTTTAGCAGAAAATAATGTGCGAGCACAACGGCTTTAATGCCTTTCTATATCAGTTTGAGTACCTCCGTGACTCAAAAGGAAATTGGAACAATACTGAAGAAAACAAGCATCGATCTTCCAATAAATATCTTCCCTGAGTCATGCCGGAGAGCAACAGATATTAATTGCCAGTCTGCTCGACATAAAAACAAGGAGCAGCCCGGCGGAGTGTGGAGGGATTTTAGGAGATGCACCCGGCGAGTGAATGCAAAAAATGTTGTGAGCAGATTTCTTCCATCCAGGTGGGTCAGAGATTGAGACTGACCAGTTGTGTTTCGGTCCCCGTGGGTTGGGAAGAACTCCCAGTAACAGACCATCACACAGCTGCGGACGCCTGAGGCAAACCTTTCCTCCTCACCCCCGGACCCCCTCGCTTCAAAACTGGGGCAAAACTTTCCACACGGCCGCAGATCCATCAGATATGACAGAGTGAGGACAACATTGACCTTCTTTATCTTCCCTCCGTACAGGGAATCTTGGTGAAACTTTCCAGCAAACTTGCTCAGTGACGGTCGTAGCTCCGGAGAAACCAGCTGTCACAACACGTCCTCATGTGTCTGGTGAAGGTAGTTTCAAATATTCGGCTTTTGTATTGTTGTAAAACGGTTGTAATTAAACTTATTTGTGATGCTTAGTGTCAGATTAACGACGGCACACAAGAGGCACGTTCAGCTTCTTCTTCTGTGGTAACATTAAAACAGATCATCAGTACAAGGATTTTTTTTATTTTGTTCCTCTTGATGCATCAGTTTTCTCACAATGCTGTTAAACTCTTATAGAAATAAACAGCAAATTCAGCTGCTTTTTTTTTACCATCAGATATTATTAGTCACTGTTAATGTGAGAGCTACAATGCAGAAGGATTTTAAAGGATATGACTTGTTGTTTCTTATATAACAATTTCCTACTGTCAAGAAGAAAGAATAAAAATAAGAATAAGACGTAATATAATGTCTAATTACTATGAAAAGATCAAAACAAACAATGAATGAATGAATCCCACTAAATGTGACCTTTTCAGATTTGACTTTTTTCATCATCTGAAAACTATGAAAAACATCACATTCACAACCACAAACACAAACACATGCTGTCGTTCATTTTGAACAACGTCCTGCTGCAAGAAATACTCCTGACTACACCCAGTGTGTATTAATACACAGCTGAAAAGAACTACTCACTCCTGATTGAGTCACATCTAAATCACTGAGCATTTTTTTTGTAATGAAACCATATATTTGTGATGAAATATTTAGATGTTCACAGGGAACCAATAGGCCTCAGGCTGCTGCGATGCAGGTGGAGAAAAGTATTGAGAGACAGACTGATGGTTTAAGGCTTTTCATGGATTTTCTTCATTATAAAAATGAAGAGCAACACCAGCTTTGTCCTTTCAGCTAAACATTTGAAGTACAACTGAGTGTTGGAAAAAAAATCTATAGGGGAATAAATGCTTTTTTAAAAATGTTTTCTTATATGTGTATTTGTGCTTTTTATACATCCCACATTTTTTCCAATACCTCAAAGCTATAGAAAGAATCTAAAAACAACAACGTAAACAATTCAATCACATGTCAATTCCTTCTGCAAAAACCCAAGTCTTCAAGAACCAACATTGCTCGTGGCTGTGACCGTGGGAGGCAGCGCCAAGGCAAAGAGCCTGGCGTTCGGAATATCCAGAGGTCCAGAGCTGGACGGATGAAGAGAGCCGGAGGGGCAGCGGTGAGAGATGAGATCTGAGATTTAGTCAGGAGTGGAGGCATGCGGCGCCTCGGAGGTGAGGAGCAGGACTTTGTTGGCGGTTCTGTGAAACGCAGGAAGCCGGTGGAGGGATCGTGGTGAAAAACAGCTCCTTAAATACATAACAGCTGCATTTTACACATGGACAGAGCTTCACATCAGGCCGTCGCAACAGGTCTGTCTGGATGATTCCTCAGCTCTTATGTGTGTGTTTAGTCTGAGATACATGTATGAAGCAGTGAGGGACATTACGTGATGGCTCACAGGGTCAATAACATGAGCTGGGTCACAGCTTTATGCAGCGAGGACGTGTGTCTTTACGTCATCGCAGCTCACTTCCCTGTTCAATGGCTCATTTTAGCCATTGTGGCTGTGTTATGTAATGCTGCCATTTTTCTAACCTTCTCACAGCCAGAGACAAGACAGGGAGTTTAATGTGCTCTATTTATCAGTTGTGTAACGCTGATGTATGGTTCCAGTCTGCAGAGGCAGAACAGAGGATGAAGAAGGACGAGTGCGACCAACATGGTTCTCAGCACTGGAAGTAACATCATCAGAGTCTGACAATTAGTTCTCACAATTAAGTTATGAAAATGTGATTGCTGCCTCGATTATGATCACAACGTGACGTACTTTCCCGTGAAGGTGGAGCCTGGTTTTTGTAGCACACAAGCACATGACGAGTTGTGGTTTCAGTTAAACATCAAAGCAAACGCATTGACTTTTTCAGTATGAAGCTGCTGTGAGCGTCGAAACACGATGCAAAAGTTTGATCATGTTCATTCAGGTTCAGCTTTTCACAACTCGTCAGATGTGTTAGTTAAATTTATTTCTGACATTCGTTTCCAGTTCTTAAGTTAATTACAGTTGAAAGCTAAATAGTTCACTGATTCCAACAAAAGCTACAACATAAAGAACTGATCATATATTACTCACTGGATATATGTCAACACTTTACCTTTACATGGAGTCAAGGTTTTCAAATGAGACCTTTCATGTCATGTCTAAATCGAGTTTCTCCTATGCTTTGTATAGCAGTTTGGTTACTTACTACTTACCTACATTCATACTCAATAATATGACTTTGTTCAGTTTTATTCAGTGGTGCTTTTAGTGGTATTTGGATTTCAAAAATATGGAATATGAAAATTATTTTGGATGAGTTAAATGTGCAGAAGCCGATGTGATTGATGGTTCAATCTGGGATCCACTCATGTTGAATCAGGTTATATATCTCTTATATATCAAACCTTCTGTATAAAGAAAACAGTGAGAGAAAACGTTCCAACTAGTTTGTTCAGAAAATGAATAGTGATATGCTTCAAACTGCCTGTTTTACAGGTAAATTCATTCTGACACTAGATCAGATATGGTAATTTTTGCTTTTAATTTTCTTCATTATTTTTACTATCGTTTATCCAGGGTCCACAAATCCCAGCAACTGTGCTCCACACACAAACAAATGAACAGGAAGCTGCCCGCTGTAACAACCACTCTGGACGGCGCTATCAGGTAAATATTATAGTAAGTCCAGGTTCTGGTTTACAGCCGTATACCCAACAGATAACACTGCTGTTTGGATGTAAAACACTGGCTCGTAAACAAGCCAGCGATCTGTGCTCAGACCGGGCTGTACTTTGATATCAAATGCAAATGGAAATCTGTGGCAACGGGGACGTGAACCACTCCGCTGCGAGACTGAGGAGAGCATCTCCGGCTTTCTTAGCTCAGGAATCAGAGGAGAGACAGATGGCGTGGGTAGTATCGAGATCAGCAAACTCCTCTGCGTATCGAGAGGGTAAACAAAGCTCACCAAATACTACATGTCAAAATCCAATCAGTCCTCTCTTGTGAAGCCCAGTTATTACATGTTGAATTCATTTACATTTATCTGGATCTTTCTTCTATAATGTGTCTTTATTAACATTCAGCTGAAGAAGTCACTGTTGCACCAGCTGCTTTAAGTGTAAGATAAAGAACTGGCTTTTAGTTTCCTGCATGTAAAATCCAATATATGATTCTATTTAGCTTGAATTAAAAAAAAGAAAAGAACAGCGTATTATGTTTCTTCATCATCTGTTGAGTGGTTCCCAAAATAGAATGAACAGCACAGCAGGTGGCAAAGGTTCCTAACGGTGCATATTGATGAGCTATGGCATGGTGTCTATATCAAGAAAATGAAGAATGAGGAGCTCTGAAATTCCTCTGTGAGAAGAGCAGATGAAAACATCTCAGGCATTTGTTGTTTGCCTTTGATTAATGCGGGACGATGAAGCACACGGTGTACTTCCGAAGAACAAGACAAATAATGTAGGTAATGATGAGGGATTTTTTTTTAGAGACGACGTTTCGTTCTTGAATAAAACATCCAAATGAGAGGTGGTTTGCCGGAGGGCAGGCCAGAGGAGCGGCGTGCCAAAGTAGCTCTGCACCGGCGAGGGGTGGGCCGTGTTTACGGAGGGCTGCAGGTCATTGAATGCCCCCTCTGGTAGCCATATCGGAGGTCCTCGGCATTTCAGCAGCTGTGAGGAGCATTAAGTGATTTTCCTATAGATTTTTTCACCAATATGCTCCAGGAAACAACTGATATGACTGCACAGGATTGCATTGACAACTATCAGCATAAGATCAATTATTTCATCTGTGTGACCAAAAACAAGCCACTTTCTTTGTCACTGAAATGTCTTTCGTCCATTTTCAGTGTGTCCAGCTTTTTAAAGGCAACACATTGAGCAAATAGTTTCACAATCTCTAGAACTATAATCTCAAGTTCGACTCACTAATGATTGTAAAAGGAAGAACTTTTAATATCAGCGGTATAATCTATTCATTTCAATGTAAAGTTGAATTTGTGTCATTGACTGATGCAAAGCTGTTTGACAGAGCTGATGAGACCAGTTGGGAAAAAAGGGTTGTGACACTTCCTGTGTTGTTGAGGCAAAGAGAGTCTGAATGGTTCACTTGTTAGTAACCTGATAAAATAAGCTGATCTCTCATGAATCCCGACGTTAGCTTGTTAGACTCTAATAGAAGTTGGCTATGGCAGCACTTTGCTTGCTGTAATCAGATGTCAGGCGGAGTGGACGATCACGGTTTGGGGGGAACAGACTGGACACGAGTGCTCTGCCGTGGACGTCTGAACTCCTCATCCATGCTCAGGCTTCAGTCCTGGTCCGGCCTGTGAAAAGAGACTTGCCTCATAAAAGCATCTTGAAGAATGCCATGGTTATTTTGAACGCCTGTTTGCCTCCTCTGGCCTGCTCTCTGCCGCCTTTCTCTCCCTGTAGGAGGTCGGATGAGTTTGTATGAGGACTGCTCATTCAAGGAAGAAAAATCTATCATCTCCCCGGACATATTATGTAATGAAATGTTTTGTCGAATGCACTTGGTTGCCTTGTATATTTAGCACTATTGACCGTAGTTCTTTCATGGCTTAAATTGAGCAGTTGTTGACCTTCGTTGATGTCCACTTGCATGTTTAAGTGAATATCTTAAGATAACATTAGGATGACAGATAGAAAAACATTAATGCAAACATACTGTAAATGTATTCCTCATTATGGGAGCTGTCTCCTTTCATACTTGGCTTGTTTTCTCTCTCTCAGGTGGGGACAAGCTTGGAGACCTTCCTCCATGAATCTGCCCCTGCTCAGCTCTTTCTCCTTGCGAGTAAAAAAGAATGAACATCATCCACAATGTTTTCATCATCCCGAACCAAAAGGTCGTTCACAGGCCAAAGCTGCTGTCGTTTGTACCCACGACTGTCTTTGCATTCTTGCACATACAAGCGCTTATCTGGAGCACACGTGTTGATTCAGCTCTTGTCAGTAATTTGGAGTACGAGCCTGTCGGAGCTAATGTCGGAGCTTGTGTTTCACAGCCAGTAAACGTGGATCCTCCTGTGACTGTCGCTAAACAAACACTAGACGTGTGCAGCTCTGTTCCCGCTGAAGTGGGAGCCTCAGGAGATCCAGTCGCTTCAATGGAGGAACTGATTAATAGCGACCGCGCTGATGCTAAAGAAGCTGTTGAGTGTTTGTCGTGCGATGCATCTCGAGAAACCTGAGAGAAAGTCGAGGACTGTTTAGATCAGATGGAAGATGATGAAACATTAAGAGGGAAAACACTCACAAGACAATGCAGCATCAACAGTCTGAACATGCAGTTTGTGTCCAGTTCTTCAGGAAAACAGAGTTGTGAATAAGTCCTATCAGAAACAGCTTGGTTTTGAGAAACACTGCAGAGTTTGTAAAAGAAGCCCTGGTGCAGGATCTAGAGCCCGACCTGTAATGTCCAACACTAACAGGCTGCGGCTACAGGACTCTTTCTCTGATGTCCACTTGACGCACTCGAGGCCCGGTGCAGAAACGCATCGTCAGCAGGTTTCTCCCATGATCAGCCCGTCGATGCCTTTTGGCTGGAGGTGGAGGGACTTTAACGATGCCGGAGGAAATCAGCGCTTCCAGGATTCAGCACTCAGCGCAATCAGATTTCTCGCTCTGCCCATATCGGGGAGCTCTGACTCATCCGTGTAGAAGACGGCTCGGCCAGACGTTTTACAAACTTATGTTCAGATGTTCAACCGCCTGTTGAGCCTGTTGCTCAAAGGTAAGATCTCATGCTCACACCTGTCTGACTGGACTGAGATATAATAATTCTAATGATCATTATCAAAATGATTGTGTGTGTGTGTGTGTGTGTGTGAGAGTGCAGTGAATGCTCTGCGTGTTTCCACTTGTGCAAAGATGAGAAGATATCATATATATATTGTCATTCTTAGTCTGTTTTCACATGACGTGCTGCAGCTGTTTGTAGTTGTTTGTCTCTGTCTGAGCTGCTTTCAGAGGTGAAGAGAGAAACGTGCCACATCAATAAATGATGTCATAAAATGCCTGGTCAGATTTACAATCAGCTAACCTCACAGCAAAATGCAAATATTCCCCATAAACTCATTGATATTGTAGGTTGGCAGCCCTGAGAGATTACTGTCTTCATGCAAACCCAGTCCCTCTTCTGCCAATGACAAAGATTTAACTTGGAAAATCGTCTCGACTGACTGATAATGTTTTTTGTCCAATGGTGCCCAAACAAAGAGTGACATCTGTCAATTATGCAAAGTTAACCAAAATATCCCAAATAAACGTTTATCACGCCGTTGGATGAACTGAGCTGCAAAAAGACATCAGCTGTCTCATTTTAGACTAAAAACAACTAATGGCAAAGCCGATTGATGATGTCATTGATTCATATGTAGGCAGCACTCCAGGCCTGAAGGTGGCGGTAATGCACCTTCTGGTTGCTTGTTGTTATTTGTCGCTATTAGATTTTTGTTGTATGTGCTGATAAGTAATCATGACAGTTAAAATAATGTTACTGAACAACACTTTTGAGCTGGAAACCATCAGCTGTATCTGGCAACACCGACTACTTGTGCTGCACCGTTCCTCCACTGAATCATGTGGACGGCGCGGGACCTGCCGGTCGAAGACGTGATGCGACACCGGTTAACGTGCAAGTGGCAGTCACGGAGATTAAAGCGCCGGCACCTGGCATTAGAGCAGATCTGAACGTGGCGGGGAGCTTGTTCCACAGCGGCACGGCAATCAGGCCTGATTTGTGTGATTGAGAACTAGCAGTAAATGTTGATGGCTCATTTGCTCGTTGATGGATAATTGTGGCTATTAACAACATGACACTGGTCTCACCTTTATTATAAGATTCTTTTTCACAGTGTTAATGGTTTCCTCTTGTCCGTGTCCTTGCATTCATTATTAGAAATCCTATCCTGTTGCGTCCCTTAATGACTACACCTGATGGTATAGCACTCCGGCGGTGCCATACGTCTTCTTGTAGCATCCTGCGTTGTTATTGAGCTCAAGGATAAGAGAAGCAGAAAGTGCTTTGTGCTGGGGGAAAAAAATCTTGACTTAACTAAATGTATTCTTCTGCGTTCATCTATTTTTGTCTATTACAGAGGGAGCGTTTTTCCAGCAGCACCGAAACTTCAAAATGGAAATTACCAGGGACAGAAACTGAGGCAGAGATGGAGCAAATATAAGCACATAATGCCTCCGCGCTTCCTCTCGTCCCTGCAGGCGGCAGAATGAATTAATACAATATACCTTATTGTGCTTTGAAGCTTAAACTATATATTTCCACCTTACAATCTGCCTCCTCCTCCCGTGGGACACATGGTCACACAAACCTCACAGTGTTACATAAATATGTTTTATAATGAATATTCTAATGTTCTTGGCTTTGTTTTATATTCAACGGGGGGTCAGTGCTACCCATTTTTCAAAGGGAAGGAATTTAGTTAATTAGCTCTGGCCCTTTTGTTACGCACTCATTAAAATTAATTCAAACTTTATTTTATTTGCATAACTCGTTAGGATTATACAAACACATACACAAAGAATCAAACTCATATTGTGCTTCATTAATAAGCGTCTCTGGGCAGGAAACAAATGAAAGGCTTTTCCTCTTTATTTGAAGATGCTGTGTGGGAAATTATGTGCGTTGTTTTTTTTTTTTCTCGGGCACAGATCCAACTCTGTGTCGCATGGGAGATAAACGCGCTCAGTCGCTTTGCTTGTTGACAAAGATGGGCTGTGTCAACATTTTGTTTGATATATGACAGTGACAGAAAGTTAATCTGGGGCATCTTGAATAATTGGGCTTTCTAAATGTGCTGAGTCAGGGGAAAAAGGTTCACTCTCACCTGTGAAAAAAAAAACAAAAAACAAGAAAAAAGAAGAATCCTTCAGGGGGTCTTCTTACTGAAAGAGCAGAAAAGCCCTCCGGCTCTACTGTTCTTCAAAGAACAGCCTTGATAAGGTTGCTAAAGAATCCATTATGGGCTCAGTGAACCGTCAATGATCATGCTTTATTTACAAATGAACATTCCTCAACAGTCGAGCTACCTGCAGTTAAAAGCAGTGCAAACATGACAATTATAACCCGACTAACGTTCACAACACTCTGACCTTTGATTACAGCTGAGTAAACGAGTAACAAGTGTCACTACTGTCAGAAAATGTTATTCCTGGTGCAGGATTTCAGACGTACATGCAGGTGAATTTCAAACCCTCTCATGAGGTTTGCTTAGGGCTTCAAGGTGCACCAGCAGGGGTAGATATTATGGGATGTTGAAGCTAACATAATTATGAGTTGAGCCACACCTGATCGATTTTGCAAGGTGGTGAGTTTCTCCAAATTCAGAGTCGTCCAGATGTGACATTGGAGGGTCAAAGGTCGTGCATCAGAAACCAATGGAAACTTGGATGTAGTGAATTTCTGCATTACTGTTTGAGTGAGCATTACAGTGTAAATAGCTCATATTGGTGTAAACGTTTGCTTTTAATACACTAAAATGTCAATCACATCCTTGACATGCATTTAAAGTAAAACATCATCCGGCATAAAACCTGCAACGATTTCTATGTTGTTCTGCCAAATGCACGACAGCTCGCATTCATCTTTCCATTCAAAGTCCTGACAGCGCTCAACGTAAAGCTATCGTCAGACATTAGTGGATTCTCTCTCCACATGCTCCTCACATTACTGCCTGAATCCACGCCGACGCCCAGCTGTGGCAGCACTTCTTCATAAAATACAACCGTGTTTGTATCATTAAGCTGAGGGAAATAAATGGCCTCGCTTTTCCTGAGGTCAAATTATCCTCAGGAGCCACTGTTTACCATATCTATCCTTCCTCGCTCTGTCACCAAATGAGAAATACCTCTCCCAAAAGTGTCGCATTACAAATATCATTGTGTGCTAATGTCTTCTCAGACTGGCTGCTGATGCATTTGTCGGCTGGCTGCCTCCAGACAGAGCCCTCGTATAGGAAATGTAGGGCATGTCATGGAGGTTGGTGACTTTTTTTTTTTCTCCCCCCTCCTTCTCTTTCTCTAATGACTTTTTAAGTCACATTGAAGACTATGAAATTACAGTTTCATTCCACTGTGAAAATTAAGTGAAAAAGAAATTAGGCATTGTTGCTCTTACACAAACCTCCCTGAAGGTAAAACTTCTCCCTTTGACTGTGTTAAACTATCAGAATCAATGAGCAGTGTGACATTTTTACATTGATGTGGAAATCAAGCTTAATGAAATACATTTTCAGACACTGATAATTTTTTTTTTTTTTTTTTTACATTTCATAGACAATCGTTCAGATTCAGATCAATGATCAGAATCAAAGAGGCAATTACATTTATGAAACACTCGCTCCAATCAATGTCTGCGGCTGATTCATTACAAATTGAAAGAGTGTTGTTTATCTACTTGTCTGTGGTGACATGTGCAATATAATTGCAAGCCACTTCATGGGAGCTCTCCAAATCTTCCCAGACAGATGACATTTTTGTTGCTTCTATTGGTCTGTGCCAATTCCTTTCATTCTCAGTTAAAGCCGGCTTCTTTTTTTTATTGCCTGACAGTTTATTGATGTTTTGCAACAGCTGTTATGACATGTATTAATTCTGTGCTTGAAAGAATACCAGCATATCCAGAGAAATAACATTTTGCTTCGGCTGTAATGAAAAGATGTGGTGCAGTAGGGCAGAATTCACATCCTGACATTACCTTAACACCAAGGTTATTTCAAGGCCACATCCGATTCTCGAGCCGAGTCATATGAGGGCTTTGTGAAGTGCTGTCTCTACTTAATTATTTATATGGCAGCTACTGAGTTGCTGGGCTATATGCTGCTGGAAAACATCTTAATAAATACAGTGCTGTTGTTTTATTTGAGTTTTCTTTCAGAGGGCCACGGGAGATCATGACACAAATATTGTTTGTGTTTCCGAGGCCAGCAGAAAACTCCCTGGAGTTAATTTAGCTCGGTGTAGCAGCCAAGCCCGACTGTGGTGACTCAACTTTACCATCATACAGATTAGGCTCAGAGAGAGACTGAGCTCAAAAAAAAGGAAAAAAACGAGTGAAAGAAAACAATTTATGAGGCAGACTTAGAGTTCAGCACAATAGGAATGTTGATAGCTGGGTGAAAACGTATTTATTTTTTTGGACCGGGTTTCATAAATGCCAAGTGTTGGCAAAGGAGCGTTGCCCTGTGTGTGAGCGAGGGCCAAGGATATATCACAGTTTGGCTAGTGGGCGTTCTGCTGAATTGGTTTTTAAATAGCAGCTGTTCTGAAATGGTTCTGATCGCTGTCATCAGGTAATTTACTGAACCAGGACTGCGTACGCTGAATCCAGAGCATCGCTTTAAATGGAATTGATTATAACTGAGTTTAATTTTTGTTACAACATCCAAGTCTAGAAACTGAACCTGAGTGAACCCAACACAGAGATGATGGCCCAATGTGCAAAGTGATGATCTTATGGAGTGTTGTGGTTAATGTAGGCACCAGGTTTTAACGATGAATAAGAAGAATGCCTCTAATTGAAAAAACAATATCTCAGGAAAACAGTCATATCAATATTGTTTTAATAGTGGTATGTGTTTATGAAGCCATTATCCAGTTATGTCATCCAGCCAGGATCATTTTGCAAGACAATTAACTCACTTTGCTGTTTAATCTACAGAGGACTTGACAGTTAAAGAGAAATGCAAAGTTCTCGAAGCGGCTCACACGTATTTCCGGATTGAAAAGCAGAAGAGCGACGACTGGCGTTTCCATCCACTCAGGTGCTCACATCAGAGCGGAGGAAAACTGTCTATAGACTGATGTTTAGCTCAGTTTAAAAGCCGTCTGTTTCCAAGCAAATTGCCAGACCTCGTCGAACAAAGCGATAATCGTGGGCTGACGGCGATCCAAGGCTATCATTTAACGTCTAGAGTGGGATTTACAGCGTCGCACATTACAGAAATGGGGAAAAAAGTGCACATGAAAAATGCATTTGTTTCATTTTAAAATGAGATACGCTGCGAAAAAAACCATGGAAGCTACTCAGACAGATTGACTGCTGGGAAAAAAAAGAGAAAACTCTTCAGATGTACAGATTAATGTTATTGCAGAGAAACAGCATTTACTGGAGAGACACGGTGCTGTATCTCCTACCCAGTGTTAACCCTGAACTGAGGGGAGAAAAAGCAGGATATTTGTATTCTAACTGCTTGTAACTGAACCCTTTCCCTCCATTACCCACTGTGGGTCGCTCTCACATGGGTCATTTATCACACAAAACCCAATAGTGTCCCTACTTTAAATTAGACCACTTTGACTAATGGCAGAGAGGGAAATGTAACATTGGGCCTATTGATATACAGGAAGGAGAAATGCATGTAATGATCCAGAAATTCCCTTTTTTTTTTTTCCGGAGAGAACACCCACAAATATCCTCAAATTTCCCCCCAAAGTTCAATTTCAAAACTTTATGCACAGTTTGTGCCACATAAGCCATAGTAAATGTCTCGTCAAATGGAAGTTGACTTTTCCTGCAATGAAGGGAAATGGCCATTTGGAACAAAGAGCCGTTATTGGAGGTAATATTAAAAGCAATCCATTCTAATCTGTGTGATAAGAGGTCTGTGGCATTTTTCAAAGCCCACTGTATGAGAACCAATAAAAAAAAGGGGAGCACTTGGATATATTGCAGAATCAATATCATATTTAAAGTGCTCATACAAATATTGTGTCTTGTATTATTTTATATTAACAGCCAGGAGCTCGCAGATAAAGTTATATCACCCGTGGCTCACCTGATTATTTCTACTAGCAATGAAAATCTGCCAAACAGGGATAACTGAAATGTAAGTATGAAGACTAAGCGTATTATTTGCTTTTAAATTGTCACGCTGGGCAGATACAAATATAGGCTGCAATTACAAGGAGGCTGCAAAAGAAAAGCACCACATCGTGTTTACGGGGCGTTCGGTGCAATGTGAGCGTTGTTTTTTTTTTTCAAATTGGTTTTGAAGCAAGCGTTCATTACAGACAAAAGATCACAGGATAGACGCTGTGCTGTGAGGAAAATGGATCCACCTTGGCGAACACGAGGACGTGTGGAGCGTGGCAGCTGACCGACAGTTGATTTTCACCTGACGCCACATGGTGAGATCTGGATAGACTCGGAGCACTTTGCTGTGTTGATTCTGTAAAATGAACCATCATTGTTCTTTTTTATTTTTTTTTCATCCTCACAATCTATTTCATCTCATACTTTAGAGCTGTTTTTATGGATTTTTACAAACGATATTTCTTCTTTTTCTCTTCTCGCCGTCAGTTGTCTTGCTACCCAGTAAACTTATTTAACCTCCATCCTCTTTGATGGTGTTCTTTTCAGAGGCCTCGCTGGCTCCTCTGACCGCGCCGCACGGCCCACTAATGATTAGAACTTCTTTAAATAACGTTAGAAATCCCTTGCTTATTATTTCTCCCTCTGTTCTTCCATTCTATAATGACAAATCGTAGACCTTCAGAGTGTACACAATTATTATTCCTTTTTTCTTCCTCTGCCCATGGAGACGTTTCCTGGCTTGTTTGATGAGTGAATCCTCTGTGGTCTTTTTCCATTGTACCTCTAAAATAAAGCACAATTTAAATTAGGTTCTGCTTAGTCTCTCATGTCTTGCACAGTATATTTTCCCCTCCCACTTCAAGGAGGTACAGTTTCTAGTTCAGAGAATGTGCTACCCGCCACTACCTACAGTTTGTTTTCTCTTTCTAATCTTCTTGCGTAACTCTAATCTGAGCCCTTTGAACCCTTCGAGCTTCACTAACTTTTCTTCACGGCTAGTTTTCTCCCAGCAGTTACTCACAGACAGTGTTGATAGGGGTCATGCACACAGGTTGGGTGTGCAGGGCTCGGCTGCTGTGCGTCAGAAATACATTCTGAGAACGAGTGCACTTGTTTTAGACACAGACGCTTTCACATTTTTGTTCTGCAACGAAACATGAAATGCACAGTTTGGAAACAACTTATGGTGGATTTTTCCTTCCTGGCGTCTCAAGAACACACGGCCATGCTTGTGTTGGTAAAGCAGATGTTTCATGGGGGCAGTCAAAACTAGGCATCAAAAGTTCCAATTTCAAAAAGTTCATTTGATGAATGCTTCTGCGTTTCACTTGTTATTTTAGCAGCAGACTTATAAAAAAGATGTTAGCATGTGACATAGCTATTTTCTCTCCTCCCCAAGCGCACATTTACAACTTCATGCTGTTCTTCCATCAAGATTTTTTTCCCCCCCGTCTTTCAGTTTTGTGAAGTTTTTAGGTCTTCTTTCAAGTAAGGGAGTTGTATTTTGGGAAATTTGTGTGTGTGTTTGTGTGCACACGAGCGTGCCATGTTTTGTCCATGGATCTGTAAGCATGTCCCTTCCATATCTGCTTTTCACAGACGAGGTCTCTGCGGAAGACGGATCTCCTCCCTCCCTCTGTGCCTCCTCAAACTGTCGTCTAGTCTTTCCAATTTTCCTCCCCGAAGGCCAACAAGAACACATTTCACACATCTGCGAGAGACCAAGCTAATTTTTACTCCTTCCATGCTCTTAATTCACACTGCACATCTTCCTTTAACATCTCCCTTTCCTTTTTTTTTTATCACCAAAAGCTCCACTCTGCACATATGCAGCCACATTATATGAAGCATTTTCCCATTTTGTCCAACATGCATGGGTTTAAATTTCCTTTCCTCCTTATCACACCTCCAGTTGGCGTGAAGAAGTCACCTGGCTGCTTCCTGCATGACGCTGTACTTTTCAGCGGCTGCACTTGAAAGTATGAAAGTACATCACTGTGTTCAAAAAAGTAATGGTGTAGAAAGGTTTTTCTCCGGCGGGCTGAATTGCAAATCCCAGCACTTATAAGCCTTGCCAACAGTTTTGGAGTTTTCTAAATTATGCTACATGTTAAAGGAGTGGTGCAGACTCTGACAGATGTGAGGTCAGATCCACGAGTTCACCATACGCTCAGCCAGTCGGGGGCTACGAGTGCCGTGACTGGCCGAGCAGACGCAGTTAAAATGGGAGAAAAACATGTCACGGGTCACTTGGCGGGGGTACGTTAATCATACGTGACTGCCCAGGTAGCGTGATGGGAAACAAATTGAGTGTCATTTCTCACCAGAGGACTCAGCGTCACAAGACAAGCCACGCTCTGGCCTTACACCAGAGTCCCCACATCCCGGCCGCAGAGGCGAGCGTGACATGACAGACTGTACACAGAAGAGCGGACGTTGACGAATGGCGAGGGAAATGTTTCCTGAAAATGCAGAGGACGTCGTTACGGAGAAGCTCGCAGCACGAGAGCGAAACGAGAAACGAGAAGAGAAGTCAAAACATTAATTTCCTGTTAATTACTGGAATCGTTCATCGACCACATCAGCGTCAGTATCTGTCATAAACATATATACATTGAACATTGCTATTTAGTCACAAATTACTGTTGAAATGATTCTTTTGTGTCATTCTCCGACATTTAACTCGTTACGGATTTAGGTCGCTGTAATTTGTTTCAGCAACAAAGGCAACGTGACTCAACTTGGGAGAAGAAAACAGTCGAACACAAGAGCGCGAAGAGAAAATAGAGAGAAGCATGTGAAAGGACACTGAATAATGAAAAATGAAAATCTAGGTTAATGCAAATATATTCATGCTTCCAATACATTAAGTAGACTGTAATAAGAGGCAATTACACGAAGCTGACGCCGCTCGAGCTGCTCGAGCTTCGGCTGTACAAACACAGAAAGGTAATCTCTCACATCTGGAACCACAGGATCAGATTTCTCAACCCTTTGTCGAGGATTTGGGATGAATTAACCTCGACTTCCTGTAATCTGATGCTGTTAAGTATAAATACAACTCAAATTCACACAAGCCTTTAAGATAATAATTGATGAATGAGGAAAATTGCCTTTTACTTGTTGTTGCCATTTTCATTTTGACCAGTAATCGTTGCTTGCAGACTAATTTTCACCCTCTAAGTGAGAGCAAGTATTTCTGCCAATGGTGCAAAAATCAACACCTGAATCCTTGAATCTGTGCATCAGTGGTCAGAGATGAAAAAGCACTCAGCTCGGAGTCACTTGCAGTTGTTGTGTGGCTCTTCCAGCTGCTGCAGTTAGGATGTAAAACACAGAGTCACTTTCATGGCTCGCTATCTGGAACAAGTGAACAGTCTGCTTCGTCAGCACAAAAGTTCCAGCTGCTGGAACTTTGAGTCGGGACGCGTGACAGGTGACACCAGGTAAAGGATCGTGAGATGAAAGTGCAAAATTTATGCTAAAAAACGACGCTCTTAACAAACAGCTACATCAAACTTCTTCCTGTTTTTACTGTGAGATTTATTTGCATCAGTGTTTTTGTAAACTGATCTGTTTACAAACACAAAAACGCTGATATTTCATCTACAACTAAAACTCTTCAATTATATATGTGGATTGAACACAGATTTGCAGTGTAAGGTCCAAAAAAACCCGAAAGCCTGAGGCACTTTATGAAACAGCCAGGAAGCACATTTGCAAAATATTCACACACATTTAAATCAATGCAAAACATTAGATTACAATAAAATAGTTTATGCAACATTTTAACGCAGCGTAAACAGTGAAACCTGGCAACATCAATGAGCAATGACGAACAAGTTGAAAGTAAAAGTATTGATTGAACTGGATCCATAAAACACAGCTCTTCTCTCACACAATGACGCCAGAAACATGAACCTTACAAATTCAACAAAACAGAATCTACTGAGTTAATACTTTGTCTGTATTGCAGATAGATATGATGCAGTAAATTCAAACTGTGGAACTTATGCAAACAGACATTTCTTCCCTCATCATAGTCAAGACATTATTACTTGGATGCATTCTTCAGTTTCCTGGTGACTCTCTCCACAGTTTTAACATATTTCATAAAAAGACAGGAAGCTAAGGAGGGACTTGTCATCGATGTTGATTGGCGCTTACAGTAGCCAATAGTCCTGAATGTGGGTTACGCCCTTCAGCATGCAGCTGTCAGTCTCAGCCGGACCGAAACTTCAGCGGCTGGACGACATCTGAGGGTAAACTCTAAAATTTTTTCTCCATAATATCGTTCACTTTAACCAAATTCAGTGAATAATGTTTTAACAGTAACCATGCCAATGTTAGTTCATCACACCCTCTGACTGTAGGATGAATCAAGACATTTTTGTCATTTGCACTAAACTGCAAACCACCAAACTACTGTATAGAGGCGACGTACAGCACAAAACATATGTGACAGAAAACACCTAGACATCAATTTCGACTTGTAACTTTAAAGAACATAATCAAAACTAAATTGTCCTTTCCCTGCTTCCACCAACAGAAAGCAAATAAAGATTTCAGCATCGCGTGCCGCAGATGGCGAAAGCTATCGATTCGTCCTGGCGGTTTTTTTCAACGTGACTTTCTTCCCTGGTTACAACCATGGCCTTTTCCAAGTCAATTCTGGAAAACTTTTTTAAATTCCATTAAGTGTATCTCTCAGCTAAAGGGCTCGACAATCAATAATCAACCAGACCGTGAAAGTGACCAGACCTGTTGGAATAAATATGATCTTTCTGGTGATGCTTTTAATTCATTCTCGGGAAGGTTTCCTTTGTTTTTGAAAGCCCACTTCGTGTCGGCCTGTGGTAGCTGCCTGTCAATGTCTCGCTATGCCGGCACATTCAGACTTGGAGGCATTGTAGCATGATCCATAGCGTGACTGGGGTCAACCTGAGGGAGACAGGTGTCAGGGGGACCAACAGGTCCCATGTGGGAAGAGGTTCACCACTAATGCCCCGAGGGCTCCTTTGTGAGAGGCGACAGGAGGGGAGGAGGCGGGCTGAATACTGATGATGTCAGCTTCCATGTGCGGGGACTGTGGTGAAAGCAGCAGGTGGTCAGGGAAAAAAAAGAGGGCATGCATCCATGTAATATTCTATTTATTTATTTATTAGTGAGAGAGCTGGGAAGTCTATGGCAGAATTCGGCGCAGCGCTTGCATCATTTTAAACAAAGATTAAATACATCAAATGGTGACTTGCTGAAACCTGAGAGACTCTTTTTAATTAGAGCAGGCATGGAGAGAGAATATAATTTGGGTGCTTATCAGCTCAATGCAGCTGGATACAGCAAATTTATCACAGTTGCTCACATCTCCTTGATAAGGTGTTCCTCCTCGGCCTGGTGTATATTCAAATGAGACACTGAGTGAATCCCAGTGAGCTGTCTGACAGATTGTTGTTGCCAACAGGGTGAAACAAGCAACTCGTGAGTCATTCTTCACACCCCTTCGCACTCACTGCTCCCAAGAATACTCCTTTATTCTCCACTTTCCACTGTCAAGAACTTGTTTCATCCCATCAGGAAATACTGGATGGGGTTTTGAGATGATTTCGGATGATTTGTCCCGGTGACATTGACGCGGCACCGAGAGGGAAGGCTGTCGAACCGGAAGGTCATGGCTTGGATCTCGGTAACAGCCGATGTGTCGTTGGGAGGAAAGGCAGCGAACCCACAGGCGCCACTCGTAGGGCGAAGGTGGGAGTGATTTCAGGGAGGCTTAAGCCGAGCAGAGAGGATTTTTCCTTCTGCGTGCGGACGTCTTCCAAAGGTGAACGAGCTCTGGAGGCAGAAATGTTCAGTCTGATTAAATCAAATCTCTGTGGGCGGAGCTGTTGTGTGATCCACTGTGTGTGTTGGAGTAACATTTAACTAAGGTGCAACAAAGGAGGAAGTTGACTGCATCATTTACTTCACACGTTCTCAGGTGCTGTTGATGCTGAGTGAAGAAATTGAGCCTGATTCCTGTTTGTTACGACTCGGGTGTCGTTTCAAACGAAGTCTGAGAGAGCGAGAAATGAGCAGTTAGACCATCAAATGGTTCGTAAAGAAAGCAACAGTTTAGTCAGATTAGCCTATACATTTTGATGGATGTTCACACCAGCAGACCTGAGAAGTTAATTTGGCATTCGCCTCCGTTTCCTCGTCCAATTATGTTTGGGAATTTTGTTTAAAGCCTGTGTGATTGTCGTCTGTGTTTCTCACCCAGTCTGATATCTGTCTTAGCAAAGTCGCAGTGTGTCCAGATCCTGGTCAGATTCAGACTCCCATGCTCTATGGTCACTGAGTCTACATTGTGTCTACAGAGGTGACCCGAGCCGAACATGAGCTTCAGTCTTGATTTCTGCAGCTCGGCACATTTGGATTGTTTCAAACAGAAGCATATCTGTTCCATCCGTTTGACACACGACTGAAAAATGCGGCTGAAACCTGCGTCGACGTGCTGCTGTTGGTCATTCTAATTATTCCTCCCACCCGCACTCGCAGTGAACAGATGTCTTTGTATGATTACACTGTAAGAAACGGGGAACAGAAGCTACACTCTGAAGTTCAGCCGCAGCTAATATCAGGCTCTAATAGTCAAACAAGTTGCTGTTTGTCACAGTGAAGGTTCATGTTGCGTTCGAGCGAGAATGGACGAACAGGAGAAACAGACTGTCTGGTAACCAGACACCCAGCACACTGTTACAGCTGAATTCAGTGCACTGATGGTAATATTGGATTTTATTCATTGAGTACTTTTTTGCCTGTAGTTTGTTGAAACTTCTGTCACTCTTAGACCAAATCATAGGTACCATTGTTCCTGATACGGCTCAGAATTATAACAATGACTTCCACTCAGTTCCTCCTAATTTCAGCCAGAATGATGACTCAGCATTATTAACAGTGTTTCTTTCAGGTCATGTGACCAACAGAACATCAGTAAAGATATCAAAAGTACATTTACAATATAGAGAATTTATGGGTAATGACAAGACATTACAAAATTATCCTGCACAGTCTCTAAAGTGTCAGCTCATATTGAAACCTCCGGGTTCATGTTTGTACCAGGATGCACTGTTGGTTTCAACGCTGGGCTACAGACGAGTCAAGTCTCTAAAGTGACAAACCAAAGAGACTAAAATGGCACATGACAGTGAAAAGCTCGGTAAAACTCACAGTATCATTGGAGAAACGCCGGGTGTTTGGAAACGTTCGAGTTCACCACGTTATCGTTGCTGTTTCATTTTCCATTAGAATTTCACATTATGCCTGCTTGTTATTTATTAACTCTCGGGTACAGCGGAGCGACTGGAAGCTGCAGCTCGAGCCAAGTCACACTGTGATCCCCGAAGGCAAGTGTGAAATAACTGGCTGCGAGGGCAAGGTGAGCGAAATGAAAAAAGACGGCACCTACAACACTTTTACAGTCTTTTGACTCTCGGTTGGATGTTTACCTGAAGATGGACGAGGTTGAAAAGAGTCGATTAGAATTTTGCTTAAAAGCATTTTGTAGAGAGTTGTTAACATGTGACATAAACTGCTGAGGAATATTTATCATGAAGCTTGAAATATTTCTCTTTTTCACCACAAACACGCGGCGTTAATTCTCTAAGATTGATTATAAACTGATTAGCAAATCTAATTTATCAAAGCTCGTTTGACTCAAACATCTCAACTTCAATTCTTGCTTCACATCTACATTCTGATTTACGTAGCAGAAACTCTGCAACTTCAAACCTAAATGTCAACGTACTTTCTTGTTACTTTTCAAAACAACCCATTTGACAGATCTAAAAATACACGTTTCCTGAGCCGCCACCTCTCGGGTTAATGTCTGCTAAAGCACACATGATTAGAAGTAAGAGGCAGATTGTTAGTCTTGAAAACAAACCAGCTTGAACCGTGTTCTCAGGTGTCGACGTCACATGTTCCAACAATCCACTGTGACTTTCTCCTGAAGGCTTTTCACAGCGACACAAAGCCGTCGGGCCACTTCTGCCTTCGCTGCTAAAAGATTACAGTGATTACATGCACGGCTGTACGATGACACGTGTCGAGGAAACGTGTCAGAGGAACCATCCGAGCGGTCGTTAGAGGTCCGCAAGTGACTTTTTACATTCTTCTTAAACATTATAGTCGGTTTCTCCTGTCGATCTAAAAACCTTGTTCCTGCACTTTTTAACACTCACTGAGTCAAATTATATATTCACGTACATCTCGTTCTTACTTGTCTATAACTGCTTCTCATTAAACATAAACATCACAGCTCAACCTGTTGCTCAACCTCATTTCATCACTTTTTCATATGATATTTTCAGCTTTTGCGCCATTATTGCCTTTTTCTTATACTCTCGTTTTCCCATTTTACTCGTGTGATCTTCTTCTCTACATATTGTTGAAGAGAGCGCTGTAATTGTTGCGCATATGACAAATAAAGAACTGACACCTACACTGATGCAAAGACGCAATCGAATTACAGCCGTCTAAAATTACACGCGGCCCAATTAGATTAGATGCAACAAGGTAAATTCTGTAAAAAAAAAATCTGAATGTGGTGTTTCACACTTGCTGATTACAGTCAGTGTGCATCAGGTTTATGTACGATTAACAAATTTACAGAGCCGCGTGAGCAGAGTCGGTTGTTGCTGTGAAGTTCATGTGACTGGCAGGCGCGTCCCTGGACGACCATTGTACATGTGTAAATAACTTTATCATCCAGATTGATGGGCCTCTGACCTTCCCAGGTAATACCGCTGCCATCTGGAGAAGGCCAGCGCCGTGATAGAAAAATTGCCAGTGCCCAACCAAAGCACTGCCACGAGAGTCTGAAGAGGACGGGCGCACGCTCGTCTGTGTTTTGACAACACAGCAGTATTGACTTTGCCAGTGAATTATGATGACCTCCGGTGTGGAGGTGTCAGCCTCTCCAGCAGCCAGAGTTAAATCCTCCTCTCTTAATTCCACCGAGTTTGAAAAGTCAAGTCCCTGAATCGCAAAAAAAACAACAAACACAAAAATGTGCTGAGATGAGCAGAAGGATTTCTGAAAGCTTTAAAACTTGAGGCTTTGTGTCGCTGGTGATTGTCTAACAGTTCTTTTTTCAAAGGTCTTGTTTGTGATCAGATCGTCTCCATCTGTGTGTGGGGGGATATTTATGTCACCCTTTACTCTGACACATCACTGTGTCATTAAATATTCTAAAGGCTGGAGAAAAAAAAAAAAAACACTGACAAGTAAAACAAGAGCTGTGTGTCATGCCGAGCGCTATGTTTATTATTAGTATTTGTTTTGTATGGATTCCCAGGACCTGTTGCTGACTCGGAGCCCGGGGGGGAAGCTTCGCCGCCGCGGCGTTTTATTGTGATTTTACACTTCACTTGGCTGTACAGCTCAGAGCAAGATAAAACAGCACATCTCTCCGAGGCCTGGGAGTCTGTTTCCTACCTATCATCTCTCCCACGGAGGACGACGCACCCATGAGGGAACGCCTTGATAATTACGATATAAATCGCGCCGGCGAGAGACCACATGAGATGAGCGGACGGAAAATATGAAAGAGCACGGCGTGTCTTTTAGGCCGGCTATCGGTGAATCACGTGGGACCAAATAGAAATGAAGATTAATGGATGATTAATGGCTGTCCACGCTGAGGGATCCGACTGTTCGGCGGGGCATGGAAGGTAGGTTAAAGGATGAAGGCGAGGACCAGGTGGCACCGAGGCCCCGAACAGCCTCCTGCTCTGGGCTGCTCACCGGCACAGCAGCTGAAGGACTGTTGTTTGGATTAGCAGCAGTGATGGGAATAACGGCGTCAAAATAGACAGTGTTACTAAGGGCGTTATTTTTTTCAGTAACCGGTAATCGTGACAACGCCATTATCTTTAAATAGGGCGCGTTACAAAGTAAAGCTACTCATTGAAACTCCTGTCACCGACTCGGCTCTCAGCTGTTTACTTTTTTCTTTGGTGAGGGAGGAGGGAGGGACGAAACAACCACATACGTGACGATGATGATTGGCTAAGGTCGAGTAAGCTTCCATGGTCAGCCAATAAGAGGAAGCCGCACACACACCTGAGCTAGCAGAGGCTAGCTGCAGCAGCGGTGAGTCTGGAGGGAACGTTGGCATTTTCAAAGAGGAAGTACAGACACTACTTTATTCTCCTTGGGGTGAAAGCATAGACTGTATAAAATATGGACGTAGTGTCCGTGACGTCACCCATAGGTTTCTGAAGAGCAAAAATGAAGCAAATCGTAGTGCGTAGCCATCTTGGTAGCCTACCTCCAGTTACTCCAAATATGGACAAAGAGGTGGAGCGAGGGCGGAGATGAGGCGGGTCGAATGAACGCTATTGGCTGAAAAAAGCCCCTTTATTCGAAATAATCAAACTAGCTACGGCTAACCAGCTAGGTTAAATGCTAAATATCGTTGCTAGCCGGCTAACCCCACGACGATCTCTTTCCCAAACTCAGTGACTAGAATTAGCCGGGGTGACGCCCTTTAGACCGTCAGTGGCTAGTTGTCAATCAAAGTGATGCCACTTAGATTGACAGCTATGAATTGTGCATAATGATGTATGCTGTATATTTTAAACAAATGCCTTATAAAAAAATTCGCCCCCCCCAGAGTTGTCATGGAGTAGAAAAACAGCTTATGAGACTAGAGCCATTTCTGTCGTAAAATTGGACATTTTAACATGGGGCTTAAATGTAATTGACTCCCTTCTGCGGCCTGCTCTAGCGGTTATTCGAGGAACTGCAGCTGTTTTGCACTTCCGCATTGGCTTCATTTTTCAGCGGCGGAGGTTGCCGCTTGGGTGAAAGGCAAGAACGTACATGTGACGTGTACATCATGTCCCGGAGCCAAGTGTTTGTCCACGTTCAATATTAGCACCTTTAATCTCATGGCGCATCTCTCAAACAGTCAAAAGCTCTTCATATAGTTCGACTGTTTAATTTTATTGTTAAGAAAATACTCGAAGTACAGTCTGTCTACCAGGTTCAATAAATATTAAAAGTCCTGTCTCAGTACCTGTCGATGCAACTGTCTTGTGAAACCTGCCACCTGACATATTTAAATTTAAAAAAGTAACACAATAGTTATTTTCCTTGGTAACTAGTTACTTTTATAGTGGAGTAATTCAGTTACTAACTCAGTTACTTTTTGGGAGAAGTAACTAGTAACTATAACTAATTACTTTTTAAAAGTACTGTGTCCAACACTGATCAGCAATCAGAGAGGCCGGGGAGGAAAATTTTAATCTTCTTTTGTTTATTCTTTGCACTTCTTCACATTTGTCACTTGGCTGCCGTCCTGTCGCAGTTGTGTTGTTGCACTTGTTATTTCTCTCTGGCCCGCAGCATCGCAGAGGCTTCACTATTAAAGTATCAGCCCAAAAAGCTGCAATAAAGTAAACTCGGTTGGACACGAAGGAGAACAATGTCCAGCGATAACCCGCTCGCCCTCGCGAGGGTTTTCAGACGAGATGAGGAAAATCTCTCGTCGTGTTATTTTCCCTCCTTACATATTTCATTTTGTCTCACATTTCCAGGAGTTCGTACTCCTGCTACAGAATGACAGATTGTACAGGGTTTCTTTTTTATATCTCGCACGCTGAAGTCGAGCAGAGCTGCAGCAACAGAAAAAAAAATACAGTCCATAATATCAGTCATTGTGAATCACAGTTTCTAAGCGTATCCCCCCGAATCTCAGCACTAAAACGTGAACACCTCTTCACAGGCAATAAATATTTCCGTAACGTACTCAGTATCTCCCTTTCACTGAATATATCCTTCTTTCTTTTCCTCTCAGACTGAAGCCATTTCTTCTCCCAGTCAGTATTTAGCAGCGCATATGCCAACAGAGAAGAACATTCTGGCCGACGGTGTCAGCGGCATTAAGGCTGCAGCGCGGTGCAGCCTGTAGTAAATGTGTTCCCATTTACTTGATGTATCAACCATAATCACAACTTAAATAATGGCCGACTGGGGTTTTAGTTATACAAATGTTGCCTCGGAGGCCGAGCTGCTCGGAAGGCAGGAATAATTTCGCTGGTTGATTTAAACCACAGAGTCAAACAGCAACAAATAATCTGGCTGAATAACATTAGACTGAAGTTTTGGTTTGGCTTTTGTTTATTAACATTTTCTGCTCAAATATGTGACGCATTATCAAACTTTACACTTGATAACAATTAGGAAAGGATTAAGGTCTGGTTTTAAAATCATCTCAAAACACAATGTGATAATTTAACCATTTGTTAAACACGTCCTTGCAACACTGGTGCACTCAATACATCACACTTTGTTCAGCCAGGGATTAAGTTTGTCAGCACAGTGTAACTGGAGACAAATAGTATATAAACATAATTTTTATGAGACAAGGTTGCATAAAATATCAATGAAATATAGTGTATCTATATAGTGTAAAAATATATATGTATAGTGTAAAAAAGATCGATCATCACATGATATTTTTATCTAATTGATGAATCCATTTGCTAATTTAACCTAACACTGCTTTTGTAGTTTTCTATATTCATCCTGTCACTTAGAGAATGCCCAATACATTTCTGTAAGGTTTGCAAGTTTTGCACGACTTAATTTAAAATCAGCTTATTTTGTGTTGTTATAATTATTATTTTAAAAAAAAACTAAGTGTTGTTCACAAACAGTAAAGAGGAAGCTCAAACTCTGAAGCCTGGAACTTGACATCTAAGTATTAACACGTTAGCTTCCTCTTCCGTGCAAGTTCAGATCGTCATGGCGACCAGCAGCTACAGGTAAAACCCACCTGCTGTCTGTATAGTCAAAGACCTCCAATGCACCACCCACTTAGGAATTTTAGTGACTCAACATAGTAAATGTAGGAAAGCAAAAGCTGCATCTGCTGTTGGTTATTTCTGTTTGTGCAGCAGCAGCCAGTAACATGAAGGCTGTGAAGAATGGGATGACTCTGCTATTGACCCACCAAACACACAAAGGTGCTCAGAAGTATTTGAGGCATTCATTTCATTTTTTTTTTTAGTTTAGTAGGTCTCACAATAACAGGTGGCTTCTGCAGGAAACGTCCACTCGCTCCAGTCATGGCTGCAGTCTTCGACGTACAAGTGAGAAGTGAGAGCAACTAGTATTTGGAGAAATAATTGATAATGTACTCAAAGGGATGGAATTTCAACATTCTACAATAGACACATCCAAACTGTGCATACTGACCGTGTGTGTGTGGGGGGAGGGTTTGAAACTAGTGTAATGAGCTGTGTTTTGAATATATAGTACAGATCTTTTGATGCACACATTATGATGATGCTTCTGTTTCACTGTTCAAATGGAAACATATTAGTTTTGACATGGAGCCTGACTAAATGGACTACGGTCAATAATTTTAGCCTCACCCTTCCCCACCCTGCATTGATTGGTAGATATTGAAGCAAGAGAAACCGAACATGGAATTAGTCCAATAATAGCCCATCAGTATTGTGGAATAAGCTTTTGTACTTTCAAGAATCAAAACACGAGAACGGACTCGATCGACGGCGGCAATGAAACCTGAAGAAGCAGAGAGAACAAATACCAGCACAGTGAGCAAACTGCTGAAAAAGTCATTAGAAAACCTGGGGAATTTGAATGTTGGTGCCTTTCCACAAGATTCTGGCTGCAGGTATTTGGTCCCATTCAACCACAGGAGCGTTGGTGTTGGATGATCTGATTCATCCCAGAGGTGAGGGATGGGGTTGAGGTCAGGCCTCTGTGCAGGTCAGTCAACTTCTGCAACACCAAACTGGGAAAAACAGTTTCTTTATTGACCTTGATTTGTGGCACTGATGTGATGAAACAGCTTCACCAAACTGTTGCCTGAGAAATCTCCAAACAACAGCTTCTGACCAGGAAAACACACAAAGGTTTTTAAACTTTTGGCCATATGGTATTCCCGATCAGACTTTCAGTAAATACACAAATTACTGCACTGTATCGTCATTTACACGCGACCTTGCAAATGCACAATTTAAACTTAATCACGTCATTAGTGCACCATTGTCACCTGTGTTTTGCATTGAAAGACACTGTGTCTCTATGTGTCTGTGCCTTTGATAGTGAAGAGGAAATAATACATTTGTGTTACAGTGGAACAAATATGATTAATCATCCTTTATCGCTTTGTCCTCACTGAAATATGGGATGAAGCAATACAGGACCATTATTACTTATATGGCTTGATCAAGATAAGGCAACCATTCCATCTACTTTGGCAACTAAAATGTGATGATGTCTGCTGGCCAGCCTGGCAACCATTTATAAAACTTCCCATCAGGCCCTGAAGTCTTTCATTATTTAGCTGAGACAGCAGCTTGGCTGCACCAGCGTTAACAGGAAGGACAAAGAGACACAACTGTCAGAAAGCCAAAAACCGAAGTAACGCTTCCATTCAAATGAAAGTCAAAGGGATATTCGGCACCATCGTAAAAAATGTGCGGGGATAAAGTGGGCTATATCACGACCATATGCACAAGTGTCATTTTAACATCGCCGCCAATTCGCGGCCTAATTTCCTCCTGTTTCCTGTGGGCTGAATTCCGACTCAGACTGTCAGCAATTTGGATGGAGAGGAAGAAAGTAAAAGCTGTGCAGACGAACCATCGGGCCAGATTATTCACAGAAGTGTCCAATAGCAGAGGATAACAGTTGGGGCGCTATCAATTAATGAGACGTCAGTGATTGTTTGGTCCTGCATCCTTCATGTCAGAGCGGTAATAAATAATGAGGCCGGTACATTGAGAAAACTCATAGCTCAAGAGTCATCTCCCCTGCTCTTCTCCGGGCTTTTAACCTCTAGACGGTGTCATTTCTTTCTGTCCGGCGAGAGTGTGTCGGTTACTGCAGGAACAAGGTCCCCAAACGAAGGGATATTAAGGACTTGAGAGACAAGGCGGGAGAGATGAGGGGCGCGGCGGCGGCGGGATTGTGTTTGCGGAAGATTAAGGCCCTTCAGGATGGAAGGATGATGGATGGACGGGAGCCCTTCATCCATCAGGGCCTGTTTACATCACCTTTAAACAGGCCAACCGTGCCAAGTCTGCCTCGGCCCGCTCTCCCTTAAAGGGGCCGGCTTTGACCTGAGCTCCGTGCCGGGTCCAACCATAGCCGTGATGGATAACATGTGAGAGCATATATGTAAGTGACAGCAGAGACTTATGGAGCCATTTGCCAAAGCCCTTATCCACTTGTCATAGTTTTTGTTTCCTGCTGAATCTGCACCTTCTCGCTATATTACGGCGCCGCGTCTGTCATTCGCCTTGAAATGTTGCGCCACACACAGTACATCATTCATACATGACACCACGCTGTAAACATGTCACAATTTAATGGGCCCATTGTCTGTTTGGTTTGAATGAGGCCCAAATGAGACATAGCTGGCTGCTTCCTGCCGTCCTGGCTTTCTAACCATTATCAACACTGAGACTCTTTTATCCCGTGCTTACTCTTTCATTTCATGGGCCGTCTGTTTTAAACATGAAGCACGTTTTCAAAGACAATGCTCCACTGTAGGAATTCAAAGCGGGCCGCTGAATAGCTCCCACCAGCTCACAAGTGCACCCTTATTTTTGAATCTCAAACTGATTTTTATTAGAAATCCCAGACTCATAAAAATTCCTTTTGAGGATGGTTTATAGCGTTTCCCCGTATTTATAATGATCATCTCCCCCCCCCCCCCCGTTCTAAACCCATATTTCAAATGCAGTTTGAAGTGGTGGGTTTTCTGTGGAAATACAGTATTTCATGGTTCTGTTCATACCGTGCCGGCATCTTCCACTTGGACTTGTCAAATCAAATCTAGAAAGAAAATATCTGGACTAATGTTTTCTGAGTACTAACAATGAGCCTACATGCACAACAGTTTATCATATTTCGTCTTAGAGCACTTCGCCGCTTTCATTTACTTTAAAATATTTCCCTTGAAGCCAGGATGTATTTTTGAACGGCTACACGAACAGAAACTAAGCCGGTGTCTAATATTCTCTTGGTTGGACCCACGAGCTGGAAGAGGTCATTACAGAAACTCTCTCATCTTTATCTCTCTGAGCAAATACGGTTTTCCATGACGTCTCAAAAAATTTTGGAATAAAGATATCAATGGCTTCTGGAGCAGTATAGCTCTCAGGAAAGAAGAGCTGATACTGTAGATCCTGACCTTTCATTTTGCACATTCTGACATGTAATCACATAAGAAAACATTCCTTTATCTCCTTTTAAACCAGTACAACCAGTCGTCTGCTGGTCACAGAGCAGCTTTATTGCAGCAGCTACATTATTCAGCATTTTTCCTCCGGAGTCTTTCAACTCAGTTTGAACTAGTAACCTTTGTGCCAGCACAGCAACTGGAGCCAGGAAGAGTCTGACTCCGCCAAGCAACACACGTCTTTTTATATTCTGTCGGAGTCACAGTGTAAGATTTTCATTTTCATAGAGGTGACGCGCCAGGAAAAGCTCTAAACATGCAGGTGACATGGGTAAAACCCAGAACCTGAGGGTCTCTTTACGCTCAGCAGTCGACAACTGTGCTCCTGCTGTAAAATCCACATCGTTTCTTTTCTATCTTTTGGTGGCTGGAGATGAAATGTTTGCAGACGCAGCCTGTTTTTTTTTTTGTCTTGTGATATGGCTCATCAAGCGCAAATATAAATGAAATGTAGCCTTTGCTACCATTTAACTACAACTCTTTATTGATCCCCGAGGGGAATTCAATTTGTGGATATAAGGAAATATATTGTGTTCTCGTCATGTGGCCTTTTTCTTGATCGAGTATTACTCACTCCACTAATTTGAAATTGCACAATGGAAACAGCGTCGAGATCAGATGATGGGACACAAAAAGCTCGTTCAAAAAGTGAAACGTTTATTCATTGAGTCAAGTCAAGAGACTCTGAGAGGGTGCAGCTGTCCTGCTCAGACCTGTATGTTCCAACGTCGGCAACTTTAAAACCTCTGTTAGCAGAAGTAGTAATAGAAGCCTCTCGTTCTATGAAGCATATGCATCAACAACACACTCTCATCACGAGGAGTCTGGAGGCCGCCGACTCTCCATCCCTCCCCTGGAAGCCGTCCGTTTCTCCAGGCCAGCTCAAAGGTCGCTGTCAGTCACGACGGCCTCGCTGCTGGCTTTGACTTTGGCCAAGAGGACGTGCGATTCCATCCATCCGCTAAACGCCGAGGAAGAGAGCGTCTGAGCAGCGCCACATTAGAAGCCGTCCTTCATGCCTGTGAATATTCAGAGTTCAAGGCGACGTGCATTTTCACCTCCACATGAGGAGGAAGGGGAGGAGAGGTTGCATGTTATGGGCTGTGAGGAGGTTCACACCGGAGCTGTTTGTGTGGTGAGTGACTCAGTGAGCCTACACACATGGTATATTACTGCCCTGAGCGAGGACTGGCAGGGACACTCCTGTAGTCTTCACTTGTATTTTACACATGCAGTTGTTGAATCACTGGTGAGATTTGTGCTGTTCTTATTACACTTTGTGAAAATGAATAAACAAAACTCGACATATGTATATGTGTTGTTGGTTTTCGGTGTAAATTACTTTGCACAAATTTGCAAGTCCCCTCTCTCATGGATTTCCAGGTTCTCCATCTGCTTTGCAGGCCTCTCTGAAGAGCTACAGGTGTGAAGTATGAAAGTGTCCTTCTGTCGTAGTTTGGTTCCTAATTGCTCTGCTTCCACAAGTGTGAATGTAAATCAATGGAGTTGTTGTTGTTCCAGTTAGCAAAGCTCGTACGACACGCTGAAGCAAATCTGATCACCAAATCAAATCCATCTAAGAAATAACTGGACCCATGAGGACACCTGCAGCGGGAGAAAAAGGAAGATGATAATCAGAGTAATCAGAGCTCACGATTCCAGATGTGAGTTTGTTATAGCTGCCTTTCGTTTGCTAAATTTTACATCTCTCTCAAGCTTTAGTCCAAATATTCAAATCTTTTAAATATTTTAAATGATAAAAGAAAAGCAGAAGTTTAGTTTAATCGATTAAAAGCAGAATTCAGCAAAAGTTTATGTTTGAGTTAAGATTTATTTTCACTGCGTATTGAAGACGTGCGTCTCAGGTGGCAAAATAAGCTCTGCAATACTTCAAAAGGACGACGACTAAAAGTTAAGTTAAAGGCTGCTGTGTGCATATTAGTTAAAAGTTCAAAACTGCAGTATCATGTTTTTGCTTCCACTTTGGTGCAAACTAATCAAACAAAAATCATGGTGTTTTTAATGTATGAACTTTCCAGAATAAAAAAAAAAATCTAAATTACAAAAAAAGTGGTCCAAAAAAAAAAAAAGAAGAGAAAATGGTAATTGGGTGAAAATAAAGCCACAGGGCCCTCTGGGATTCACCCACTATTAAGGCTGCTCAGCATTCACCTGAACCCAGCTCATCTAAATCCATCACATCGAGGCACTTGGCACGAAACCGAGGTGGATTTGTGGCTTATTATTGTTTGTTGTCACTGTCCAGGAGAGATCCTGCAGAAAAGCCATCGTCGTATCTCCGGAGCGTTGATAACAGGGTGATATGGATCTGTGGTATCACGCTTGCCGCTGGGAAGGATTATGAAGCATCATACTTGCACTAATGACCTAATTATGAAGCAGTAGCACTGGAGGATTCTCACCACCATTTAAAAGTTAATCTTACTTTTTTTTTTTTTTTTTTTTTTCATTCATTTGCCGGAGTAATAGGGATATTTAAATCCAATTCGCACAGGAGGTCCCATATTTAATTTCATAGTTTACTGAAATCTATGAGGCGCAGTCTCTGGGATTTAAGAGGCCTCAAAATTCCACTGAAGTGTAACATTCGCTGCTCTTCAGGAAAATTAAGCCATGGAATACAGAGGGGAGTTGTTGGAGCGCGAGAACAAATGCAACAAGAAGAAAAGGGTTGAAATATAACTTGACAACAAAAGCATGGTAATTCCTTTCAAGAGGACAGAAATAGTTTTTAGATTGATAACCATCTGCAGATTAAAGTCTCGCCTCCCTGTGGACCTGTAATACTTCCTGTTTCGCTTATATATAAATGCAGCTCATGAAGACAGGAAGTCAGACCCGAGCCTTTGAGGCAATAATAATCATCCCACTCTGAGCAATCAGTTATTAAGAGGGCGACGTACCCGGCCGGGCCTACGCATCACAGCAGAGGGGAGACATGCGCCGAGACAGGATTTCCCCCTGTGCCATCAAACCTGAATCAAGGACACAGTAAGGGCGGAGAAATTTCTCTACCTGCTGACAAAGGGGAAAAGATGATCACTCTAAATGCCCGGCACTAAATCTTTCACACTTGTCAAGTCCACTTTGTTCCTGCTGCCAGAGTTGACCCCTCTCTCTCCATCAGCGGGGACCTGGCCTTGGTCGACGGGGGGACGGGGGGGAGAAGGAAGGCCGAGACACCGGCTAAATTTATAACACACGTTTATGCCTCGTGCCCTCAAATCATCCAAACATATTGTAGTGCTCTGTTAAGGACACGCACACACACACATTTTTCAGTATGATCCACGAAACAGTAAAGCTTTTAAAAGGGACGTGTGTGAAGTTTATAGATAAATAATGCATTCAGACTCGGATCATTTTAATTTCCAAGTGTCAAACCTGCAGATTGTGTATGTCACAATGCTAATATATGTATAGATCTTTGACAAGTCCGACCTTGTATCAGCAATAATGGCAACATGTTTGGGTGTGTTAACTTCCATTTTCCTGCAATGACGTTCAAACAACTATTATACACATGGGCGGCAGCGTGATTGTCACAAGGTTAGATAGCTCGTACAAATGAAAAATAAAGTCTCTGAAGCATGATGCTAGATGCAGTTTCCAGGCGTCGGGAGCAGAAAGGACAATTTCAATTCAAATGTCTGATGCTGTAGATGGAAGTACAGCTGCTGTGGGTGGGTTGGATGAAAAACAGTAAGTGGGTCAAAGCAATAGTTTTTGAGGAGGTCAGAGTCTTCAAAATAAATCGACTGTATTTTCTATATTTAAAGCAGCAAGTTAAACATTTAATAGTCGTCTGTTCAAGCAGCACTGAAGGAGAACATTATATGCAGCAGCACAGAAACCACTTGGACGACTAATTAATTACAAATAGACCCCAGGTACGATTTGTTTAATTTGGGTGCGTTGACTTTAAAGGCGCCCTGTGAAGCTTCCTTTGTTTACATTTCATGTTTCTCAGCAAAACAGCTCCTTCATCCACAGCTTGATAAAATAAGTCTTAAGTTATTTTAATGGTTTGAAAGCTGAACTGTTTCTATCTGTTATTTTGAATTATTTTAATTTTCTTTCATTTTCATTTTGTACTGATGTTAATGCTAACATGCTTTAGCAGTTACACCATTTTTTATTTACCATTTCACTTTATGCCAACATTTGCTATTTACTCACAAAACAAAGTATAGAAGACATTGAAATTTTTGAATTGATGATCGCACTAGATGAAAAGACAGACATAATCACAGGAGGCAGGTACAACATGTTATGGTAATCCATTGGGTAGTGTTCAAGAGCTTGCACTCAAATGTCAACCTCAAGGTGGTGCTAGAGAGAAAGTCAGGAGATGAGCCAAATCAAATCCACTGTGGTGCTGATTTGTTGAGTTGGTGTTGAGATATTTCGTTGGATAAGTCATCACCATGTGCTGTTGATGTGAAACAATTCAGGGAATCACTGTTGTTAGGATTCATCCTCTGGGCACCATGACTGTCTGTGCAACAGTTCATGGTGACACATCCAATTAGACTTTAAGATTTTATTAAACTGAAAATGTCAAAATGTCAAAATTGTCAATTCAGGGGATCATCAGGGTCAGCAGGGTTCAACCTCAGGAGACCATACATGTCAGTACAAACATTAGCTTCAATATAGCAAGTTACATAAAGCATCTACTACAGCAGATCTACAATACTGCATGAAGTGCGTGTGTGTCCTCAAACAACTCAACGTCCACAGATCAAAACTTTGCTCTCCAGAGTCACCAGTGGTCAAAAACATAATCCGCACATGTAAGAATTAAACAGCACCAATGATTGAAGCATAGAGGACAAACTCTGTTAATCAGGATTAGATAGACTTGCTCTAATTTGAGAATGGATCTTCTGGAAGTTGTCATGTCACAAAATTCCTTCCAGTCAATTTTATTTTCTCGCCCCACCATTAAAATCTGTTAAGTGGGAAAATGGCAACTATCCACTTTGGCAACTTTAATTGCTAGCAGGCTTAAATAAGCTTAGTTCTGAGGTAAATTTAAAATTCAGGCATATCTGCAGCAGCGACTCGCGCAGACAAGCAGATTCATCTTCTTTTTGCTGTATTTGCTGTGACCACATCATGGCACAGTAAGTGATAAGCAGCATGGTAAAAGAGTAAGAGGGATTTATCTGTAGCAGTGCTGAGTGGGGAGCTGATAAAGGGGGAACCCAGATGACTTGTTTTGACAGTAAACCAGCAAAGGAGGGGGAAATGTGTTAACAGCATTATGCAAACGAAGGAAACGTGTTTAATCAGGAATCGACAACGATGACCCACAAAACGCAGACTGCAAAAGTCGAGGTAACACAATTCAGCAAGAATAACAACGGTTTATAAAATGTATGTACATTTTTAGATAAGTGCAGGAATAGTTCACTCAAGAACACAAAAAATATTGGAGCTCGACATCCTTTCATTTACAGCGTGCCGAGCGGAATCGGAAAAAGCCCAGAGCGTCAAAATGTGTCCCATCACAATAAAGATCAAACAGTCTGTGGAGGAAATGATGCAGCTTCCTACAGGACACAAACAAATGAAAACTCATAATGTACAGTACGCGAGCCTTCACACTGAGGACGTCTTCGTCTTTAGTGCTTTGGTGACACAGCTCCAATCTACCAAAGGTGGATATGTTTTCTCAAGAGTTCGGTACCACTTTCAAGTAATGGAGTCGTTATTAAGGGCGAACTAATGGTCTGATCAATAATAAGCAACAAGATTTGGGTTGCCAGGTTGTAAAGAAGAAACCTTTAGGCTGCTGTTTATGCTTGCTAAGAATCCAGTTATAACCCTTTTAATAAATGCTCATAGGTTTCTCGTTTTCTAATAATCCATCAACTCCAGTTTTAAATCTAAATCGATTCTGGCCCGGATGCCCGAATCGTTTCCGTTAGCTCAGCAGTCTGACGGATCTTCCTGTGAGTGAAGGAGCTAAAACGAGATAGCGAGAAGCATAAACACCATCAGTAAATGGAGACTTTGAGTTGTTCTAACTCATCAGCATATGATTTATTAATAAAGACATTAGTTACAATCAGTTATGAAGAGCGTCTTCTTAGAAAGCACTACCAATATTTTTTATGATTTGTAAGATATATACATGTTTTTTGCCAGCTGGCGAACACTTCAGTCCAGGACAGGAGGGCTCCGCAGTGTTACGGCCAATGGGAATAAAAGAGGAAACTCTCTTAATGACCGAAGGTAAATTAGACAGCCGGGCCAGTGATGTTAATGCGCTTTCACACTTTACTTGGTGTGTTTGTTGCCGTGCTCTGTTCTGACCGACTCGAACTCACACTTTATCTGCATGAAGCCACCAAAGTTTTCACATCACATTTCTGACACCAGTTTTTTTGCTTTTCATTTAGTTTTCCAATTCATTCGTTGCATTGTTTTAATGAATAGTCGGAGCTCGCGAGGAAACACTAATTAGGTAAAAAAGAAAAAAAAACCCAGCAGGCTTAGTTCATCATCAGCCCTAGTGATGGGTGAAAGCTTCCTCCGAGCAAAGACTGGGAGACTTTACAACTGCAGTCTTTCAACTAAAGCACAATCTGTGGCCGAGTGGGGACACGCTGAACTGATGGAGATCATTCGCTCAGTTTGTACTCTCCAGGTAAAACCGCTCTTCATTAAAATCTAAATCACGCTGGAAGTAAACAAGGAGGCAGTTTTCATTGTACAAACTTCTTTCAAATAATCTGCTTATTTCACCATCACAGAGCGACCGGTCTGTGTTACAAAGCTCTGCAATGAGATGCAAAGACATAACCTTGGACACGCTTCATTACTCCTCTCTAAACGGCGTCCATGTCACCGTCACTGAACATGTTCCGTCCACAACCACAAACAGAGAAGCATTATCTTCCTGAAGAAGCATCGAGCCAAACACTACTTTTTTTCAGCTTTTCTTTTATAGATTTGCTTTCTAATATAATTATACTGCCGCCTTATACAACACACTCAGCATGAGTATTAAAACAGACCTCCCAGAGAGTCCTCAGTGAATATAGGAAATGAAACACGCTTCGGGAAAGAAAATCTTATTAAGTTCTATAATCTAAGATGGTTCATTGTTGACCAAGCTGAAAAACCAAATGAAGATGCTACTTATGTTATTTTTATGTTTATCCTCCACTGTTTTGTTGCTGAGCTAATGAAACTAGTTTCTCCGTCTTGTGTGGATTGAAATTCTCCTTCTGTCCCGGTTGCCCGTGCAGCAGGATTCCCGGGTCTCGGCAGCCTGCCCTTTCATAATGAAAGGTGTCGAGACATCTGTTTCCACCGGCGGCAATTAAGTTACAGTAAAAGACAAACAAAACAACTTATGATGAGGCACCGCATTCTTTCATGGGAAAGCAAGCAAGAGCTGGTAAACCTTTGATCACAGTGAGCGCATGAAAAATTACCTTTTCTGCATCTGCAAATCCCAAGTCTGGAAAGCAGTGCTGTGAAGCTAATTATCTCTGCACAGTAACTGCTTGCTTCACTTGCATTATGATATCTGAGTGAACTGAGGAGAGGAATCATATATGTGTCCTCATGTTGTGTCAGACAGCAGGGAGCAAACCTGACCTCGGTGAGGAGATCATATATTATAGAAAACATATGAAAAATGTATAACAAAAATATTCTTTGTGCAATGGACAGGTGCCTAAAATGATTTATTCCTTATTGTGATTTTTTTTATTTTTTTTGGAGCATACTTAATATTTGTGTTAAATGAAGTTGTTGGTTGAGGACAGACAATCTCAACAGGGCGACAGACTCATGACATAATTCTTATTCCATGTCTGCTCCTGTATCATTAATGCTGATACTGAATTTCACATTGTGTCCAACAATGTTTCCACCATTTCCACAAACCCACTGTTGTCATATGGTGAGTTATGAGAGGAAAAGTCAATGTTTTGTGAAATATACCTATTCGCTTCCTTTTCCAGATTTAGGTCAGAAAATAAACACTGTCAGTTTAGTATGGATCTATAGCCATTAGCCAGTTAGCTTAGCATAAAGGTCGGAAAAAGGAGGGAACAGCTGATGTGACTCTGTCACCATAACAACAAATTGTCTTTTTACAAACTGGCTTCACATTTATTTTATTCACTCATCTCCTTCTAATCTAACTCTCAACAAAAAAAGTAGATAAACATAATGCATTTCCCAAAATGTTGAACTATTTTAGTATTAACGTGGTCACATCATGATGGCGTTGTTTGCACAGTTGATGATGCACTCGACAAATTAGGGTAAATGATGAAGTACCTCAAGTTCAAGAATGGATTGATCATCAATTAAAGAGTTGGTGCCTGAATCCAAAACTCAAAATCGCTCTTGATTAACAAAGCTTGGTCATGTGAAACTCGAATGCTGCTCTTTTATGCATGTTCCCATCTAAAATAAAGAAACAGCACATTTAGATAAATGTTTGAATTATTACATTTTGGTCTGATGAATGAAATGATAGATTCAACTCGAAGTTTCCTCTTCATCGTCAGCATGACAATTGGCGCTCTATAGCAAGAGCAGAACATATTGGGATTCATGTTGTTTGACTTTGCTATAAATCTTGAGAAATGACAAACTGTAGGAGGGAGAACAATAATATCAAAACAGACTATATATTTCTTTCGAAGTCGATGTGTGAAGGCGGTCGGGGTGTAAACACAGGTTGGGTGACACACGCTGCCAGACAGAAACAGAAAAACAGAAATTTGCTTATCTTCTATCTGTTGAGCTCCTTGAAGACGAACTCAGAAATTATTAAAGCGCTCACAGACTGAAGGACACTTGGGCAGGATATTGGCTGCTGCTGGCATTGAACCGGTGACCTTTTCGTTTTTTTACGTGCTCTCCAAAAAAGCGGCGGGCCAACCTGACAGCCTTGAATGTTCCTTGGCTGGGGAGGCCTGCCTGGTGACATTCAAGCCGCTCCCCCGAGAGGCTTGCTTGGCTCTCAGCTCTGCATTTTACAAGGTCCCCCAGTCTCAGGCAGTCCACAAGCAGGTGGGGGTAATAATTAAGTATGATTACTAGACATTAATCCATCCATAGAGTGACAGCCACAGCTGCCACGACTTTACAGCTGCCGCGGCGATACAGAGGGCTTTCAGGTGACTTCACACCGCGGCCGGAATGGACGTCCTGCAAACGACTCATTCACTTATTGTCTCGGCATTTCTGCTTGGCTGCTCCCTCTTGTTTCACGACAGGGGAGACGTGAGGAAAGACCAAAGATAACGTGACCTAATATGTACAGGTGTGCATGTCCTCATCCTGTCTATACTATCCTATTTCTGTGTTGACAACTTTGGCTCAGTTATTTCAACTTAAAGGTTCAGTGTCACGAGTACAAAGACACTGTCCTTGTGTGATACAATCAGGTGAAAACCTGATATGCTTCTGTCGTGTCTTGTCCTCTCCTGCTTTTTGGAATGTGATGTTCAAGCAGTTTGGGCTGAAGAAGAGAGACGTCACAATTAGCACCAGAGACTTGACATTGACATTGTTCTTTTTTTTGTAATAAAGTCTTTTTTTTATACACAAGTGAAAATGTGTGATCACTTCTTTTCAACAACGCCTCAAGAAACAACACTTCCTTTTCCAGCTCACATCGGTTTCGCCGGCCTTGCTCACATTTATTTTACGAAGAGCTTCTTTTGTCACAGTCACAAAAAACAGGGGCTTCCTGTCCATAAATGGTGAATTTGTATGTGCCCGTGTGACAGGACAGCACATTTTCAGCACCTCAGTGTTTCGCTCAGCCGTGGCTATTTTATTCAACAACAACATGCTGAACCCGGCGAGTGTGAGCAACATTCAGATCCTGCCATCAGCAGCCAAATGCGCCGGTTTTTCACCACAACAGGTTCATGAAGACAGAGGAGCGGTCGACAGCCTCATGTGTTGTATGAAACCAAGGCCAAGTGGCTGCTGTGGATTCTTCCATGTCTGTTTGTGTCGTCGTGAGCTTTAGCAGCAGAATAAGAAAGAGATATGTTTGTCCTGTCTCTAACCAGGATGAATATATTTCACATCATGAGAGCAAGTAAACACATCCAACAAAAACCACAGCACACTGAAGACTTAGATTTCCTCAGATTATTGGCACTTGAATGGGGCTGAGTTGGGGTTTAAATCAATAAAATTAGCAATAATTTGTTAAACCTTTTAACATATACTCAAATATATTTAATGTTTGATCATCAGCTTCAGTGATTTTTATAAATGTTTGCTTCTTCTGAATCTGATTTCAGCAACATGTTTCAAACAAGTCGGGACAGGAGCAACAACAGACTGTGAGAGTTGTGGACTGATCCAAAAACACCTGTTTGGATGCTTCCACAGGTAAACAGGTTCATTGGTAACAGGTGAGAGGATCATGATTGGGTCTGAAAGGTTCATCCTGGAAAGACTCAGTCGTTCACAAGCGAGGATGGAGAGAGGTTCAACACCATGTGAACACATGACTGGATGAAGGATATAAGGGAAGACATTGTAAAACTGTTGTCAGTAAGCGATGATTGTCTGTGTCATATCTTAGTCATTATTATCATTAATACTGGGCTGTAAAGCAGTAATAAATAAGTAATAAACTGTCCTCTGTGGTTGGAAGTGTAGATGTTTGTACATATGAAAAATCACAACTGTGGCTGATACTGAGAGAAATTACTATCCTTTGCACTCCCTGAACTCTGCACATGTAGCCAGTTACATTGCTTTTTTTCTGCTGTCAGATTGTTTTTTTTAGTGAAACGAGTCCTGAACTTTAAGACAATTATAATGAAGAAGGTTTTCAGTGTCGACATATTGTGAATGAAGACTAATCCTCCCCCTCGGTGACTCTGCTAATTAACAGTCTCCTATAAGACTGCAACATAAGAAACTATATGAATGTCTACATGTAATTTAACAGAGATCTCTACAGTGGGATATCCCACTTCCCTGCAGCTGAATGCACATATCCACTTAGAGCCGAATTATCCAGTGACACTTTAGTGGTTACGTTGCATTATCATGCAGTGCGGAGAACTTCAGTGATAGCTCACTCCCAGGCTTTATTAGCGAAATGACATTTCCCTCTAGACAAAAAAATAATTTCCAGGCCTCAGCCAAATGAAGCAGAAGATCTCATAAGCAGCCCCTGTAAGAAATGACACTGCATTACAGATCAAAGTCGGCCTCGCGTTCATTTGGACGCTCGAGCTCGAAATCACAACCGCGCGTCTGTGAGAGCTTCACAGGAAACAAAGTGCACGAGCTCGATGGAGGTGATGAGAGGCCGTGCTTACAGACGTGTCGCTGATAAAACACAGCAAATACACATGAAGAGACAGAAGTGACAGATTTTATACCAGAATGTTGGGAGAGGGTTCTGAACATAAAGGAGCTTTCATGTTTGTGTTTAATGGTGCGGCTGTCACAGGTGGAAACCTGCCGCCGCCGTGCTAACTTTCGACTTATTAATTGGATGAATTCAACAGGGAAACATGTTATACAGTTACACGTGTCAGTGCAAAAGGGAAGGAGTATTTGTCTAGGCTTCTGTGTGGAGTTTGTATGTTGTTGTTGAGAGTCTAAATTACCCAAGTAAATGGTTGCCTATAGCCACATTAGACTTAAAATAAAGCTGAAGAAAATAGCACATAGTAATAAGCAGATATTGATGACTGATGGATAGAAAAACACATAATGGGAAAATAAATATTACAGGAAGGTGATAATGTCTTTGCATCCTTCACATAACTAGAACATTTTTAATGCATGAATGTGATGCTTGTTAGTATCAACAAGATGTAAAGCTGCCTAATAACAACAAGAACAAAGCACACTTTGTCATGAATTTCATATAGAGTAGGGCTTTATAAACTTCAAAGAGTTTTTAGATTTATGATTATGCCATTTTCATATTGCCATGTGATTCTGTATTGATTTGAACATGACAGCATTGAAAGGTTAGTTTGGACTGAAGCTGCCAGGATTGGCGATCATGAAAAAAAAAATCTCTAAAAATATATTTCTCTCTAATGTGCAGTTTATTGTTGGTTTGATTGGTCAAGTCACAACATGGGTTCAAACTTCAAATGTTATATCTTATTAGAACCATATTGACATTCTGTAAAAACCAGTAATAATCAGTATCAGTTATAACAAAGTAAGTATAAAATCTTACTGTAAACTAATTGCTCTTACGATGTTTACTTGTCTCCACGTACCTACGTCATTATTTACTATCCTTGTCTGTCGAGAACTGAGCCAAAAACTCTTCCTCGCAAAAACAGATCATGTTAACAAAATCATTAAGGAAACATAAAGGCAGATATGACCACTAATCAAAATATGACACATCTGCTTTGAAAACAGCTTTTTTTTTGGGGGGGGGGGAAAGAACTCAACGCTGCTTTTTATTATAGTTATTAAACTGCTGGAGTCATTTGCATGGACAATTGTACAAAGGGATTTCTGCACAGCATTACCATTTTGTCACTACTCTCATGTTAATTCTCAAAAATGGAAATGTAATCTTTGGGGATGAAACACTTCCACGAATCAGGAGTCACTTCATATAACATCAAGTCCAAATGAGCGGCGTTCCTCAGCAGAACTCAAATGGAAAGTGCAGCGTCGAGAAGGAGACACGGGCAATGACCTGGCATGTGGTCTGCACAGCTTGATAACACTAAATTAATCTACATAACATAACCAGCACTCCCAATGGCTCAAAGGCTGCTGAGGAACCGGCTAAATCATTTTTACTGAGAGACGTTGGAGAGGCCGCTCGCTATTAAATCATCATCCTAACCTCACTTAAGGGCCATTTTTGCAACTTTATCTATTTATTACATATTCCATAAAACCACTGAAAGGGAATTAACTGGATTTTTGTTAAAGGTAAAACTTTTATTATTGCTAAGGCAGAAAAAGGCAAATTTGCTTTCAGGTAATTAGCTGAATAAGGTCCATCCATATCCATTGGTGGTGCCTGACGGTTGGAGGCTGTTAGCCGTGTGAAAATGAATTTCCTCTCACTATGAAACTAATTATGGACATAAGAGCCGAGTGGGAGATCCACGGTTTGGTCGGGCCCACGCTGAGCGACGCGTCCACGACTGATGCACACATCAGGGACGGGTCATCACAGTTCATGGTTCAAAGTTGTAACTGGATTTGCAACTTCATGTTTTAAACACAGAGAAATGAAGCAGAGCGGGGGGTGATCCACGATACATGGGTGGAGGTTCTGTTCTACATGAACAAGTTTAAAACAATGTGTATAAGGAATGACGTGAAAAGGAGCCAGCTATATTTGTATAAAAAAACAGCAACATTTTATGGAGCTAATGCAAATTGCAGAGACAAGAGTCACTCATACTATTGTGTGTGTCACGTTTTGAGGTTAGTTTAACAGAGGAGGGTGAGAGGCTAAAACGGATTTATTAACCAAAGAAAGTTGAGGATACAAAGACAAATCAAAAGGTGACTAAAGACAGAAAGCCCAGGTGGTGTGGAGTTGCTTCAGTGGAGAGACACTGGTGGGCTGGTGAGGAAGAACAAAGGAGAAACAGGGAGCACTGGAACTGCAGGAAAAGCACTAGAAACACAGGAAACACGAAGCACTCAAGGTCAAAGAAAAACTGGAGAACAGGGGCAAATACAGGGAAACACTGGAAGCACAGGGACCTCGAAAACAGGCCACATGGAAAGGGAGTAAAGAAAGGTATGATCTGGCAGCTCGCGAGAGAAGGAGAGGAGTACTTAAGCTGCCGGTCGTTAGGTGAAATTGTGGACAGCTGAGACAATAGAGAGCCCAGCACCTGAAGACCACACCCCCAGCATCTGGAGACCACACCCCCAGCATCTGAAGACCACACCTCCAGCACATGAAGACCACACCTCCAGCACCTGAATACCACACCCCCAGCATCTGAAGACCACACCTCCAGCACCTGCAGGCCATACCCCCAGCACATGAAAACCACACCTCCAGCACCTGGAGGCCACACCCCCAGCACCTGAAGACCACACACCCAGGACCTGAAGGCCACACCTCCAGCACCTGAAGACCACACCCCCAGCACATGAAGACCACACCCCAAACACATGAAGACCACACCCCCAGCATCTGAAGACCACACCTCCAGCACATGGAGACCACACCTCCAGCACATGAAGACCACACCCCCAACACATGAAGACCACACCCCCAGCACATGGAGACCACACCTCCAGCACATGGAGGCCACACCTCCAGCACCTGGAGGCCACACCTCCAGCATCTGGAGATCACACCCCCAACACATGAAAATCACACCTCCAGCACCTGGAGGCCACACCCCCAGCACATGAAGACCACACCTCCAGCACATGAAGACCACACCCCAGCATCTGGAGACCACACCTTCAACACCTGAAGACCACACCTTCAACACCTGGAACCACACCCCCAGCACCTGGAGACCACACCTCCAGCACCTGAAGACCACACCTTCAACACCTGAAGACCACACCTCCAGCACCTGGAGACCACACCTTCAACACCTGAAGACCACACCTCCAGCACCTGAAGACCACACCTTCAGCACCTGAAGACCACACCTCCAGCACTCGAAGCAAAGCCTGAACAAAAGTAGATTTAAACCAAAAATACATTTAAAATAAACTAGTAAACCACAAGAGTCCAGAGCCATGACAGTGCAGCTCTTATATTAACAGTATTTGAGTGAAATGGATCAAGTTAAACACTGCACAACACCAGACAACTTTGCTGCTTGTTGAACTCTTGTCCTGAGCTGAAGATCTGACTCAGGTTTCATGAATCACTCACTCACCCACAAGCACCAGCGCCGGGCTTTGAAGCCAGTTCGACAAAGTGGTCAAACTGTGTAATTACAGAATTAAAAATATACCAACATATGAGCATGATAGGTAAAATACACCCTTTCATATAATGGATAAGGACTTTCAGATTAAAACCATTTCTCATAATGTTTCTGTTTCCATGACACTTTCTTTGAATTGTTTTCGCTTTGTTGTCATTAACGAGTACAGGAATAGTTGTTCATAATGTCACACGCAAATAATAAATGTTGTGCTCATGTTAAAACAAACAAATAAAAAACCCTTTCTCTTTGGCTTCCATCTTGAAATAGCCTGAAGAGGGCTGAGACCAGATGTGAAAAAGTTGCCTGCACGTTTCATTACCTCTGGACAAATCGACCGTCTACTGCAAAACTCTCCAAAATACTGACTATTGACATCTTAATCAGAACTGAATTATTCCAGATTTTGTGGATGAATGCAGTATTCAGTCCTGTCCTTCACGGTCCCAAACAGCGGCCTTCATTTATTCAAGGATATGAGTTTTGGTGAATACACCTGGGCCTGAATTGTCCGGTTTCCGTCCTGAAAACTGCTCCTGGCTAAAGTAAAAGCTGCCATGTTTTCATCCTAATGCAGCCTGGGCTCTCTGAACCGGCCTTGTGATGAAAGGCTTAATTGTAAGCCGACACTTTAAAGTTTATGAGAGTACACCGTTGTTATAAATGAGTCTTACAAGAAAATGCAAGGCAAATAATTTGGTGCAGAAAATAATGTAACTTAATAAGAACAAGTATAATTGCAATTTTCCTATCTCTGATTAATTCAGTGGTGCTAATTACCTCTGCTTTTTTCATCCTCCAGAGCTGTGATCATTGTTTTTACTCTTTTTTTTTTTCTGAAGAGGCTTTTTTTTGTGAGCTTGTGAAAAACGAACATGGTAGAATATGAGAAAAAGAAAATACCATGGGGGCCTTCCTTACAGGATATAAGGAAATGTGACGTCTGTGAGCAATTATTTTGTTCATACAATTGGACGTCTTACATTTAAGAGCATATGCAGTATTCACTAATAGGGTGTTCTTTTTTTTCAGAGTCTGGTATCTGCCGACACAGCTCACTTGTAGCGCTGGAAACCACACGAAAAAACCTCAAGTGTAATAACATGATTTTGGACAGCTAACATTCTTAATGGTGAGAGAGAGAGTGTGTAAGATTGTGTTTTTATTAAATCCAGGAACAGTAACAGTGGAATCAGTTTGAAACCAAATTCTCCAAACCATGAAATCGCCATAATTACTAAACCTCTGATCAATTGGATTTCACCAAAGGGATGATGGGAAATTCTACTTTTCTAATGAGTTGTACACAAGGACAGATTACAAAGCGCAACACAGCCTCCTAATTCCTGAACATGGCCACAGGCAACAAAATGGTGGAACTCACTTCCTTCCTGCTGCTAATTTATAAAAAGGAGAAGGACAAAGATGTTTTTCAATGCTCGTCATCACCTGTTACTGTTTTCCACATTCGCCCATTTCTCTCCACATTAAGTTTGAAGCCTGATCTCCGTAATCAGTGCAAACTAAATGTCGCGGTGTGTTCCATAAATTGCACAAAAGCGGTTCACAAAATGTTATGCACCTTCATGAATATAAGCCCAGAGGTAGAAACAGGATCAAGTCCATTTTTTTTTAGCTCATAATGGATTAAAAAATGAAATAAGATAAGAAGGAAAAGTCCATAAACAAGGCAAAGCATGAAATAAAAAATCACTTAACAGCACATGTTGGTCATGCTGTAAAAGCATGAATCTTCGCTAATGGCATTATTCGGTCGACAGTAAAACGTAATTACAAACCTCTATCTTTTTTGCTGTAAGCTATTCTGCCATTAGCGAAGCCAGTAAACTAGATGGACAACAACCAGGCAAAGACTACAATATTATATCTAATTAAATGAGACAGATTTAACTCACTGAATCATCCTCGAGTTGATTTTTATGTCCTGATCTTTATTACAAGCACAAACTCCTCAGTTCTCATTAATGCAAAGTCTAAAGAAAGTAATGCAAAAGTGAAACGAATGAATAATGAATGACAAATCACATTAACTGTATCAGGTAGGGAAACTGTGCATCAGTGGCCACACTTCCAAAGGCAGGCCTCGCTCCGTCTAATAATAAATAGACTGCCACTCTAATCAAACGAACATCCCACTGCACACTCCTCAGGATGCCCCATTGCATCAGGATATTTCTTTTAATTAGGCCAGATCCCTTTCAACTCCGCCGCAACGTCACTGTGCAGAAATGTCTCTGGGACCAGCATGGACTCGAGGTTTTAGTCATTAAGGAAATCAGGTCAGCCTTTGCATCTGGAGGAAATCCATGGCAAAAATATGTAATTACACACATGCATACCAGCATTGTTTTTAATGAGCTATTTCCAGACGAGGAGCCTCAGAACAACTCTCACCTCAGAGCACATACATACTTTGACAATCACAATATGTCAGGAAGTGGAGGAAGAATAGTAGGGAGTCACAGGTGTCATTTATTAATAATGTGGGCGATGCATGAAAAAAATATGACATTAATGGACACGTGCCAGTATTGAATCTCCGGGATAAAGAGGTGAATTATCAACGTGACGAGTGTGGCTGAGCTGAGGACAGATCTGGGCGAGGTCTCGTAAAAACTTAACAACAGAAGGAAGGAGTCCAGCTTAAAAGTCTCCACTTGTAAAAGCTGTTGTCCGGGGATTGAAGCCCTGGGCCGATAGTGTTACTTTTAAAGGCTGCAGAAGATGTTAAATGGCCACTTCAGAACTCAGTTGCATGCTGTTGTGTCGACATTTAAAGTTTGATTTTTAAATGTTTTTTTTTTTTACTGAGCAAGTGATGCTGAGTCAAATCTCCCATGAGGACTGGTGCTACTGTTTGCAGAGCATCAAAACAATATTGACACAACCTATGTGCCAGTAAACTAACTGTCCAATCACACCAATGATTCCTTCTTATGTGAGAGTAATTGGTCTTTGTTGCGTTTCTGTTTTTGGTTCATTTAGGTTCACGTTGCCTAATTACAAGCAACCGGGTGACTGAACAACAGCCACACAGAGTCACAGAGACCTTGTTTATTGGCAGCTCGCCATTACACGAAGTCAGAGAATGAGGCAGCTGCGGAGCAAGAAGAGACGATCTGATTCAATACCTGCGACTTAAGCTGATCACGATAGAAATGTCGGCTCTGTTTATTTCAATTTGTCGTCCCACAGCAGATAAGAAAAACACGAGGAGGAGCTAAATATAAGCATCAGACCAAACTTTTGTTTACTCGGTTGTTTTTGTTGCATTGATCCACTGCGTTTATGGAAGAAGAATTATGAGGAACAATCTGCCGTCAACCTCCATCACAATCATCACTTCACCTGAGCCACCAGCAGGAGGCAGCACCAAAACCTCAACCCAGTGAATACTGTTCAAATTGTACGATTACAATACATGGTTTATGTAGAAAAGCATAAAGGTCAGGGTTCATGGATGGGCATGTAGCTGGAGTTCAGGTCCTATCATAGACCTGCAATTTCCATGACCACACTCTTTCCCTAATCTTAATCAAGGGTTTAGCGGCCTGACCATGATCATACTTTAATTACAGTTTAGCCACCAGAGCTAATGTCTTTTCCAAACTTCATGCATAATGTAGTTGCCAAATGCAGATGTTGTAGGAAGCGCAATTTGTTTGAAATGTTGGCTTTGGATCTTAAAAAAACCTTCTCATAGGATATACTCCAGGGTTTCAGAGAACTGTCCAATACTGTCAATCTTGTCTGGATATAGAGTTGCAAACCCTTGAGTATTGGCTTGTTTCCTTTCGGGCCCTTCAGGTACCGTCCTCACTGTTAACAAATCTTCTCAACAAATCACATTTTCACTGGGAGAACACCAAGGCTTACATTTCCAGGTGTCTCAGGGAGGATATCGAGTATCAGCCAAACAAGTGCTCGTGCCAACCCAAAGTTACAAGAGTAAATACAGATCCAGGATTTAAACCACTTCCACACAATTCTGGTGAAAGTGTCCCCCAATGACCAAGACTGTGTCCAAGACTTAAGGAAAGATTGACCTGCCTGTATGAAGCAGGGTAGAGCTCTGCTGAGATCAAATATCCACATAAAGATCCAAACAATGGTTGCTAACCTTTTATTCTTGTGCATTAAGCCTCCTCGCCAACACAGCGGCAGATTATGGTTCTCCAAAAATATGTGCAAAGGCCTCTGATGATCTACACAGAGAAGGATTTTATGGATAATCGTAGGTAGAAAGAACAAATCCAGGAAAAATCCACGCAAGTATAGAAGAAACAAACAACCTCCGTGCATGTTTGCCCACGTGCAGCCCAAAGAAGCGAGCTCCAGCCCTGCAGCGCGTGGACGATGGGGAATATGTTGCCTCTCATGCTCATCCCACAGTTGGTCCTCAGAACATAGATGCTATATTAGACCAATCACAGAGCAGTTAAAGCCACGCGTCCCTGACTGACAGGGTTAAAAAATTGTTTGTGTGCTCCATCGGAAACCTTAAGACAGTCTCATTATCTTAATTGCAATCTCAGTCTTTAATTAGCTACAGACATACTGAGTCATTCAGGTGTGATCAATGCCCTCTTAATCTCCAACCATAAAATGAAAAAGAAAATGAAATCAATGTTTTGCTATCTTTAATTGGAACGTAATGTCAAAATTAATAACAATCAAGTCAATTAGCATTGGAAGCTGGCTGATGTGCACTGATTCCACTCTTTAATATCACTGTGATTCCAGGTTAACTGTCATCATTACAGGAGGATTCACCCGAGCGTCGGACAAATTTAATGGAGTGAGCTGAGCTGAGCAGAACGGACCGGAAAACTCTAAATTTGTGGAGCCGAAAAAATGGGAAGACAGAAAAAAAAAAAAAAAAAGATTCAGCAGAAGAACAAGCATCTCACCTCAGCAGGATCTCTGATTTAACTGTGTCTGAATAAGATCTCTTGCCCAGAAATAGAAAACCCACGCCTTTTTGGAGAACCCATCCTGTCAAGGAAATTACTTTCCTATTGGGAGGAGGAAGTATTATTTCAGTGTCTTTCAGACCCCCTACCCTACTTACTATAGGCAGTTCATGACAGCCTAATCCACACACCCTTTGTTCAACCCTGTGAGACAAAGGCCCTTAATATACAGAATCTCTCCGTTCTTAAGCTGTAATTTCCGACTTTCAGGCTACATAGCAAAATAAATATTGTGTTCAGATTTGTGGAGGAAAGGACTGAGACAAGGACACCTTCCTGCAGCGTCCTATGAGCAAAAAAGATCTGATGAGTTCCTTAGTCGGAGTCTGCTCTTATGGAAAAATACTGTAGCCGGAGTGGCGATGCAGGATCATCAATTAATGATTTACCGGGCTGTGGTTTCCCACCCGAGAGCCTGGTTTTGTAATCTGCAGTGAATAAATTTGTATAGGAAGGCTGCTAATGAGGCTTAATAAAGACGTTAGCCATGGGCTGCAGTGGATGGACTGGTGTCCTATTTAAGAGTCAGAGGAGCTGCCCTCTGGGAAGAGATGACCCACACAAGACTGCGGGGTTGTTCCAGTGTTTACCTTCACATCCCTTTCTAAATATTAGATGTTAATTATCAAAGTGGCTATTTTGGATGTTAATTCATCTAATGACACCTTTGGCTTTCTGCTTTTGCAAGTAATTAAAAGTCGGGATGAGACGCACAAACCTTCGTGATGTGTTTTTTTTGTGTGTGCAAAGCAGCATGTTGAGCGAAGCCCACAGCTAACTAGAAACGTCCTCGGTGAGGTATTACATCGCAGGAGTGCACAGCCATATCGTTAAACCGCATTACGTCTGACCTGAGGAGAGAAGGTGAGATTATCTCAATGCTATTGTCTTACATTTGGAGTACAGCCGAGAGTTTAATCAAATCTCGAAGCAATCAATGCGCCGGCTCTGATGGACACTTTCCTTGCCCTTGGAACCCAAGGAGTGTTCAGAAACGATACCACTGGCAAAAAGAGTCACTTCAGATACATCATCTCGGAGAATGAGATTAACCTCCCATCCTCTACCCACTGGGATATCTAATGTCGCCGAGCTTATCTTCGAAGCATTCAATCAACCTCCACGAACCAAGCCTATAAACACCTTGCAGTCCTTTGTTTCTCTTTCCAGCCTCCACAGAACTTGCTTGCACACTTTGAAACTTTTCATTGTTTTGTCAAGTTTTTTTCCCCCCCGGCAGAACTGATGACGTCGACCTGCTGTGTGTTCTTTTTTTTTTTTTATTTGTTCACGTATGTTAGAGAAGACGCACAAAGACAGAAGGTGAATCAGAAACCGGTGACGGTCGAGCAGCATGTGCATGCGTTGCACTTTGTTGTTGAAATATTAGGACACAAACCCCCGCGGTCGGACTGGACGCTGTCCCAAATAGGCTCATCTATTATTAAGAGCTTTTCCCTATTTTCCTGTTTTCTTTATCTGTCTTGCTCGACAACATAGGAAGAGATAGAGACATTATGGTTGATCTCGCCAAACATCTATTAAGACGAACTGATTTGATCTCGGATCAAGAGATGACAGCAAAAATGACGACAAACACATTATAATCTCCTCAGCTCATCTTCACATACACACAACTCTTGATCTCGTGCAATGGGAAAAAAAAATAACCCTAATAGCATTTTTTTTTTCTGTTGGGAAGATTAGAAATGAATTATTTAAAGACATTTAGTCTAGATTTTCCTGAAATAGATCTGGGCAGAAACATGAGCTTCCTATTTTCAATTACATCTCTGCTGTCCTCAGGAAGCCTGCACATCCCCGGCTCCTGTGTTCTTCTCTCTGCTCTGCACTCTTTGTCTGTCGCACCTATGTTTTTGAAAACAACCATGTTTAAGTGTAAAAGTGTTGCCCGTCCTTGATCATCAGACAAGCACGTCGTTGTCCCGGTTGTAGTTAAATCGGCTACAACGAGCGTGTCCAATTTGCTTATTGTGGTGGGAGGTTTGTGCTTTCACTGAAGAGTCCTTCAGCCCGAGGATCGCACACAAAGGCCTTAATGCTATAATACACATTCCTGACGATGATTTCAGGCCGACGTGCACAATCTGACGAGCGGCGCCTTATCTACCTGCCACAGTCTCACTTCTAATTTCTTATTCCGCATTTGCATTTTACAAGCAGGTTTTGCTGATCTGCGTAACCTTTCGGCGTGGGGCTAGATCAGTGGCACTTGGAAATGCACGCTATGAATGGCTCTAAGCTGAAGTAACTGGGTGTGATAACTTTTGCCTGGCAGATAAACACAGGCGGAATCACTCCAGCTTCCTATTTAGCATTACAATGAACTACGCTCTTGGGTGCCAATGTTCTTTTATGTGCCCTTACTCTCCGTGAGGCCCTGTCTTTTTTTTTTTTTTTTTTTCCCACAACACAACAGTAATATGCTGTTTACTATTTTGTGGTTATGCACTCGCTCCCAAAAGACACAGAAATGTAGACAAGAGTAAGTGAAAAGTGCAGCTTTTCTACATATGCAAACTTTTATTCTAATATACTTACAATCATGCAGATTGATGGAATGTGCTCATGTGACCTTGAACATAAGTTCACTGCATTTTGAATTAAAAGATTAATATTAAATAGACTTTAATACCAGTTTGTGAAGCAGCTTCGTGCAGATTTTTACCCTTTATACAAGCAGAGAGTGACTTATTTCCTCAAACTCAGATTTAATCTCCTCTAATGTTTATACTGTCTAAAGAGCTACGGCTCACTGCGACTTTCTGTCTCATGAAAGACCTTTTGTGGCGAAACTTAGAAACGCACACTCATTATGGGTGCTCAAAAAAGCAATATTTCAAACACAGCTTAATGGCATAATGGCCCTGCGCTATTGTGAAACAGCCAGGGTTCGTTTTAACTGTGCCCTTGAGCAACAAAACTGGACTTAATATCTCTGCTCTTCCTGGAAGCGACGCTGGGTGAAAATGTCAGCTGAATATACAAAAAGTACATTTACATTAATGTGACCCCTTTTTTTTCTTTTTCTTTCTTTTTTTTTTTTTTTTTTTGCCGACGTTGGATTTAACATGAAAATTAAAGCAGGCCTGCCATCTGAGGTCACTAATATATGTGAATGCATATTTTAACTGTAAAAGCAATTTTCACTTTGGCTGTGCGTCAGGTCAGCAGTCATCATTTTTTCGCCCTTTCCTGTTGTGAGCATTGTTTCCTTAATCTAAAGGGATGAGGATTAAGGGTGTTTTGTCAGCTGGCTATCCGTGTCTGACTGTCCCGAGGCTGTGAACTGCCATCACACACAAGTCAGTTCTGTTTACCCTTGTCATCCAGAGCAATATTAATCACTCAGCGACAGCCCAACCAGACGGCTTTGACTCTTCACATGTGGACAAATCCTGCAACGGCCTCGTGTCACAGATTGAGCTGACAGTCATTTAATGTTTGAAGATCCATTTCTGGACACATGAAAATTCCAAGGAAATAGAGTTTCGGATTTTAGTCATTTCCCAGATTATATTGCACGAACCATCCTGAATTCAATACAAGCAATTAGTCAAGACTTCACGTTTTCGCTAAAATCAAAAGCCTCGTCCTCCTGGTGGCGCTAGAGGAAAAGTCAAAGGCTTCATTCTCTTTGCAACATGAACATCTGCTGAAAATTTCATGCAAATCCATTTGTTAGTTGTGGAGATATTTCAGTCTGCAAACAAGTGTTGGACAAACAGTCGCCTGATATGACACCAGTCCAATCAATATAAAAGAATAATAAAATACAAACAAAGACATGAGTTATAGATATAAGATAGTCATCTGAACTGAAAGGTCACCTTCAGTTGTTAATTTACCGCCAGAGAAAAACATTGGTCAGAGACCTGAGACGTGTTGGTTGCTGTGTAATCAATAAGTCAGTGATGCAGTATGAAGCCGGACCTGTTAGTGTTTTGCAGCCGACTCCTGAACGGCTCCTTATTTCGTTCCTGGAAGCTCATTTATCACATCAACGCGGCGGCTAAGCTGGTATCCGTCATCATGACAAATTCTGTTCCACAAGTGGTCCCACCCTGCGAGGACTGTCCTGACAGCTGCACTGACGCCTGTTGAGCTGAATGTGGGTCACGGCAATTTGGGCGTAATTGAATCTGTGGACTATCCTTACATTAATGCACTGTGCAGTAATTGGTTACTTTGATTATTAACAGAGGAACGTGCTTGTACACGTCAGTCATCGTGGAGTATCATCCTGCCTGTTTTCATGTGCTCTGTCGGGTTTGTAATTTAAGTTATAACAAATTCATCTTGATTTATATTTCATAGAAATTTAATTGATGCAAACCTCAGAACCACTGTGCTGATCTAAGGAGCTTTCCTGATCTCCCTCGAACAGGGATTTATATTTTATTTTATTTTATGGATTCCTGCAGGGATGGACTACCTGACCCGACGCTGGACTCTGCTTTGAAGGTATGAGAAGAATCTTAAATTTGATTCTCTGTTTAAGTGGGAGCGAGTGCGCGGGAGCATGGGAGCGGCGTGCGCCCTGGTCCTCGTCAGCGCTGTAGCTCGGCCGCGGTGCCAAGCCAGATAAGGCACCGCCATTGCAGAGACACATAAATTAGGCCTGGTGATGGTGTAAGCAGGATGAGATGACAGAATGAACAGTTTGTTCAGAAGCATTTATTGGCTGAATGAATGTGATTTTGGAAACGTGTTTGAGCTGGAATACAAACGATAGATTTCGGTCAAACTTGTGAGACGAGCGCATTGTGTTTTTTATGTTTACACCAAGAAATATATGTGGCATATGTCCTTAATAATAACAACCATAAACCCTGTCAATGGGCAGTAACACAGGACAGGAAGATGTGTGGCACCAAGGACACACGTTATTCATAAAATCAGTCCTTGACTTGAGTCGACACAATTTTCTGATGGTAAGATTCTTTTCTTAGGAACTTGTACAGGAGCATTTTTGAGTAAATCCAAATCTTTTCATTTAAAATGTTAAAACATTTTTCATGACTTCTCCTGAACTTCGAGGTGTTTTCATTAGTTTATCCAATCTAAGGGCTTCCAGTCAACTAGCTGACCCCCCTCATTAAAGCTGCCTCTTGACCCTTAGCTCATTGGTTCATAATGTCTAGCAGAGCAATATCATATGATGCTGTAATTGGTCACTCAGTTGCCAGTTTATTAGGTACAGCTAGGAAAAAGCTTTAGTCAATAAATCCTGCATCATGAAGGGTTTAACAATCAGAGGTGTTGATCATTTTGGAGGATGTAGTTTATGTTGTTGTTGAATTGTATTGCGTTAAACAGAGAGGTGTGTGTGTTGCTGTTTTAGTCTCATTGATATAAATGGGGCAGACGAAATAATCCAAGCTCCTGTCACAATAACAGCGCAATTGAATTGAACAACACAAAAACCGTTATGTATTAGATTGCATTGATTTTAGCTGAAGCATTTTTCTTATTCTGGTGGATGACGGACTGAATGGAAGCAAACACGTATTCAAACTTTTTTCAAAAGCACTTTATTTTTGTTTGGGATGGTCAACGTGAAATAGAGCGTCGTCCTCAAAAGCATTTTTTATTACGATTTACAAAACTACTTTTTTCTGCTTTTAGAAATGCTCCACGCTTTCACCCTGCATTAGAGCTCTCTGTGCCTGCACACAGACGAGAGCCGACCCCCTTCTGCGAGGGTGGAAATCACCAACTGAAGCAGAGAAAGACGGGGTGGACTGAGCGAAGGCCGAAAAAAGGTAAATTACAACAGTTGTTAGATCTTTGAAAGGATGCACCTTCCCTCTATTTTGTCTGCGGCGCTAAAGCGAAGCTCCAGCGTTGAATAGCCGACACATCTTCAGGACAAAGCTCGCTAACATATTCAACACTTGATCCTGCGAAGCTCTGAACATCAGACAGATTGACGGCTTTTAACTGTGTAAAAGTGACCAAAGGTGCATTTCTCTTCCAAACAGAGCAACATAATGCCGTCTGCTGTGCTGTCGCCCGTCACGCTGTAATGCTCTTAATGCACTGTAATAAAAACGCTGACTTCTTACACTGTTTGGAGAAGATTATGTCTAGACTGTTGTAGGTTTTTGAACCCTATTCCAGCAAATTCTGACCCATAAGCCGACAGCACGAGCTTTGTTTGCTCGTTCAGTTGGACGCCATTTGAATCGAATAAATGTCATGTGTTCAGATCATTTGTTTCTCCGTGTCCACTCGTCTGGAGGAAAAGACACAACCATCAAAGCAACAAAGATTAACAAAGCTGTTTCACGGCCAGTTAACCTAAAAAACCCTCTCCAGCACCGTCATGTGCCACAGTCCACGGCCCGCACACATATGTGTTAGTTTGAAACGGTGAAGCATCAGGTAGAAAGCTGCAGCTGGTTTATTAAGCCATGAAGTTTGTCAGAGAGCCGCGGAAATCAGATACTTTCATGAAAGCTCGGAAACTTCATTCATTATACATTATAACATTATCCATCCCCGGCTCACTGTGAGGGCTGGAAACAACAACTGACTGATAAAATTTGAGCGATGGAAAGGTTCGGACGCTGGAAAAGGGAGAAATACAATGTGAGGTCTGATGAAGATTAGAGCCAAATAAGTCGTGAGAGGAACCAAAAACTAGCTTCACTGACACAGTACGTGAAATTACACTTGTAAATTAGATTGCTCAATTTACTAATTTAAATGATATTAATATTTTGACCTGCTAGTCTTTTTCAAATTACCTGACATTTTCTCTTTATAATAATCATCGGTTTTCATCCAAAGAGCAAAAACCTGAAAACAGGAGATGGCTTAAAGGGTCACATGGAAATTAACTTCTCTTTTTTATAGAAACTGAGATCATCCAGCTTTGTCCTGACGATCTGTGTGTGTGCTACCTTTTGTGTTTTTAGCTATTCAACATTGAAGCTGTGTGACTTTGGGTTAACACTGTGAATGCTGGGAAACCACATCCATTTTCACTGTTGACCCAGAGCTGAAGAGTTAATAATTCAAAGAAAGAAAAAAACGGCATGTATGTTGAAATGGTAAAATTAAGATTAGATCATTTAAATTACAACATCTCATCCAGCACATCTCGGATTGATTGAATAGATTTGTACCAGATTGGCTTGTATTAAAGCAGCTTTATGTTACAACCTATCTGTGTTGGTGTCGCACACATGTGCTTTTGAAATCCTGACGGATGATGTGAAGTTTCTCCCAAACCCAAACGTGTTTACAGAACTGATGAGAACAAATGTTACTGGGGAGAAATTTTAACCTTCCTCTAACTCTGTAATCGACTTTGCGTGTCAGCGGTGACAGGGTGTCCTCCATAATGCACTGGGGCAGGAAGTGAGGTAGGCGTGCTGTGACCCCATCGATGTGTTAGTCGTTGACCTCGGGGACTCTCACTCTGCTTGATTGCACCTGGGAACAATTAGAGCCGATAAGGTTAACTGTGGCTGACCTGTTGCCTCCTCGGCTCGGGGTCAGTGATGGATGACTTGTTGGTTTTCGGCAGAGTCGCTTTGTTGTCTTTGTTTTTGTGCTACAAGTGTAGTTTGTCTTTTCTATGATAAATAATTTTAGGCAGTGTTCACACCATCCGTGCGGAGGTGCAGCAGCACGAAAGCCATGGTCCATCTGCAGATTGTGTGTGGGTACGCTCACCGAGTAAACAATGCGTCACCATAATCTGGACTGAATGTCGAGCAGATATTAAAAGTTATATTAATTTTGATTGTTGACTCACATTTAAAGGGGAAGATCAGTGTACTGGTCATGAGAGGCCTTTGTCAACAGTTGCACAAATGTCATCTGTGCGACAGAGTAACTCAGGATTATCTCAGTTTGCTCGTCAGATGTGAAATTTTTAAAAGAGGCTGAGTTTCAAACTGGGAACAAATACAAATGCAAATTAAAAGATATAAACATTTACCGAATCCGGGGGGGGGGGGGGGGTGATGAAAGACACCATCGAGTGACGTTGCATGCAGTGTAGGACTCAGTGTTTTTGAAGCTTGACCTATAGGAGCAACTAAATGTCAGGATATTTAACCATTCTGTTTTATTGTATATGTGTCTCAAATATGTCCTCCGTCTTTGTGGAAGTGAAAGTGAAGAGCTGAAAGGTGTGAAAACATCAGTGTCTTCGTCTTCTTCTTTCTGTCAGTAAAGATTATTTTAACACAGAAAAAACAGTATAATTCAGACGAATGATATACATCTGAAATTATTTTGGCCTCCAAAGAAGAAGAATTAAATGATTAAAACTTCCATTGACTCCACGTCCTCACAGTGTTGCATGATGGGATATATTCTCCCCAAAATATCCTTCGATTTTCAATTTGTTTTCTAGTCCAGAAAAGCGTCAGTGACCCTTGATCATTATTGAACCACAACAGTGGAGTTGGGCTCTAAATATTTTGGGAACTACTTTCTCTCTCTGCGGTCGACTCATTGGCTGGATTGATCATAGTTTGTTCAGCTGATATTCTAACAGCACGTGATACTGAAACATGAACCTGTTCCTATTTAACTCTGCAAAGATGTTTCCAGTTCAGTGTCTTTTACTAAGTGATTTCTCATGTTCTTCTTTTAACGGCTGCTATCTTTGTCTCGTTCTCTTTCCACTCGTCCGTCTGGTTGAACCATTGTACATCATTTTGTTCTCTGTGTCCAAAACATGACTTTTTTTTTTTTTTTTGCAAACCTTTCACACAAAACAACATTTTTCTTCCAACCTAAAAGCATGAAAGACCATTCAGGAATATAGAGGAGTCTTCTCAGCCACTGACTGACTGTGCCGAATGGAGCTTTTGTGGCCGGCTTGAACAAGAGTGGACGTGCATATATGTGTACACAAATCCAACAGTGCACCATGACATTCAAAAAAAAAACTACATCCTGTCTCCTTTGCACTTCTTCCTTCAATATCTTCTTTGTCCACCAAGCAATCTAAGGCCACAAGTATGTATTTCATGCACGTTATTTCAAGGTTAAAGTAACACAGGTTCCAGTTACACTAATTAAAAAGGAAGGAGTATAAACATGGATTTGCTGTTTGGTCAATCATCATTAACTATAAAACATCCAGAACAATACATCACTACTTCCTGTCACACGGTTTCTAAGTTACGGTTTGACTGCAGTGCAATTTTCCTTATTACGGATGCACTGTATTCTGCACTGTGTTTGTTACCTCTCTTTATTTTCCTGTTTATTCTCTCTGGCGTCGTACGGAGGGGTCATCAGAGACTTTGCTGTCAGTCTCTTAGCATCAGATCTCTGTCATAACACGTCTCTGGCATTCGACGCAGCAGCAGCAGCAGAATTCACAGATGAAACGCTCCTTTGATCAGCGAGTCCTTTGAGTGCGCTCTTTAAACCTCCGCTGCCACTGTGGGCATTCAGGGGGCATCAGCAGCCGTGCCACAACACTACCATTGTGCTGGAGAGTCTCCTGCCTGATAAAACTCCCCGAGAGCGTACAAAAAAACACCAAGCCGAGCCATCAAATTGCCTCCCTTTAATGCTTTGCTCTGCTTAAATCATCTTAAATAATGTCGGACACGGGCAGAACGCCGCCTTGTCCGACATCGCCGACATCTTGTTTTGAAGTGCTGCAGGTTGGTACTTGTAATGCATTTCCAGCCGGTTCCCAAGCACCTGCATTTTTCATACACGGCTCCCCCAAAGGACAGACTGTAGCTTCCAATGCACGTCAACTCTTCCACCGGGGGTAGATGCTGATCTCAGTGTCTACATCGACGCTGAGAGCCCTCCTACCTGCAAATGAAGCACCGCAGTGAACTTTGGGACGCGGATTGTTGTCGGCCTTAACTTGGGGATAAAAATGCTTCATATATACATGAAGGTTCACATTTTCCATTTCTTTTAAAAATATGATTCACACTGTCACGCTGTGAAAATGCTTCTTTGGTTTGACTTTGAACTCCTGCATTTTACCGTCAAATGCTCGTGGTAAATGCAGGCCTGTGTATTCGTATAATGAATGGATCATTTCAGACGTTGTGCTCGGCGATTTCTGTCTTTCACTGAGAGGTCACTCGCCTCTTAAATCAAAAGGCAACTGCTTCATGTTTTATAAAAACCTTATGATACATCAATGGCATTTTTCTTCCTTGGAGAAGCAGAATAACCTTTACTATCGCCGTGTTAAGCAGAAGCAAAAGTGTTCAACCGTTTTTTCACACATTGAGGAAACGTGGAGCAACATTAGCAATAGCCTAAAGTCATGTTTGTGTCCATCTGACGAAGTCGATGTTCACTGTTGCTGTGGTTGGAAGGTTGATGAGAGCGAATCTAAACAGTAACAGTGCTGACAACAAAACCAAAACAATCAGCTAAAAGATGCTAAAAATCCTCCTGCAGAGTTCGGTGATAATCAGGCCGAGTGACCCTGTGTCATATTACGCATTTCAACCATTGCTGATAGGAAATTATTGATTAGAGCTTAAACAAACCTGCATCCTAATGCCGTTTTCATATATCGTCATTTGATCCAAAGAGCGACTAAACAAATCTGCAAATCTCTCCGAGTAGGACACACGCAATGGGAGACTCATAAAACCCCATTACAAGCAATGGGGAAATACAAATCTCTGTGAACTCATGGCAAACATCACCTGCATAGCAAAGATTATTAAAAGTCTAATTATGCATATCAAACACCACAGACGGGACAATTAGAAGAGGGAGGCTTCAGGCTGCCTGGAACAGATGGTTTGCCCATTTAAGGAAACTACAGACATATGTATTATTAAATCTGAGCTCAGCATTTTTTTTTCTGCGCTTTTGTATTTCATTTTTGCGCCGGCTCCCTTCACAAAGTGTTAACAAATGTTCTTTTTTATGGAAATGCTTTCACACATTAAAGCAGCGTATGGGTAAATGACACAGTTTGCAAACGCTTAACAGCCTCAGTGATGTTTTGGGGATTTTCAGAGGCATTAAACTTTTGCTGTGGGCACGACAAACCACTAAGAAAACACTAAAACACAGGGGACATAAAACATTACTCTGATTTTTTTAAAGGGTCCGTTCAGCTGAACAACTAGTTTGTAATTGAACAGAAGTGTGTCTTTGGAGAATAAACCACTAATAAACCACAATCACTCTGAGCTTCCTCTTCAGCTACGACTGTAAACCCGCACATGTTTCCAACAGCGTTATCACTTTTGCAGACGACACAATGGTTGTCGGCCTTATCAGCTGCAGGTCCGCCCACGGAGACGAGGTCCGGTATCTGGTGCGCCGATAACAAGCCTCAGCACCAAGAAGACCGAAGAGATTATTGTGGACTTCGGAAAGACCAGCGTTGGCCATCCAAGTCCACGGGATGCCTCCAGCTTCGGGTTCCTGGGTGTCCACATGTCTGAAGGCCTCAGCAGGACCCTCAGCACGACAACCCTGTTTCTCGATTCGTCTCCAGAAGATCCAGCTCGGATTCTGCCTCGCTGCTGCACGTACGCTCACCTGCACTCATTATACCACTGTCCTTCCTGTATACATCTCCCCTACAGCGTATTAAAATTTATACTGCTGCCTGTACTGTACACATCTGCACCACAGTGTATGCATCATATTCATATCCAGCTATTTATCCTGTACATAATTCAGTACTCCTTCTTACAGCCACACTGTGTATTTACTCTTACATCTGCAACCTCCTGCACATTCTGTACATATCTGAGTGTATTCATACTGATAATACTGCTCATGAGGTATTTATCCTACATATACCCTTCAATGTTGTATTTCTATACACGTACATTACCCTGCACTTTTATTGCCCTTCTGGATGCCTCAGCTCTTGGTGACAATAAAGCTGATCTAATAATCTAATAATAATAATCCAGCTGGAACTATCTGCTAAAAATGCATCGTGTTTGTGAACTGTTGATTTGAAGGAAACGTCAAGCAGTGAGATTGGCGGCGAGAAGAGAGACAACAAAGTCCTGCTGTGCATCAAGCGTCATTTTGTTTTTTTCTGATCTGAAGAAGTTCAAAAGTCAGCTTGCATAGTTACGTTATATTTGGAGGGTAGCACAGTTAGATCTCATCTCCATGACTTATTTGGCTCGTTTCAGCAAAATGAGAATCTAAACGCTGCTGATGTGAACACAACTGTTTTAACCACTGAATCATAATCGCAGACTTGTAACCTGTTTCAACTCTGACTTGAACATTAACATTAATCACATTAGCTGAGCTGTTCCTTTGCTTATATTCTTCCTTTCTTTGCATCTGTATAATAAAGCACCATGAGTGACGTGCAGTGTGAAAAACCCACAGACAGATAGAGAGATATACACACAGGAGCAGAGCGAGTCGAGTCCACGGACGAGCAGTCGGATGGCTAACGCTCTCTGACTTGTATGGGGCTCCTGACTCACCTTGCTGCCAGGGTACAACATGTAAATTGTGCAGACAACATTTCACATTCTCGAGCCGTTCCCCGGTCCGGCCTGGCACCGGCACAAGGACCACTTTCACATTCAGTAGTTTGCTTCTCCTGTGACTACTTAGCACTACATATTCTCAACACACTGAGAGTAATGACAGCACAGTGAAATGACACACACACACACACACAGTATCTCTCTCGTCTCTTTCTTACACACACACACATATAGAGCAGACACACACTCGGTGAGACACAGCGATGCACAGAGAGGAGGTGGGGGTGGGGTTTACCACAGAGACTTGGACTCATTGATCTTCTCAGGAGGGGGGTTAGTTGAGATCAATCTCCTTTCACAACAGTGACCCCTGGTGGAAGATCAAAGTTCCCAAACAACAAAGACTTCCTCCAGTCGCACCCTCCCCATTTACATGTTGATGAAAGACAGTGACAATAACACATCCCAAAAGTTTACAACATATAAACTCTCACTCACGCTGAAATTGTGATTTTATCTTTTGGACAGCAGAAGCAGATATTGAGCGCAGAGTTGGAGGCTCTGTTGGAATTCAGCTTGTTAAAAAAGGACTGTGGCCTTGACGAGACTAAACTACGGCAGAAAAGGAAAATTTGAAAGCGAGTCTCTGTTTTTGAAACACCTCGACTCGAATGTGTGCAACTCCACACAAAAAGTCCTGTGGTCTGAACTGGGCGCGTTGAGGAGAAGGCTGTTGTCATCCTGAGCAGCATCGAGTGTGAAAATCATGTTTCTCTCTCCCTGCTCCTCCCACACCTTTCTCCCATATGCCGCAGTTAAGACAAAGCACAGTGCTACTCATTCAGTCGTGCAGCAGATAGAGAAAGAACAGCAGCCGCAGTGTCTCTAACAAGAACAGGTAATAAACAAGTTACTGTTCAGATTCCTCCGACATGAATGCTTTATATATAAAACACAAAAGAACTGCACAGGTGACGTTTATGGATTCGAGCCGGCAGGAAGTTCATTAATCAAACAGAGTCAGAAAATGAACTTCTAACTGGATGATACCTGTTTAGATCAAAGTCAAGCTGCACAAATCACTTCATTCGTTGCCAAGAAGTAAGAAATCTCTGCTTCATATTTAGTCTGACTCAACGATAAGCACAATGTAAACATTACATGCAAATGAACATGCAAAATATTTCCTCTTTGATTTGTCACTTCTATTAATAGAAGTGATCGCGGTGCACCGTCCAATCCCCGGGCCTCCTGTCTCTTTCATCGCATCGCTCTCTCCCTGTTGTGCAAAGATTTATACAGACCTTAAGACCACATGTATAATGCATGAGCGTGGACTTATAAATATATCAAACAATATCAATAAATAAAATGTAACCCGCCCGTCCTCCATAATGTGTGAATTTAACTGCTGACTGGGACTTCTCGCTCAGGCCGAGCATGACAAAAATATATTTTATCCAAATGCGCCCGGTGCTTGACGGAAACATGGTCATGCAAAAGTGAGCTTTATGTGATTCTCATTCTAAAAAAGGGCGTCCTTCCACATTTCATTTAATGGAGGCTTTTTTAAAATTTATTGTTTTTTAGATGTTGTCATCAAAAAATTCTCGGTATAAAAGCATTTACATACATTTAATGCCGTTTTAAGCAATCTCCAAATGACTATTTGTCCAAACACGGCAGCATTTGACAAAAGTATAATTTTGATTTAGCACAATGTTGATCGTATTTTCATAGTTTGGGTCATTGTTATTATCACAAATGACAATATTCATCAAGTTAATTCTAGGAACATGTCGAATGACATGACAAGAAACTAGTCGACCCTGCCTACTAGACTTTATGTTTACAGATGGTGAATCACCGTTTTTTGTCTTGACACGTTTTAAAGTGAGGTCTTTCTCGTGTTCAGGGTTCAATTTCAAAGCTCGCAGGTTGTGATTTCAGTTCAGTATTAAAGATGTGAGAGTTAACTGATTATATATGTCAAAGTCTGCGTCGAGGTGCTGGTGAGTGCTGCTGCATATGTTAAAAAGAAATGTTGTATGAAACCTTTTGTGTCTCCACAGGGAAATCTGATAAAGTGCATCCAGTGATGTTACTTCAGTCAGAGTCAGTTTGGGTTGAAGACAAAGTTTAGAAAATGATATAAACTTTGGTGTGGAGTTTGGAGAGAAGAGGCTGATGTTTGTGTCCAGAGGTGGTGGAGACCAAACACAGAGCTATAAGAGAACTTGGGTTCATCAGGCAGCAGAAATATACCTCCAAATGATCAATAAATGATCATGATGCTCAATAACTGAGAGATATGTGATGATATGTCAGTGTTCCTGCAGGTTCAACCACAGTTTGAGAAACGTGGATCATGCTTTAGTTGCTCTGAGCAGATCAAACACTGACGTCAGCACTTTGCAACTGGCCAGATGTGTTAATTAACAATGTGTTGCTAAAAATCACCATCCCTTCAAAAACATAATTAATTAGTGGTATATGAATATAAACACAAGCAGACATGATTGAACATGCAGAGTCAGGCAGTTAAGACAGGTCTTACACAAGCTCCCAAACCGTGTGAGGATGAAGACAAAGGCAATTACCCAAACTGTAATATACATCATTGACTTACTGGGTTCACTCACCGTGGCAACAGTGTTTAGGGTGAAGTAATTTACTCAACATTGCTTAGCAACCTATAGAATCACCGACCAATAGGAACAATGGACAAAGCTTCAAAAATGTGACTCTCGTTATCATAAAGCAGAACTTTCCCTTCAGAGGTCGTGACTTATTTTTAAGCATCTATTATACACATATCTATACATTGTGGGAACTAAGCGAGTACTTCCCACTCTCAGCGATCCTGACATCTCACACATCACAGCGCCATACTCGCCGCTTGCTTTACATTTTCAATGCTCGCAGCGTTTTCACACTTTGAGATGCTTGATATCTACTGGCCCGTGTATCTCTTCCATTTTAGCCTGCCAGCGGTACAGTATCCATCTCCATTACATGGTCACAGATGGATAACAAGGCCAGGCCTGGCACGGCTCACAGAGTGGTGCCGCTCCTCCGAGAATACACCCCTGCCATCGTATTCAAATGGACTTTCTGCCGGCTGTCCCCTCGCTCGCCGTGCTACACAATGGAAGGTGGGGAGGGATGTGGGAGGGGGGGGAGGAGGTGCTGAGGTGAGACTGAGGTGGGCTGATGAGAAGAAGAGAGTTG
>JBBMOC010000080.1:435334-741692 GCA_037975185.1 Centropyge bicolor
GGAGACAGGCTGACACGGACACAGACTACCTCTAAAGTCCTTAAAAGGTAATTGAGCCTTCCAGCCCACACCGCTAATTTGTGTGACTCTGCCCACTAGCTAGCAGTGTGACAAAAACAGAGGGAGGGAAGCTGAGGAGTGTTGGGAAGAATGACTCCCTCGGACACAATATGTTAATTGGTTCTCTACAACTGACAGCCGTAAGAAGGTTGAGGCTATATGGAGGGGAATTACCAGAAAGGGCATGGTCAGGAAAATGATAATGGTTAGTCCCTGCAGAAAAAAAAAAAAATTGCACTGCATGAGCCACTCTTTCATCCCCCCCATCTGCAAAACGATAATCTTCTCCCGATTCTGTGCGACAATGGCGAAAAATACTGCAGAAGAAATAAAAATAGCAGCAAGAAGAAATGCATTTAATAGTTATGCGACAGAAACAGTGGGCGCCGTCAGAGGCCACAGTAACAGCTTACAGTGGATTAGGGACCGTGGGTGTTTGTGTGTGGAGGAGAAGTATATTGTGGTGGTAATTGAAAGATAACTGCAGGACCTCACAGGAGTCTGCCAGGTATACACGAGGTACAGATCCGCCTCTGGCCCTGCTTTAAATTCACCTCCAGGATTTGATTTCTTCAAATGCCAACACTGTTGGAAATGAACTATTTGTCCAGGGTCTGAATTATGTGGAAGACCCTCCCATGAATCACCTTCAGTGCCTCCGTGGCCTTCAGCCGAGTAATATCCATATCTCTTCACTTTCCTCCAATCAATAATGAGATGACGCCCTTGGAAATGCAGGATAGATGACTCAAATGGGATATTATATTTGTTGAGACCACACGGAACAGAGCCTGTCTGAAGCAGATTAACATGCCGTGGGATTTTATTTAAAAACTCCACTTTATCAAAAGGACGGTCGGACGTGGGAGAGTCTTTCCGAATGAAAGCACACTGCCCGAAAGTTGTGTTTTATTTAATAAGTTTTGTTCAGAAAGTGAACAAATAAAACATTTGGTCCAATGGGCAGTGATTTCTCCAACATAAATCACAGAACAGGTCATTTTGAATATGAGCATTTTGTGATCAGGTGTCATCAGTTTGAAATCATTCATGTGAGCATTTTTAATATATGGTTGTAGGCAAAGAAATTTCTTGGTAAAGAACAGTGAAAAATACAAACTCGTTGGATGAAAGGAAATTGTACTAACTTATAAATTGAGGGGAAAAAATGATGTAAAATAACAAAGAGTGTTGCTTGTTCCAGTCGAAGCTTCTTCCATTGAGGTCAATACAAAAAAAAATCAAAGATGTTGGAACTCCGTCCTCTCATTGGCTCGGCGGCTGGAGCGCCCGCCGTAGAGCAGCTCTTCAGTCGGCGAGGAGGAGTCCCAGCTTTTATTTTACAAGGCTGCTATTAAGTTTAATGGAGGAGACTTCTCTCTATCTGGAATAAATGATGGTCTTGATACGCTCACCTTGCTTGATTTCTTACCAACCGGAGAGCTGATATTTTTTAACATTCCTCCCATAACAAGTTTTCTGAAAGCTCCAGGAGATATCCGAGCCGAACCTTGACACGTAACACAAGGTCCAGACTCAGGGTAAAGAAAACACCACTGACAGGAAGTCGAAGACAGAATGCAAACCGCGCTCAAAATCAGATGTTATACATACAATTTCAAAACTACACACAGTGGCATCTTTTCATGGCGGCAGCTCTGTTTCCCTTCACACCCCAGCACACAATTATCTCCCTGTTATTCAGCCTTAATCATGCGGCTTATCGTGCCACCGACTGGTTCACCTGCTCCGCCGCCGCCCGCGTCAACGCCGGCACGGCCCTGCCTACCGCCATGATAACAAAAATAATGGTGTCTGCAGAAGCTGGTGTAGATGTGGGTCAGACTCTTTCTTTCTAAGCCACAGCCCTGGGCCTAAACTGAACATAATAATGTAGCGTTGCCAGAATCGGGTGCTCGTAAGAAGAGCCTCCTTCAGGCCCACAGTTAATAGAGAGGACTCTGACTCCCCCCCCACCCTCCACCCCCCCGCCCCGAGCTCCCACTCTGGCTCGACCTTCTCTGTCTTTCCCCTCCTCGCCATCAATTCATCTCCCTCCGTGCAATCTGCAAGCCGGACTGTTAAATCAACCAATAGGTGTCAAGGATTCCCACCTTGTATTTATTTAGTTTTAATCCAGTGTAATATGTCCACAGCTCTTTGCTACCTGACAAGCTGATGGGAGATTCGCCAAATTAGGAGACTTACAGCGGCCATCATAATCGATTACACAGGCCGGTATGCACCGTCTATCTGATTAAACTGATGCATGGATACACACACGTGTGGCTGAAAAGCAGGATTTATGAACGTCCTTGGAGTTTTCTGCAATGTATGTAAAATCCAATGAGATGGAACATGGCTTTTAGAGAAAGATCATCTGGATCGTGGTTTTAAAATCATCACCTTCATATAAATAAATGCTGGTTTTGCTGCTGTATATATGTGATTGACAAATCTATCTATCTATCTATCTATCTATCTATCTGTGTCTCTCTCTCTCTGACTCATTCTCTCTATTTCTATTTATGTTTCTCTCTCTTTCTTTATCTATCCATCTATCTATCTATCTATCTATCTATCTATCTATCTATCTATCTATCTGCCTGTCTCTCTCTCCCCCTCTGTCTCCCTCTCTGTCTCTCTCTCTCTGACTCATTCTCTCTATTTCTATTTATGTCTCACTCTCTCTCTTTATCTATCTATCCGCCTGTCTTTCTCTCCCTCTCTGTCTCTCTCTCTCTCTCAATCTATCTATCTCTGTCTGTGTATCTCTCTCTCTCTCTCTCTCTCTCACTCACTCATTGTCTGTCTCTCTCTCACATTCTCAATCTATCTCTCCCTCTCTTTCTTTTTCTCTCTCTCTTTATGTCTGTCTCTCTGTCACTTTCTCTCTCACACTCTCTCTCTGTCTATCTGTCTCTCTCTCTCTCCATCCATCCATCTTGCCTGTCAGCAGTCCACACCATAATATCCACTGTGCCATAAACACTGTATTCCCCACCATCAGTGAATTGCTGGTTAAAACATACGGCAGCGTCACCGACTGAACACGAGTGTTTTTGTACGCACTTCACCCCCTCGCTGTCATTCATTGTTCACTTTTGTCACCCAGTGTGACAAAAGACACAACACGCATCCGAGGCTTGGCTTGCCGCGTCTCCGCCTGCCATCGATGATTCACGCCCGACCAGGGGGGAAAACAGAGGGTTACTAACTAGGTCCTCCAAGGCACCAGATGTCAGTGATTAATCTTGATGAAGTTGGGACTCTTTGTCTCCCTCGCTGTCTCTCTCTGTCTCCCAACCTGGTGCTTAATGACCCTTTCCCTCTGTTTTCTCAGCCCATTTTTTACCCTTTAGATCATGTTCAATATGGCTGGTTTTTTATGCAGATGAGTGGTGGATGGAGCAGCGAGCAATCACTGTCTGCTGCCGTGTACAGTGGAAAACTTGTGATTTAAAAGAGAACGGAGGAAGAAAAAAGGAAGGTTTTTCTCGGCATATGTTGCCTCCTTATTTTTCAGCCTCACAGGTGGCGCAGATTTGTTCAACAGCACCTATAATCAATCTTCAAATACTGCATAAATTTTATATAAATATTACATATAAAGTGTATTTTAGAAGCTGCTCGAGTCCAGTTTTATATTCAGAGGACAAATATTGTCTTGATAAGTGCTGAGAGATGTCAGAAAAGTGGAGGAACAAAACTGACTTATTTTGTTAAAGTTGCACTCGGCAAGGGTTCAGACGTCGGCAGATTTGGTTTCTATCTGGGAATAAAAGCAACAAGAGTGAATCTTGGCGGAAGCAAAACAGTTCTCTCCATATGCTGCAGCCATGAATGCAATCACTCATTCCTCAGGTGGTTTCATTTCCTGTTCAGCCAAAGGTTTTACAGACGACTTCCACCACCTAATAATAGCTGCTTCTTCAGGAGAGTTTCCAGGAAGATTCAGTCAGAAAATGAATGAGACAGACGATGTATCTGTCAAATCAAGTGTCATTAGAAGCCGAATTTCCTGAGCCAGGTGAACCGGACACTGGACCAGCCACCCAGGTTTATTTTCCCATCCACATATGTACAAATAACCAAGCTGAGATGGTGGTCATTGGTATGCCGGGCCGGTGCGTCGCCGCAGGCTAAAGTTGACCCGGCCAATTAAGTTCTGCAAAATTATACCGGTTGGGTATTGAAAGAGCCGACTTTTACTGTTGAGTCTTATGAACTGGCGAATAATTAGCCGACTGATGCGAGAAGCACTGACTCAGAGGATGACCCGCCGCGCCGTCATTCTGCACATGTACCCAAACAACCTCCAACGGGATGAGCGATATCTTCCTCGCTGCCTTGAAGTGAGACGGCTCACACTTACAACCTCATCAGCGGCTGCTCTGCAAACGGCAGCGGGCAGCGCTCTACCCAACAAAGCCACAGTATGTATGATGCATACGTTCACCTGATGCTATTCGCGGCCGGCTAAACTGACGTTCATAAGTAATTCATGAAAACATTGCATTTCTGACACTCAGCAAAACAGAGAATTTTTATGTGTGTCAGAGGTTGAATCTGGGAATAAAGTGTGAACTATATGAAGGCTTGTGAACTCGCTCCAGCGGATTGAAAGGAACTTTATTTATGTATTTATTTATGAATTTATTTTTTTAAACCCAGCAAGACCCCGAAGGAGGCAGTTTTTTTTTTTTTTTTGTCTTTTTGGACAAGAGACAAAAAACTCTGTTGAGTGAGGAGTCAGGAGAAAGCTGGGGAAGATCAGGGAGGCGAGATCAGAGCGTTAGTTTGCAAAGAGAAACATGAAGAAACAATGAGAGATAAGTCACCAAAAAACCAAGCTGGACAAGTATTCATGTCGTGCCTGTGCAAGATTTGAAGACAGAAAACAGACTGTTTATTAAGACATAGGATAAAACCAGTGACATGTTACTGTGGTAAAGTTGAAGTTCCTTTAACGTTGCCTGTGTAAATGTACATTTCTATTTTGAAATACCGGCCTCCCATCTCCGTCTGTATAACATTCCTATAATTACATTTGAACACCAGGGTAGCAAAAGTCATAGCCCGGATCTTAATAACATCCTTCGGAAATCAATTTCTCATTCGGCATGACTGCAACACGCAGATCGATCATGTTAAACTTATATGATTCCTTGAAATACCAACAGAGCTGAAACACCATCAGAAACCCGGCGGGCTCTCACATCAAGCAGTTTTAATATCAGAGTTTTTCTTTGGAGGTTTGTTTTGTGAAGCAGTCTCCGGCGACGGAGACGCTCTGTGATGGCAAACTAACATTTGGCTCTTGAAGCAGGACTGAAGTCAATGGCGGCGCTATATGACGTTCACAAGTGACAATTTGCCTTCTGAGAGCGAGTGGAGTGCAATTAGGAGACTAATTGAGATTCATCATTGACTGAAGGTAACCACAGCATGTTGATGTGCTGGTAATCACGGACAGTAAGTGATCCAGTAACTTGATCAACTCAATTACTCTCGCACGCAGGGGCAGATTGCACTTTATGAGGAAACGACATGGGAATATTATCTCATCTGCAAACTATCCACAGACACAAACACACACACACACGTCAGGTAATAACTGCTATGGAACATTATTACACCCGAGTTTCGTATCTAATAGGACATACAGGAATGACTGCAAGGCAACAGTTCACATGTTCTGGATGTTATGAGTGGGTTCAAGACGCTTACATCATGTTATGATCTCATTAAATAAAGGATTAAGCCTGATTATGTTCTTAATGTACAGGTTCAGTTTCAAGACATCTGAACTGACCAATCATGAACTGAACACACCTGTGATTGAGTTTCAACTTCCACAACTTGTGTTATTTTGCAATGACAGTGACCAAAGTTTTGTGACAGACAAACATTCATGTCCATCCAGGCTGCGTGGATGGGATTAGGTTTATCAGTGTCAGACTATGAGCTGCTGCAGCATGAAGAGAATTACCGACACTGCCAATTCAGAAAGACCCAAAGTTACATACATGCTGTGGTGATAACTACGCTACCATCAGCTAATCCTGTGAAACAGGCTCCTTTTCTATACTCAGAATTTGCAGCAGAAAACATGTGATGAAAATGTGTTTTGAAGGAAATCTAACAACGTCTGGATTATGTGTTTTATCAACACGATGAGGAGACGCTGCCAAAATGTTGATGCTGAACATATTTGCTAAATGTTTGCTGACAAAATATTTCACTGGCTTTAATAAATACATAGCACTAAAATCTCATATCAACATGAGTAGATTACTTTCATGGTTACATTCAAACACTTGATGACAGTCAGGGAACGATCATTATAGTCTAACTGGAACTTAACCCTTAACACAACCCTGCCCTAACACCTGATCTCTTGTTGAAGAGAGTCTGAGATCTTTGTTTTATTCCATAAAGCCTAAACGTCATTTTTTCATTATCAAGACTATTTAGAGGAGCTTTATATTGTTTCAGCTGTCTGTCTGTGCATCATGAGCTACACCCTCGGGATGTACACCACCTTTCTCTTGACCAAACCCGAGGCCTGTTTACGTCTTTAAAAACTCTTTTACAAACTTAAACCTTAAACTGTCTCTGGTTACAAAACCATGACCTTGTGTGCCCACGATCAACCCGGACCAACCTCCCTACAAAGTGCAAACAGTAGAAAAACACATTCTTCAAAATAATTTCTGAGAGGCAGTGTTGAAATTAGATTATAATATCAACAATATCTTTAACCTCATTACCTGATGTCATTTTACAGGGCTCTAAAATGGACAGTCCAGCTGTGTGTTACCATATTCAAAACTGAAATCCTGTTCAAGCTTATTGACGATCGCTCTGCTCCTGTGAAACTAACCCGAGCTGAACCTGCGACGCCTTATTCTGTAACAGAGAAATAATGTGTCCTCTCCACCAGCATCTGCTCCAATTCTCTCCACACAAACTTCAAATAATCATTTACCTGTTTCCTCCAACAACAATCCAGTCAATTTACGGCTGGAGGCGGAGACGTGGGGACGGAGGTGTTTGGGTTTGATCACGCTGTCGCTGTGTGTGTGTCCTGAATTTCCCGCTTACGATTGAAGTTTTGTTTGACTTGAAAAAAAAAAAAACCAGCCCTCTCAGTTCTGTAAACCTTTGCCATAGACTTTATTACAGGAACCGTACAGACTGTTGTAATCCAGGTTAGCCTCAGACGTGCTGCAGAAAACCCGCCGATTTAAGAAGCTCCAATTCTGTGATGTAATTTACAGCAGAATCTAATAACCTCTCCCTCCTCTCTGTCTCTCACTGAACAGCAGAGGCTTGGACAGCAGCTACCTTCAAATGCACTCAGTTCTCGGTGCAGTCTGTTTCTGGATTCTGCCGTCTGATCACCGCTGTCACTGCACCATCCCCGGCACTGAAACCATCCCAGGGATCATTTTAATAGCGGCCATAATGAACCTCTCTGATCACCGGCTATACAATCCTCTCTCCGTCCTGCTACTCTTCAATCTTTATTCTTCTACTTTAGCCGCGTCTCCCTGTGCAGCATCACTTTTTTTTTTTTTTTTTACATGGGGATACGCGTGTAATGTCGGACGAGACACGGTGGCACAGAAGTCTGGAGAGCCGAGACAGCTGCTCGCTTCTCGTAGCCGTAATTGGTGGACCACTGCAGCAGCGTCTGACAGATCGTAGCAGGCACTTTCTGTTGAGATGTACAACTCGGTCCTGGCTGGAAGTGACGTGAACACATTTTACATCAGCAGATATAACGTCTCCAGGAAGTCTGCAGGTGGCAGCTCCTTCTTACCTGAATTCTTTATAACAAAGCCAGGCTGAGGAACGGCCACCTGTGCAGGAGGAGAAGGCAGAAAGCTCGCCTCTCTCCCGTGTGGACTTTATCCATCTTTGCCCGGCGGCGCCAGCAAGACACTGAACCCGACCGCGCAACCGGCTTCTGAGGCCATAAGAGTTTTTATTCAGCTCCCATTTAAAGCTTGTTGCAGAAGCTCTTAGCTGGGCTTTTTACAAAGAAGACCACCTCTGAATAAAAGAGGGAGCTGCCACCACCAGACTTTCTCAGGTTATATATTTGGAAATATAAAATCTGTCTTAACACTTTACTCTTGTGGCCCAGTGGTAAGAACTATTTCTGGTCTCACCACCCGGTTCAAATGCTTCACACACTTCATACAAATATTGGGCAAAATTGAGAGAACGATTTTCTGCCGTTGCATGTCTGTTCTTCACGAGGTTATCATTCATACAAATATGGACCATTACAGACTAATTCTCTGGCTGATTTATGAGTTGTGCTCTGATGCAGCGGCTGAGTCAGAGCGAACGTTTTCTCTGAAAGCCGAGGTTTTTGGATTAATCACGGTCGGCAATCACTCACCCAGATAAGTAGGAGTGAATGTCTGACTTATTTAGTCCAAAAAAAAAATCTGCTCTGAATCTTTTCTTTTCTTAGGGGAAAAAGAAAAATAATATTAAGGTGTCACCTTTGTCAGGACTCTGCAGTCTGATTAGTGAATTTACTGTGTAGGCCTTAAACCCAAGCTTCAATCAACAAACTGCAGACTATATTTTGTCCAGAGTTTCAAACAAATATTATTTTAGTAAACGGTTCTCACTGGTTGGTTTATTGTCGACATGAGGATTAATGCAGATGAATTTAATGTAATGAATTTAGGTGAACAACAATAAAACCAAGTGTGGCTTCGATGATTTGCAGGTAAAAAGGCATCTGGGCGTCTTTTCAAACTGAACTGAATTCAGATGGAAAGCGTTTTAATTCTTAACCTTTAAGTCAATGACATTGCGACGACCATGAGTTCTCGGCAAAATCGACTAAGAATCCTTTACGTGCATGAATGTGTCACTGCACAGGATAAAAAGTGAGATTGTACTGATGTTATGATGTAATTGTTTACCTCCACGTTCAGCCCTGAGACGTCTCACTTCTATTGTAAATGCAGACAATGCTAATTAGGATGAATTGGTTTTAATTTAAAGGCGCCTGAAAAAGGCTATTCTTCTAAAACGCTGATCACAGAAACAGAAATGAGTTGTCGTCTACTGTCTTCTTCTGTAACAGCGCATAAAAGAAAATCAGTTATATAAAAAAAAAAATTGCCTTTGAAATCACGATTCAAATCAAATTACAAAATATGACAAAGAGCTCGAAGAAATGCAGCTTTCACTTTTATCGTCTTTCGAGTCCCCACAACAAACAGTATTTCAGCGCTGCCAAAACTGCCCGAAATCTGTGATAAACCGAGTAAACATACACGTTCGGTGGCTCGAGCTGCTGATTGACAGCGATAAACAGCCCAGATGTTTGCTCGCCAACAAAGAATGCATCACATCGCGCCACAGCCAACAAATGGGATGACCTGTTCAATGCATAAACAATGAATCATGTCCAAACAGCGCAACAGCCGCTAATAAACAGCTGGCTGGAGGAACACCTGTGCTCCTTATTCGATTGCACAGTGTCAGAAAACCACAGCTTATCTCTGAATGTAAATATGCGTTTGACGCTTTTACATCCGAGAGAAGTTCATTTTCCAAGACGGGACACAATGACCGACTGACTCATCGCTCGGCGGATTTGGCAGCCGCTGAAGGGTTCGATGTCGAGAAAGAGAAAGAAAAAAAACAAAACCCGCCGGCGTCCATATTCCTCCGCCGGTTTGTCCAAGCTGGAGCAGAAAACACACCGAGGTCGTAATTATGATCAACCAGCTGGCTCGGTCCTCGATGCTGGACGAGCGGCGGCGGGTGGGCCTACAAGAACACGAGGGTGTTCGCTGGAAATCCAGTCAGAAATGAGCTCATGAATACATCCCAACACACAATGGACGGGGAGAAAATGAGGATGTGAAGTCAGTGACGAGTTTAATAACGAAGCTGAAAATGTATGTTTACAATGCGACGCTTTAATGCCGAAGCAATTATGAGAATAATGTGAGAAAAACATGGATCAAGGAAGCATCTTAGTGTATTTTTAATAGAGGTCATGTACAGGGTATTAGAACAATAAAGCATGACTCATTATTTTAGGGTTGTTTGGTCATGTAAACACCACACTTTTTTTTTTTTTTTTTTATAACCACTATCTGTTTTCATGCACCTTCAATCCATTCAGGTCTGCTGAAATCTTATTGGTGCAAACTGCAAAATGGAGCAATGCAAATGCTGCATGAACCGCGAGACGTTGGCTGTGAAGCGAAATGGGGCAACAACACAGCAATCTCCAAATGACTCTCATAAGGACGATGATCACCATTATTACCTGCTATGTACTGTAGTTATAGTTTTACAGTCCCGTACAGTAGAAGCCCCTTGTAGAAATTCCCACCTGTGCATTAATTATGCATGTATTTCATTACAGCGAATTAGTAACAAGACCAAAATTAAAATATGGTGATACGTTCGTCTTGATCTGGGGCCAAGACTCGAATTGTGCTTCACACTGTGCAAAAAGAGACATGTTTTTAGAGAAAGAAGGAGCTTTTACAAATTACACTGTGAAAGGGGAAAAAAAGGAAAATTTGCAAGAAACGCGATCCAGTTAAAAAACAATAAAACAAAAAATGACAATATTACTTCAACTGTGATCCTGATGGTACCAATATTTGGATACTACTACAAGTAGTAGTACTACTACTACAGTGTCAGCTATACTGTTGTTTTATCCTTTATTTATTTATTTATTTATTTATTTTACATAAGTTTGTATAGCATCCCAGGTTCTGTTCACATTAATGTTGATATAAGAGGAGAAAAACAAAAATGGACCAAACTGTAAAAAAAAAAAAAAAAGTAACCTATGACGATAATATGTTTGACATTGATCCAAAATAAAGAAAAAAATGAAACAAAAAAAATAGTAAAAGCACATTTTCCAGCAGTAATGACACAACTCTTAACAACACTGTTTTATTGCTGTTGTTTATGAACCACTTTCTATTGTGTAGGAGTGTAATAAGGTAAGTTGATCATTATTAATTTGAAAATGAAAATGTAAATTTATCTGTAAAAAAAAATACTGAATAATTATTAAGATTATGAGCTGCCTGTAAATAATTCTAAACCCAAATGCATCCAACCACAGATGTTTGGATTCATCTGTGTGATTTTGTCGTCCAGTCTCTCTCAGTAAAACTTCCACCAACAGGAAATAAATGCAGATCCATCATTCAGTTCTCCTCTCACCACGTCTTGGCTTTTCATAGTCACCGATTTTCTCCGAATCAACAGTGTTTCCAAAGTAACTTGACTTGTGAAACTCTGAGCGGAGCGTCTGACGGGAAGAGAGTCGCCCGTTCAGTCGACCCACCAGACAATGAGATTATCCAAAGGCAATTAAACTAGGGGGCCTTGTCTTGAGCAGCCTCCATCCAACCCCGTCCCTTTTCAGCCTTACCTTTCCTTCCCCTTCCCGGCACCCCATTGTTGTGTGATTAACTCCCAAGCACCAGCGATGGAGTCTACATTCCCATTAACCAGATCTGTGGCGGGGACAAAACATTTACTAATCACCAATCACAACTAGGAGCAAGGCACTCGAGTCTTTGCCAGCTCCATAATGCGAGTGATGTGCCGCCAGCTTCTTCAGAGACTCTGTTCCCTTTTCTGTTAAAGCTGCTCTCGACACTTCACGAGGAGGTGCTCAAATGAATTTTTGCCTCTGTTGCCATGGCGCTCTCGCCGACAAACCGCAGGTTTTGTGCCGTGAACGAGGAATGTTCACTTTATCTCCAGGAGACGATTTATTCTGAGAGCCCGGGCGATGATAACTTTAACACGGGCACGAAACATGAGCGCCAACATGTCGTCACCATGTCAACACGAACGCTTCGACAGCGTAGGCTGTAGTTTGTTCGTATGTATTTGTTTTATAATGGGTTTCTTTAAACTTGTTCAACAAGGCTCCAGCACTGTTTTCACTTCTATATGCTGTATTTTCTTAAGCTTATTGTCTGGTCTGAAAAACCCTTCACTGTATGAGGCTTCACATTAACAGATACCAGAACATACAGAGGCGTGTTGTGCATTATTCTGCACATTACAGAGACTTACAATAACATACAGTCCTTGTATATTATCTTTGTGTGTTCACAGAGTTACTAATCATCTGGTCGAAACCTTGGATTCAAAATGTGATGAAATGAACAGATTGTCGAGTTAGTCTGCATATACATCGAGCAATAAAATACGTCAGTACACAAATGCCACAGACATATTGGCAATAACTTAAAGACCAGTTCCGACAAAAATCAAGTTTTAAACCATCAACGTGATGTATAAGGAGTGAAATAAGTAGAAAACTATGGATGAGTATTTCCCAAGCGGCAACCTCCGGCGCTGAAAAATGAAGCCAATGTGGAAGTGCAAAAAAGCTGCAGTTCCTCGAATAACCACTAGAGCAGGCCGCAGAAGGGAGTCAATTACTTTTGAGCCCCATGTTAAAATGTCCGATTTTACGGCAGAAAAAAACATATTTACAGCCTGGTTCAAAACATGGCTCTAGTCTCATAAGCTGTTTTTCTACTCCATGACAACTCTGGGGGGGGGGAATTTTTTTATAAGGCGTTTGTTTAAAAAAAATACAGCATACATCATTATGCACAATTCATAGCTGTCAATCTAAGTGGCGCCACTTTGATTGACAACTAGCCACTGACGGTCTAAAGGGCGTCACCCCGGCTAATTCTAGTCACTGAGTTTGGGAAAGAGATCGTCGTGGGGTTAGCCGGCTAGCAAAGATATTTAGCATTTAACCCAGCTGGTCAGCCGTAGCTAGTTTGATTATTTCGAATAAAGCGGCTTTTTTCAGCCAATAGCGTTCATTCGACTCGCCTCAGCTCCGCCCTCGCTCCACCTCTTTGTCCATATTTGGAGTAACCGGAGGTAGGCTACCAAGATGGCTACGCACTACGATTTGCTTCATTTTTGCTCTTCAGAAACCTATGGGTGATGTCACGGACACTACGTCCATATTTTATACAGTCTATGGTATTTCCACTTTAAAACTGCAGTGAACCAACGACTCTCAGACATACCTCATTCATACGTCACATAACAAAGGAGCCAATCCCATTAATGTATGGGGTGAGAGTTTCTACTTGAAATACATCATCATTCTGAATCTTTTACTTCAATTCAATTCAATTTAAAAAAAACTTTATTTGTCTCCGCGGAGGCAATGTAAAGGCACACAGAGCAGCAAAACAAAACTACTGTGACTACAGTGAATGTATGTTACCACTTCTCCATGTGTTACATACAGTCAGCAACAAAACAGAAACCAAGCAGAGGTTTGTGTGTTTTGATGAGCTGAAGCTGCAGGTGAACAGCTGAGGGGTGGGTGGAGACAGAGGCGGAGACTATTTGCATATTCATTCTTTGCACCTTCGCCTTGTTTCAGTATGCAGAGTTAGATAGAAGACATTTTAAGGCGTGAAGGGATTGTTACATGAAAAATCATCCTCCAGTATCAGAGAGTGTAAAACGTGACTGTGGTTCCTTCACAAACGTCCTCCCTCCTCCTCCACCTGACATCAGGCCCTCGCTGCAGTCGTGATCAATCTCAACTTCTATAATCACCACGTGCATAAACTCCAATAAGCCTGTGCCTTACATTGTTCTGCGTTCAGGGTATTTCAAAATGTGTATTTGTTAATCCAAATAACTGGGTAATGAGAGTTTTAAACTACGTCAATTCAGCTCGAGCGTTCTTAATTATGATACGTAATGAAAATCATAATTGATGAATTGACTAGCAGCTCAGTAATGAATCGCTTTCCATGCACATTTTATGCCAATTTCATTTTGACTTTGAATAAAACCCTAATTATCTACATTAGTGGAAGTCAATGCCTTAATATTTAATAAATCCTGGATAATCCCATAGCAATCAATTTAGATCAAAATCGCTTACCACCAAAGGTAGAAATGCTCAGCAAACTCATCCACTGTCGCCCGTAATGATGCCTATTTATATGCAGGAGCTTTGTCAAACTGCAGGATGGGTAATTACTTTATTTACTTCTAATCATGTCAATGAACCATTGTGCAAGGGTTAGATTGGCTGGGCTCATTATTATTATTTATTTTCTCTCTTCAGTATCACATTAGGAGGCTCGGTCTGACAGAAGCGGAGTTTGAAGGGACTGACCACAGCACGATGTGACAGCTCGGCATCACACGCGCTCTGTCAGGGGATCCTGTAACCGACGGTGACATAATCATTTTAATCGCATTCGTCTGCACGTTGGACAATTCTAACTCGTTTTGAATGGATTCGTAAAGTCAAGCATTCGGCCGGCGCTGTCCAGAACCACGTGTGTGTGTGTGTGTTCGGCCAACAACGGCGATCATTGATTCAAATACGCGGAAAACGTCTTTTGTTCCGTCAGTGCTTTTCTCTTCAACAGTATTTGTGCACTTAATGTTTCGTTCAATAAGTATTGATCTCAGTTTATTTAAGTAAAATCGCTTACATTCTCCATTAATTGGTTATTGATCGGAAGCTCTTGCCGACATTGCAAATATAAACTCAGACAATATGAAAAGAAAACACAGATGTATACAACGTCAGACCTCTTACATTGTAAAGCTCTATACATAATACAGACACATAATAAAGTGTCGTTTGTACAAATAAACACTCCTGCTGTGCTGGATATTTTACAGGTTGACAGGAACATTGAGAAATTGAGCCACGATTAAGTTTTTTAGTTTTCGAATGTAACGTCTTGTTCTCTTGAATGTCTCAATCTTGCATCAAACTGTACCCACAAAAAAAGAAGATAAAATTCTGCTTCGCCTCCAACTCATTAAAATTTTTTTCCCCCTTAAACATTACTTACATTTTACACATTATTATGAACTTAATTAGTGTTTTGCTGAATCTGCTGCTGAATCCTGCAGCCATTCGTGTCCTCAAGGGGGTTTGAAGCAACTGTGTGTGAGCTCCTCGGCTGCTGCCAGAACTGACGAGGACTGTGAACAACTTCATACGTTTCCCCACTTTTCCACTGTTTTGTGACTCACTGAAGAATGAAGGGAAAGAAAGAGCATCGCTGGCGGTAGCATCTCCATTCAAATGGTAATGTGAAATGTCAAATCCCGCTTTAAAAAAAAGTCTAAATGCCAGCGACACATGAGAGGGATTTCAGGTGACATATGCTTTGTAGTGAATCCATGTTGGAGGTCGTCGTCTGGAAGGCAGCCGTGGCTGTCATGTCGGTGATGGATGGCAGATCTGTACACTATGGCTAACTGCACCGAGTAGACCTGGCTAATCAAGCGCCGCTGATTAATTTGTTTGTGTGTTTCGATAATTAGATCAGGTGAAAGCTGCTGCATGTTCCCATTAACACAGCTGCCTGATGGTTAGTTTGCTACCAACCTAAGAGAGTCCAGCTTACTCCAATGAACTAGATCAGAGGTTGCTAACAGGCGGACCGCAGTCCGGGTTCGGACCCAGTGGCTGTCCCATATGGACTTGGACCAACAACCAAAACAGAAGGTTATGATTTAAAACCTGACGGGTCGCTTCTATTTTAACCCAGCGCAGCTTTTGTAGTCTTTACGGTCGAGGTTTATTGGATGAGGAAACACAAAAACCAATTACATGCGAGTTAAGCCATATCACGTGATACCACTCAGCCAATCAGGTCTGTGCATTCCAGGCAGTAAATATTGCGACTCTACAGTGCAGACAGCAAAAATACAGCATTTAATCTGGAATGGACGGACTCATTCCAGAAAAGGGGAAATTCAAGTCTTTCCTCCCTTTATTTTCATGAGGTTAAGCATTTTCTTTGAGCATGCACAATTTTCACATTGTTATTTTCTCTTATTTTGAAATGCAGCCCTTTTTTATTTAGTAAATGAGAGAATATGATACACATCGGCAGTCATTTATAAGTTCAGTACTATGTTTTTGATTTTGTTTTCGAAAGATTTTGAATTGTCCTGAATTCATTTGATTTGACAGTCAGGTATTGAACATGCAGATGTTGACACAACTACTGGGCTACTTAAATATATATCGCATTAAATAGTTAGACATTATGATGCTTCAAGAAATTTTCTCCCACTGGACCTCTTTAAATTTTAGTTGAATACCCCTGAACTAGAGCAGCATTTCTCAAAGCACAAATCAGTGTTTCAGGACTCAACTATGGCCAAGATTTTTTTAAAAGTGCAATAGCACAGATTTGAATATATTTGCAAGGTGCTTTTTATATTTAGATCTTTCACACCCACTTCTCGAAGGCGCCTCCCTGGTGGCGCCACCCGCTGATGCTCGGAGATTTTGCGATGCAGATGCAAGCTTAGTGCTACTGAAATGCATCCGACCAATCAGACTGCTCAGATGAAAGCTCCATATTTCATTTATTTTATTAAAGAGATCATCAGTCGCCAGCCACAGAGCAACCGGAGAGAGATATAGGAGGAGGCAAAACGTGTTAAATATATGCAGGTAATGTAAATGTATGCTTCTTCAGAAAGCGTCAGACAGCTGATTAACTCCAGATTACACTCAAGGAGAGGCGGTAGATTGGCACATATCTGGTGCAGTGGTACTCTAACGAATGGAAAACCAACCTGAAACCAATTAAGCTTCTCGCTGGTATGACTATCTTCCCTCTGGGGGTCTTTGTGCAGCAATAAGTTCCTAATTGCAAGGGCCCCAGTCTTTTTTATCTCCCGTTTTATCTCTATATTGCAATGTTAATGTTAATTTGCAGGAAGTGTAGTTGATTAACGAGTGACTTTAATCAGGGTTGGAAATCAGGCGATGCTCCCCCAAACCTTGGCGATCACTGAGAATCTTATTGGGATTCAAATAACAGGAAAGAAAAACATCAGAATTATAAAGTCTTCTCATCTCCCCAGTGATTTTTCAGGGTGGAATAAAGGACAGCTGAGCTGCTCTTTTAAGGGTGAATCAATGAACATTTTTTTTCCCTTTGTGAACTCAGAGTTTAAAAGACACAGAAATGATGTATAGCAACTGATATTAAATCCCAGTGGTGTCATTATTTGAGGGTACCTAGATAACCAGCGTCTCTGATTCCCCAGCAAGTGGAATCCTCGGCTATCAGATACAATAAAAAAAAAGACAGTAGGAAGAGGCAGTTAAGCTCCAGTCTTCGCTTCATGTCATAATCCTTCCGATCTCAAATCCAAAGTGTGATTTCTCCTCACACTCCCAGAATTTCCTCTCAGAAATTACCATTTACCAATTACACGGTGTCAGGAATGATTCATATCTCTTTAATGAGAAATGACAGTAGATAGAGGAGAGCCACCTCGGGTTTGATTTCGCTCTCGGTGGGGTGGGATGATCTGTTGACAGAACTACCCGGCAGACGGAAGCGGCGGGGGCAGGAAGCCGTCGGCAGTCTCTCAGTCGTGTCCTCGCCGATACAATGGGGAGCACGACGGCACCCAGGGACGGTGGAGAAAAGCCTTCAATCAATTACCTCACCTTGCCTGTTACTGTAAGTGCGGCAGGAAGTGAGATACTTAATGTTATTATCAACATTGAATCTGTGTCCAGGCTTTGCACAGCAGCCGCCGGGTTCCCAGTCACGCTGCTGGGATCAGACTCTTGAAGCCCTTGAAAGGTTTCCAGCATTTTTTTTTTGTTTTCTTGGCAATTTTTTCTCCATGTAAAGTTTGAGTTTAGGTTTGTTTTGGCTCGTTGTTTCATGAGGGGATTGTTTCTGATGCCGGCTAACACGACTGCATAAGAGCACTCGTGAACTGGCTTTTTAAAAACGCCATCATGCAGACAAGCCACTGCTTCGATCGCGCCAGTTCCCGTGTAAGTTCTGTGTACTCGGAAGATTAAATAAGTGCACTCACAGAGGGCCGGATCTGGGCCTGAATCCTCCTTTGGCTGAGCAACAGAATATCTTCCACCATGTTGAGTAAATATTGCAACACATAGAGGGATAAAGGGATAGTTCAGGGTTTTTTAAAACGGGGTTGAAATAGGTCGACATCAGCGGGAGGCCAGCTGCTCCTGTTTTCTGCGAGGTAAAATTATTGGGGGTTTTTGGAGCCTGGTGGTTTTGGAGAGAGCAATGTAATAACATCAGTGAAAAAAGGCAACGTAAAGCAGTGAAAATATTCTAAATACTAGAAAAGCACTCGGAGAGCGCAGACCTCCGCCAAGCAGCACAGTTCCCCCAGCTTATTGTGACTTGCACCCCAAAATATTAGTCCTACCTTTGATTTATCTATTTCAACAGATTCCTGGACCATAAAAACAGACCCTTAGCAATTGGAATCACATTGATATCATTTTTAGTTTAATAGTTATACCCGAAAATCAACATTTCCGGTTTTCCAGATCACCTCCGAAATTTAATCATTTGTTCCTTGTCCCAGAAAGGACATTCCCTGAAAATTTCATCAAAATCTGTCCATAACTTTTTGAGTTATGTTGCAAACAACCAGACAAACCAACACCGGCAAAAACATAACCGTCTTAGCGGAGGTAATAATATACACTTAAAAGTGATGTTGACTTTTTAAGGTGGTTATATATGTTTTGCTGTTTCCTTCATTCACAGCAGGACATTGCTTAGCTTCTTACATCAGTTCTCCTGCTGCTTCTTCAGACTGGAGGCGTGACCACCACCATCTGTAAAACCTGAACAATCCCTTTGTTGTTCATCATGAAAAAGATCTTATATAAACGCAGAAATTTGCAGACAAGCAAGACTATTAGTTAATCTTGAAAAACTTTGCAACACAGTCGCTGCAGTCACTTGTTCATCTGATCTTGTCGGTCATACTCACATCATGTATCATATACATATTCAAGTGCTTACTACCATCTCGCAGAGGCCTGCATAGTTAAGATCAAGTACATCTTTTCTAAGGTGGAACCAATAGTGACACAGGCTGACATCATATCAGATCAACAAGTCCAATGGAAGTGTGGTGTGGACTTGAATGTAGGATGCTGGGGTTTGTGTCCTTCAGTTAACACAAAGCCTCAATCATAATCACAATATTTTTCCAACATCACCAGTGTTTCCATTAACCCTACATTAACCACAACCTTCCATAGCTATCATGCACAGATATCTACATGTCTGGTTCTGATTTCAGGATTTTTTCTAAGCGGCCACAGAATCAAAAAAAATGGGCAGCTTCTATTTACATGAGTCTAAAAATAAATGCTGCTGTGCTATATGAAACAATGACCAAATAAATACAGGTTTCAATGCTGTTGCACGATCTCTGACTCACTCTTCCCTTTTCTAAAGAGTAGTCAAGAAGCCAGGTTAACAACTCTAACTTCACATCGATAACAAACCTCAGCGTCCGATCATTAAAGGTAGAGAACAACGCCGTCCTGCCGTGTGACTGGACGCTGTGACACGTTGTCGCCCGCGCTTGTTATTCAATACAGCAAACTCTCATAGTTCCTGGGTCAGAAGAAAGTAACACTTCAGGAGCAAATACTGGAAAACTAGATTCCCGCCATCAAAATTCAGGCGAAGCACGCGACCTCCTGAAAGGAATCCCGGGTCCCTGAAAAGGTTGCCGTGGTCAGAGAGGGCCATCTGACGCCTAATCGGCAAGTTAGCAATCAAAAGGCACCTGGAGTGTGTGTGCTGTGGAAATGGTATTGAGCGTGCTGGTCGATAGAAGGCAATGGAAGGAGTTTAACCCTTACTCAGCCGGGTAAATTGACCAACAACACATTCTTATGTTCAGCCAGAGGTAAGAGCTGCAGGGGAGCAGGTTTATGAACACAGGCATTCACATCATAAAAGTGCTTGACACAACGGTTGGCCCCCGCACACCTCCACGGGAACAGCTCATAGACACGTCAGACCTGTGTGTGTTTGTGTGTGTGTGTGTGTGTGTGTGTGTGTGTGTGTGTGTGTGTGTGTGCGTGTGTGCGTGTAAATTTAAACCAATTCTCCAGAACCTGACTCCTGCCGTGTGGTCGAGCCTTGACTCTTGATTGCTACAATCAGTTTTTTCTGGGGCTAGACGGACGCACAGCTTGCACACTCACATAAACCAGACTTCCCTCGACTTCGTCTGTGTGTGAGGAAAAAAGGGCCAGATATGTTTAAAGGATGGAAGCGATTATAACTCCCCTAAATGTCTGTGTCGAGGGGGACGATAAGTGGAACAGGACGGTAACATGTGTGAGCGTTACTGTAAATCCTTCTCTTCGGGTCATGTGGTGTTTACTCTGGTTTGGTTGATCTTGTTTAGCAACACAACATATGCATATTTTTATCTACAGTAGCAAAAGGTCTTCATGTGTTTGGCTCCAAAATAAGATGAGAAATCTCTAAATGATATCATGAAGAGCATGGTCTCAAAATAAAAATGTGTCCTGAGATAACTTCTGTTGTTATTTGGCGTTGTTTAAATAAAGTTGAATTGAATTTAACCAAAGTAACATATATACTTCCTTCACTACACTAAACTTTGCAGTAGGTCTGTAACTTATTTCCATTAATCTGTTGATTATTTTGGATTAATCGAGGCAACAGTTTGTCCTAAGTGACGTCTTGTGTTTTCCAACTAACAGCCCAAAACCTGAAGATATGACTTGAAACAAAGAAAAGCAGTAAATCCTCACATTCGAGAAGCTGGAACAACAGAATGATTCAAAGTTTTTGTTTGAAAAATGGCTGAAATTCTTAATTAATTAAAGAAGAAAAGTTGCTGATGAAGTGTCCGTCAATCCACTAATCCATTAATCGACTTGATTCAGCTCTACTTCACAGCATGAAATTAAAATATCTATTAAAAAAAAGAGGTGACTGAAGGTATTAAATGTGGTAATTGGGGTATTTTTACAGACGCTGAGGAGACGTATGGACTGTAGATATATACTGGCTTCACAGTCAAGCTTTGAAATGTGTCAAACTTTTTTAAAATATTAATACTCTGTCCATTGTCTGGAAACCAGAGAGGAAAGTTTGCCTGGTGTCAGGTCCAGTGTGTCACTCGGGTGTAAAGCTGCACAGGACACCTACTTCTTGAAACAAGAAATGGGGGGACGGGGCTGTGACAGCATCCAGGATGACAGATTTTCTAGGGATCAGGGTGTATTTACTGGCTGAAAACAGTTTGTGCTGCTAGCCAAGAGTGTATATATGGCATGGCTGATTTGTGTCTCGCTGGCTGTGGCAGAGAGCTGAGGCTTGTTCTCAAATACTGACTACATCGCTCGCGTTCGTCACCGTGACAAACATGACTTTCTTTAACACCCCCCCCCCGTGCCAGGACATGGAGCTGTGTGCATTAAGCTGTTTGTCACAACACTTGACAATACAAAAAGATGTTTCCTTGCCTGGCCTAATGGCGGTGCTGTGGAAATTAATTAAGGGCCAAAGTTGCACGATTCGATTTTACCGATATCCTTTTAAAACGCTCTATAAGACTAAAGGCTAAACATGCGGAATAATTGCAAAACGTCATTCAGTATTTCTCCAGTTTGCAACATCCATCCCCCGGCATCAATTTTTTTAACTCATAATTTCATTTCAGTGCTGGAAATGGATAAAAATAATAATACAAAACAACAAAGCACAACACTCCTAAAAAGACCTCATTGGTTTCTCTTTGCCTTGAGGCAACTTTTGACTGGTTAGAATTTGATTACTTGAGTTTGCCGTCTGCTGCGAAATAGGTAGATTTAAATGAAGAAAGTATTGACGACCTGACTTGAGTCTCTTTTTCAAGGTTTTATTTTTTTTTTAAGTCTTAAGTCCGTTACCTCGTGACATTAGTCGACCTCAGTTGAGCGGCCAATAAAGCGATGGATGAACGACAGGTTTCCTGTTTGTGTCACAAATGCAAACAGAGACAATCATCTGGTTCATGTGTCTAACGAACCCAGGGAGCTTTATTATCATCATGTTTTATTAAAGCTATTTTTGCACATGTGCTAATCGTTGCAGCTGATGACGCTGAGCAACACAAGACAGCATTTAAACACTCAGCTGATTACGGGGATTTCGGTTGTCACTGGCCCACTGGAAATTGCACTGCCTGCTCATGCATTGACAATGTGTCTGTCTGCTTTTTTGGACACACAATGATGTTCAGAGGCAAAGAATATAAATGCTAATTCTAATGTACATTATGTTCTCGAGGATTAAGATGTGGCCCACTGACTGATTTCGGTGCCCCGAGGATTTGTATGACAATATAAACTTCATAAAACTCCAAGAGGAGGAATAATCCTCGTCAGCTCTGCACACTGAAGACGAGATGGTGCCAATTTTTAACTGCAAACAGCGGCAGCCTGCGTGTCGCTCCGGAAAGCTGGCTGCAATCCCGAACCATCGAGGAAAACACAAAGTTACGGGCTGCATTTTAGGATCAGCTGATAAAGCGGGGGTTCGCCTTGTTTGACCCACATTTTGAATCATGACGGGCAGAAAAATACAGACTTGTTATTAAGCAAGTATTTATGTTCAAAATGGTCCCAACACTGATGCTATAGCTCTGTACTGTGTCTTGACATACATCATTTTTGTCCGAGAAATCATGATTTTCTGTCATATCCTTTGTTCCACTCTGCTTTTCTCAAGGCCGCTCTCAAAAAAAGTTGAGAGTCTAGTTCACAGCTATGACAGCGGCGGCACTTCCTTCTCTTCCGACACATGATTTATCGCCTTTTGCTCCACACACTCCTTCTGCACGTGCTGCCGTCGCTGGAAGACTGTAACACTTTGTTCTTTCCTGAAAAGAAAAGCCCGTGTTTAAGTCTTGTTGTTTTAACCTTTACGGGCCAACCAGTGTCCTTTAACGTCCTGCTCCTGCTGATCCCAGCTAATTTTGAAAGATTACATTTCATTTCACGTTCCGCCGTGATTCGAATCGCCGGCAGAGACGCGCGTGGCTGAGATTAATTAATTCCAAGTTCCTGGATTCCTGAGTGTTTGATTTAGGTTTACCTTCTGTTTACTTTGACTTCTGCGGCGACAAAGTGGGCTTAAAGGGAAAAATCCACCCTCGGATACTCCAGAAGCGTCAGATATCATCATCCAGTGATGCTGGGGCTTATTTCTTTACAGCCTTCCACCTGCCTTGTCTACTTAAATTAGCGACTTCCTTCATTTCCCAGGAGGACTTTAACAACCCCCAGTGAAGGGGTGTGAACTTGTTGCTTTCAATAAACGCGGGGTGAATGGGCACATAAATAGCCTGAAAGTGTGATCATTCAGCTGAGAGTTATGTATTTAGCTGGATGGAGCAATAGCAATAGTGATAGAGGAGACGTAATGACAAGGTATCTTCCAGCAGCCTTTGAGAGGGAGCCAGCGCCAATTATGACTGGGTGTCTTTCCAGCATGATTCGAGCGAGCTGGCCCGCAACCAATCTGTGCACAAAACATAATGGACATTTATATCACACACACACACTTGTTCAATTTGCTGTGTGAGTAAACTAGTAAAATGCCATTTGAATAAGTACAAGTTCCCTCACTCGAACACCTATACGTCTTATTACCAAGCCCACGTTTTACATAAGGTCCACATTATAATATTGCATAAAGGCGTCTCTTAGAAAACCTTCTGTTCACGAACGGTACAGAAAACCTACAGTCTTAATTTTAATTTAATCGTGGGGGTGGAATCTCCGAGCCGGCACATTAGAGATGGAGCAGAGTGTGTCGGTAGTTGCATTTCAGCTTCACTACAGTAGAGAGAAGGCAAATTTAATCATCGAGTTTACAGTCGGTCTTTCAACATCTCAAGGTCAAGGGAACGCAGACGGCCCTCGATCCACCGCGTCTTCGGCTCGTCAGAGGAAACAGGCTGAACCTCACGCCGCATCTACGCTGCTTTATTTCTGACTTTATTTTTATGTACATACTTCTAATTCAGGACTCCATATGCTGTCAAACAATCTGCTGCTAACAGCTGTACGTAACAGCTGTAAGCAATTGCCACCGCTTAAGATGTGGTTAAACAGTCGTCGGCATATGTCTGCATGTATGTACACGTAAATATTTACTTGTTGTTTGACTGGTTTTTGTGATGTTATGACAGCTCGTATTCAATTAATGTTTCAATGAATGCTTTCACTTGAAATTCACATTATCACCAATACGATTAATAAAGCTTGATCTTCCTTTGCTGTGTTTCAGTGTCACCAGAACCCACTGAACTGCTCTGTTCCTCTTGCTGCTGATCTTCCATCTTGCTCTGGAAAAGCTTGGGCGGCACGCATGCATGTTTGGCTTGGCTGTAAATAATGCCACGGCACATGCCAAAAAGAAAACCTGACATTTGTCATTTCATTATTACGTCCAATCTGTTCTTGCCGTTCGGGGAGAAAGGCCAGTGTTGGAGGAAAAAAACAAACCATTTGCAGTAATTCCAGTCTCTCTCATACCCAAGTAGTTTCTTATTAATAATACACCACATTGAAATGACTCGAAATGTTGTATTGATCTCAAGACTGAGGACGTCTTATTTTCAAACAGTGTGAATAGTTTTGTTTTTTTCTCTCTCTGCTGGATGAATAATTGTCATGTCAGACAACGTGTCAGCAGTGTCACGGTGAAATGACAGGGAGCAAAGAGAAAAAGTGCTTGAAGGCTTGATATCAGCCAACAGGGAAATGTAAAAAAGTGTGCTCATGCCACATAACAACCAATATGCCCTTAAAGTCCTTTGCTGTCAGCGCGCACACACAACTAGTCACATACACATAGCCAGGTTGTTTTTCTTTCACCGAACATCTCAGGTACTGTAACGCAACAGACCGACCGGGATGTATCGAAGCTGACAGCTTGTCTGGCAGCTATTTTCAAATTTATTTCCATGACAAGCATTTATTTCAAATACATCATGTGCTGCTGCCGCTGTCGCCATCACATGTTATACCTGGGAAAACAATCTGGGTGACAGCGCGTATTGATACAAACAAGGTGTCCCAGCAAAGGACATTAATCATACTTTGGATAATCGGCCACCATTTTTATTCCGGGTGAGAAATAGAAAGTCGACGTGTAATCTGCCAGCAGCCTTCACTCATTACTGACTTAGAGACGACGCAAGAAAAGGCAAAATCTAGTGAATGTGGAATCATCGCGGCGATGATTAAACATTGTTCCGGCTTGACACAAGACGAGTTTAGTCTACCTTGCGTCATTTGTGTGTTACTTTAAAGCAGAGCCACTGATGATATCTGTTAGAATGATGCAGCCGCAGAGATCAAAGCAATTTGGATTGATCAAGTATTGTTGGAGCATCTTGAGCGCTTAGATTTGATGCTGAGCTTGTTCCCGCGCGAGTCATATAAAATATTAGAATAAATCAAGCACATCAATGCGTGTCATTTGCATTGCTTTGATACTGGAACCGAAAGTATCATTACGCATCCCAGACATGAAAGCCATTGGAGAAGGCTCATTTTGGAAGAGTCGAAATTGAAATATATCCCTCATAAATACTACCTCCATACAGGCTCAATCTTCGTTCTTATTTGCATTAATGCACGTTCTTCAATAATTTCTTCAAGTGCAATTATCTTTAAAAAGGAGGTAGGAGGATTAAACCAAATTAAAGACTTGAATAATTGGTTCACGCTGCACAGACAAAAGCAAAACTCCGGCGCTCCCAAGGCACCGACCGCTGACATTATGAGCACAACAAATTGGTATCATATCTTCCGCCTGGCAGGACGTCTTCACACCTGGACATCGGTGGCCTTTTTGACACTAATAAGAGTCCAAGAGGGAAGAGAGAAGGTGAAATCCAGCTGAAAACTAGCCAGTGGCAGACAGCTGAGGCCTATTTGGCACTGATCTCCTGACTGACTCCCTGAGAAGTTCACAGATGGCTCGCTCGTACCGGGCTCCGGGTGCAAAGTAAACAAAGTGCTGTGGATGTTGCTAATCTGACCCCGGCAGTACACTGCACAGCAGCCCGTCGGGGGAAATGATGCTCGATGTGGTCGTGCGATCGCGGTGGGGGAACGTTCCACGTCTCGCTGTGTTTTACACTTTAATGAACTCTACTGATTCCTGTCATTATTTCTGCTAATTGAATTCATTGTTGCTTTATGTTTGGTCGGGTTTGCCTTTCTTTTTTTTTTTATCTGCCATCCAGCGTAAATGGCAAGAATGCAGAGCTCATTAAAATGCAACATTTCCTTCCTACCATTTGCATCTAATTTTGTACAATTTTGCAAAATATTCATACGGCACAGCATCCTATGGCTTCCTGTCTCATTGATATTCAGCTGCTGTACGGTGCTAAATAGCCAAGGCTTGATAGACTGATTCACAATATAATGTCAATCAAACATTCTGGACACTACCACCAACAGGCACCAAAGGTATTGGCCATGTTTTATTCATGCAACTTAAAAATTTTCATTTTCTTCTGACTTCCTGCAAAGTACTTGCACAGAAATAGTTGGGGGGAAAAATGTATAAACGGTGGCCACAACAAACCAGTTGTAAGCTGGACATGTTTATTCAGTTCTTATCTGTTTAATTAGATTCATTAGAATAATTAAACAATCTGTCTACTGAGCATGATGCCGTGAATAGCAAAAAGGATGAACCTCTTCCAAGTGTGTCAGGGACTGACTGCTGTCTCAGGCAGTTTCTGAGGTAAATGCTGTGTGTTTTCAATGTCATGCTGATGTCTTTGTGATTTATGCACTGAAGCTAAACCGGAGATATAACACAAGTCATGAATATAAAACCTCTCCCATAGACCAGGTGCGCGGCATCAGGTTGAGGCTCGGTCGTCTTTTTCTGCAAATGTGACACCGAATACATTTCAAAGACTGAGGATACATCATATTTATGGCAAATGAATTACTGTTAAGTTTAAGTTATGTGTTTGAAGGTTTAGTATGCAGGATTTGTGATGCTGAAAAACACTGTATGGACTCAAGCAAAAGTGAGTACGAGCCATTAAAAGTGTGTGTGTGTTAAGACCTGCCATCTGCCTGCGTCTTCATCTTCTTACTTTACTATGATTGTGGCTGCAGCCTTTGGGCAGTGGGTGTGTTACCCTCAGCCAATAACAGTGCACAGGTGAGGTTGGGATGCACATAAAGACCTGCTGGTGAGCATTGAAGGAGAGGATGGTGATGAAGAGCAAAGGTTAAATTACCTATCCTGCTACAATATCGGCCTGTCCTGTACAAAAAAATAATCTTCCTGCAATAGTCACTTGCAGTCTAAGTATAAGGCACTGTACAAACACAGTGAGGGTAAATTAGCTATTGAGACCGAAACCTTTTTTTGTACCAGGATATAAAATTTGGTATGTTAATGTGGGGGTCTATGGGGATTGACTTGCTTTTGGAGCCAGCCTCAAGTGGCCATTTGAGGAACTGCAGTTTTTGGCACTGTCACGTTTTTCACTTTTCACTATAATAGGTCCAGTTGGTACCTGGTGATTCAGATCAAATCATATCAATCAAATCACAGATAATGAGTAAAGTATCGAGTTGCTTCAGAGTGATGTAACATTTTTTAGCTCCTACCAGCACAAATGTTGGCATTAAAATGTACCGGCCTTGTCAGTCAGAAAAGAAATTGAAAAAAAAATCACGGCCATGGTTTGAAAAAAAAAAACGAGTTGTTGAATTTAGCCACGTACAGACACTGTGTGCTGAGACACCGTCCATCCGCCCTGACTCCCTCCTCAAGACTTTTGATAGGGGAATGTCAGGCTGCTGCCCGCGATGGTCTGTTTGAAGCCATTTCAAAAAAAACAACCGCTGCTTGTTTTTCTGTGAAGTGTCAGCGATGCATCTGTGTGTGTGTATGTTCCCTATTAATGTCTGTCTGCATCTGGACCTTGTGAGAATATAGTAAAAAAAAAACAGGAAGGTCATAATATTCTCTTTCACCACTTTACACCTCTTTCAAGCCAGAGCTGCCGCATTGTCTTGTAAACAGACAGCAAGCGCTCGCAGGCACAAAAATCTGAACCGACTTTTGGTCTTTTTGGTTTAAGGCCGATCTCCTAGCCCTCAACACGCCGCGCTGCCTCCAACGCTGCTCGCTCACATCAGCCAGAAAGCCAATAAGTTATATCTTATTTATGGCGGAGGATACAAATCTAAGTATTTCACTCTGACTTAATTTCCCAGAAGAAAAATATTTCAGAAAAGACAGTAAGACCTTAGGAGTGGAGAGAGTTTTAGAAAGATGTGGCTGCAGGCCATGGTACTATTTTGACAGATTACATTCATCGTATTTTTTAAATTTTTAAATGAAATTATGTTATTCTTGATGAGAAAGAAGGGAAAACTTTCTTCTGTGTTATTATTTCTGTATCATCTGCTGTCAGAGGCATTTAGTTTAATTGTTCACAGCAAATATGAATATTCATGTAAGACGTCTGAGAAGTAATTTCATTTGTCACAACCTTTCCACTCCTGATTAACTGAAAGTAGACGATGCCTCATAATCGCATCAGAGAAAGATAAATATTTCATACGTGTAGCCACACACGACACCAAGGTGAGCCGGACGTAATGAACATCAAGACTCTGCAGGAAACAACGTGGACAACGTGGCTGAAGCCGTGTTCATCAAAAACAGAGAAACAGACCAAGAAGAGTTTTTCCTTTTCTTGCGACTGGTACATTTGCTGCAAGAAAACTAAAAAGGAAAAAAACTGTAAGGTGTGTATTTTGTGACACTTGACTTCATCCCGTGTCCCCGAATGTTATAATAGTTCTTACAATCTTACAATGGATAATTTTCCATCAAAGAATTAGCATAATTATATGATAGGATAAAATGAGCTTCAAGAAGCAAATTAATGGATTTGAGGGTAACACAGATAATTACATGTTTTGGGAAAATGTGCTTCAATACTAATGTGGCATTTAAATAGATTTTTTTTTCTCTCTCTCTTTTAATTACACTGGTTCCTTTGCTCACAATAACGCTTGGGACAAAAATATATCTTTATAAATGATGAAAAAAAAGAGAGATGTACAGATGAACCAGGCTGATGCTGATGCTTCATTAATTGCGACTGGAAAGAGCAACATATTAAAGTTACCTGTGTTTTTAATGAAAGCTGATACTTGAATGCAGGTGATGAACTTTTATGAAGTTTTATATATAAAAAAGTTTACAAAAGTAAGGTATAACATGATTGCAACACAAAAGTTGCGACACCAAAACATAAATAAAACTAGGATGCAATCATTCTGTGACGTGGAGTGTGGATGGCTTCAAACGCAACACACAGGAACCAAAAAATGACATGAGATCACACCAGAGAAAGAAGAAACAAGCCAGCAAAGTGAGAGTGAAGTGGCTTATATAGAGTCCTGATTGGTAATGGAAAACAGCTGGGTGCACAGGTGAGATGATGAGGTGGACGTGGCAGGTAAGTGAGGCAGAGAATCATGGCAGACAGGAGAACAAAGAACTAAACAGACAGGACTTGTACATGACAGGGACGAGACTGAGAACTAAGACAGATCTTAAGTGAGACTATGGTGGAACTATGACATAGAACACAGACAGAGAACTAAGGCAGAAAACTAAGGCACGACATGACAGAAGAGGCAAAGAACTAAGACTGAGACAATGAACTAAGACAAGACTGGACTAAGACAGAAGGTAAACAACTAAGCTAAAATAACTTTGAACAGAATCTAAATCTGAACAGAGGAATGTCAGGCAGAACTGTGGCACATTCAGAAACCAACTGTGTTTACAAAGAAGTCATGTATTAATCTCCTTTTACAATCATGTGTTCACAAAGTGTTGAACCTCTCTCCATCCTCGCTTGTGAACGACTGAGTCTTTCCAGGATGAACCTATCATTACCAATCATGATCCTCTCACCTGTTACCCACGAACCTGTTTACCTGTGGAAGGATCCAAACAGGTGATGAAACATGTTGCTGCCATCAAATTCAGAATAAGCAGATATTTACAAGAATCAATGAAGCTGATGAGTCAAACATTAAATATATCGTCTAAACGTCAAAAAGGACGAGCTAGTTCTCACATTCGTGTTTTATTTACGTTTTCCACAGTGCCCCAACTTTTTGGGGACTCGAGGTTGCAATATGGAAATTAATAGCTTAATTTCTCATTTGGTTGCAGCTTTAATTTGAAGGTCACCGGCTGCTCCTTCCCTTTTTCATTTTAAAAGCAGACATGGGCTACCTGCAGATTATGGACAGTTTATTGGGCTGCACACACACACACGCCGCTCTGAATGACAAGCAGCAAATTCCCCTGACATCTGTCTTAAGTCAAGTGTCCTACATATTTAAAAGACTATTAAAGCCTTAATGAAGTGTTCAGTGGTGGGTGATTGAACGCACATAGTCAAATGGAGTGATTATTATTCAGTTTGCCTGGCTAAATTTACACAATACCCTTCATAAACACCTGATGCCGCGTGGTTATTTATTTATTTGTTTAAATTAAACGCCTCCCAAAAGGAATTAAACGAGAATGGATGCAGACCTCTCATTTCCATAATCTAATGCTATGTTTATGAGCTACCACGGTGCAATTTGAATAAGAATGAATCCTGATAGAGATTCAGGGTCTGACAGCGTCGACGAGTGCCTCCCCAAGGTTCCCGAGCGCCAGTTCAGATGCCGCTCCCGCTGAATCCAAACACTGTACGTCTCACGCTCAAATTGGACTCTTGTCATGCAAATAAAATAAATAAATTATCAATCAAGGATACTGAGTTTACCCAAGACTGTTAATCTCTGTTGGCCGGAACAATCGCTGAGGCTGCGTTTGTACTTTTCAGGCTACAACTAATGCTAATGTGATGGAGGAGACGTTTTTAAAATGAGTTCACGGTAAACACCAACAAGTCCTAGTTTGGTTAATGGAATCCATCTGTTCCCAGCTGTTGATGCAGATCCCAGTTGTGGTCCATGTCGAGACTGTCCAGTTTTGGGTGGGGAATAAAATATGGTTCAAACTAATTGAGGACTGTGCCTTTAGGCCTGGTGCACACTGAGGATTTTCATATCATATTGTCTGAGACCTCAAGCATAATGATTTAAAACATTTTTGATATTCTAATCACAAGAGCTCTCTCAACAGATTCAGTCAAAAAAGCAGGAGGAGGAGGAGCAAAGTCTCAGACACATGTGCGATCAAACAGGAAGTGGACTCGCAATGGACTCCTCAAGCTTGTTTTCTACTGTCCCTCAGGATCAGCAGACAAAAGTCCTATTAAACAGTTGTTTCTGTTCTGTTCTCGACAAGTGACCGACATCCGGACGGTGACACTTCCTGGTACCAGGTATCTGCAAACATGCTTCTTATTTATGATTCGGAATCAGTCGACTGTGACGCAGTTGGTAATGTTAGGATCTGTAAACGCTTCGCACTACACCATCATTTGGCCAGAAAATCTGTTCATCTGTTTTTGACTGTCTTCAGGGGCAAAATCTGTTCAGTCGTCCTCTCGTGTGGTGCCAGGATTAAAGGCCCAGTTCACTCTGATCAGACAACAATTAATTTCTCCACTTGAGGTTTCATCCGTGGTTCATGATTCAGAGCAAGGATTAAACAAAACACACCTTGTTGTCTAACAAACCAAGAGGAGTAAACATGAAGTTAAACAGGCTGACGGGCAAATCATTCACCGGGCAGGTTTGGTGATTCTGCATCAACACTCCATGGAGCCATGTGGGGAAGTCAGATTTTGCTGACTGACAGTAAATCGTCCTCTACTTCTTCTGTGGTGGCCACAAAAAAATTTGAACCGTCACAAGTGCATTTGAACGTCTTTTATCCTAAACACCGCTGAAGAATGAAAAATAAACTTCCTTCTCAATTTCTGATGTATCAGTGACAAATTCACACCGTACTCATGTGGTATATACCTGTTACCATGGTTACTAAATGATCTGGCTTGCACACGCTGCTTTTACAGGTAAGATCACAACCGCCATGTTTCACACTCAGCAGCTCATTTACAGAAGTCTGTTTTTTGAATTCTTGTTAAAATCACACAGTCATGTCGTTGGTTTCTTCTGCAGTCACTAATGAACCAGATTCTACATGAGAGATCGGTCTCTGTCACAGCTTTCATGCCAAACCAAACCCATCTGGTCTCAGTTTAGGATGCACACTTTTGAATGTGGTGCGAAGAAGGAAAAAAAAAAAAAGGCATTTGAAAAACCGAACAGCAACACTTGTTCTCAACAACAATGTCTCGGATAATCCACAGCCAACAGTGGATTATCCTGCGCGTCCTGTGTTTTCACCGCGAACTACATTCCACCCAAGGTTAAGCGCTGCTCAGAATAGCGAGCGCAGTGGACGGCAGGTGTTAAGCAGCCCTCGAACGCCACGCTGGTGCAGTCGCTCTCGAGTGCCATTTTGAGACGAATGTGTAAAGATTTCAGAGCGTTCGTTCTGTCGAATCAGAAGTGGGCAAATCTGATTAATCTGCTTTTTATGAAAGTCCTCCTGCAGATCTGTCTCATTCTATACTTGCAGACCGGCGGGATGGATTTCTGCACATTGTGTCAGATAAAAAAAAGACAGGAGAGACGGAGGACTCTCGCGGGTCTGGACTGTTTGGACACCGAGCTATGAGCATACAATAAAATATTCATCTTGGGGTTTAAGCCTATTATTCTATTGTTTTTTCACCTTCCTTTATTGGATCTCTGAGGCTCGGTGTCCCACTTACAGTACTTTAGACGGGGCCGTATGCGTCTCTGGGGCCAAGCTGAAAAGGGAACCGAGGTCCTTCAGAGACGGAGGAGGGGGGGGCGGGGACATACACAGCATACGCGATAACACAGAGGAACAATGGAAACCAAACCCCAACAGGACTCGGTGTAGCCGGCCTACCTCCTGCAAACAAGACAGCGCATCAAGGAAAGATGTTTGTCCAAATTCTCATAATGTATCACAGCCTCGAGACTATTTTTATCTGTTCTCTTCCAATACACCGAGGTATGCATTGTCTGCCGCCGTTGTAATATTTGCCTTTTCATCTCTGTAGCACGCGTAGCCGTAAATCACAGGAGACGATTTCATTTTGATGTCTCTCGCCACGACCACCTGAATTGCTCCGCGGAACATTTGTTGCCATGTCTGTGTAATTGAACTCAACAATTCGGGAGACGAGAGTCATTTTCGAGGACATACTTGCTGCGGAGAGGGAACATTTACGGAAGATTAAAATATGTCAGAATAATAGAGAAATAGCCTCAAAAGGTTTGTCAATGATCAACCAAAGAATTCCAACTCTAAAAATACGATGGCAGCCATATTTGTATCGTCTCTTACCTCGTTCCATTTTCAAACATCCTCGTATTTTTAACCCCAACTCTGCGAATGTTGGACCTTTTGTCACATTCCCATAAATCCAGTGAACGTAGGACCCAGAGCATGTCCACCGTAGTTTAAGCAGCGGAGACGTTGGCCTTTTCACTAACATGTCTCAGCCATGTTTGTCAAAAGGCCGACATCTCCCGGTGTCGGTGCGACGCCTCACCCTTGTCAGAAGCATTAAAAATAGATCCAAATCAGATCCCTGGAAGTCAAACAGCTTCGCATGATTAATTTAATTTCCATTAATTTTTCAGCCCTTATTCGCTGTTATTGAGAATGTTGTTATTAGTTGATGTGACCTTCCTGCTAAATGGCGCTTCTTTTATGAAATAAGATTTATACACAAGCGAGCTATATGGAGGAACTTCATCTCCATCGACACAGACGAGCTGCCCTTCAGGAAAATAACACACATTTACCAACATGTATTACTAATAATTATTTTCGATCACGAATTAAAATGCTTGTTATTGTATTTCAAGGGAAAATAATGGGGACATTAATTAACGACTGTTTTCTTTACCACATGCACCACAGCTTCCTGGAGACTTTAAACATTGTGTTTTGTCTGAACAACAAGTGAGAAATTTCATTGACTAACACAAGCACTACTTTAGGTTTTGTATTTGATATTAGGCCATTAATTTTTGAACAACTATTTTCTGATTATTGCTTCTGCTTTAGATAAAATATTCAACATGGGTGTGTGATTTTTTCAGTAGTTATATAATGAACACACACGTTACATGGCTTACAAATGCACACAAGACATTTCTCCAAACGAGAACACGAGCCGGGGAGCAAACATCGCAGAGAGAGCAGCGACAATCGAGTGGTCTAAAAGCTGATGCTCTTTCAATTGGCAAGCGGTTAGAGGTCAAGTGAGAAATTATGAGCGTTTGCATTGCAGGTGTTGGAAAAGCAGACAGCAGCAGGTGGTCTCATCAGGTTGTTGTGCTCTACTGTTGCTTGTAGCAAGTCATGTGGAAAAGTGGAGAGGAGCACTTAGGGTTGTCTGTGCTTGATTAATAAGGACACAGAGAGGCAAATATGTGCACACAGTCACTGGGTAATGAGCCGCAAATGTGATTAGGTCTTTACGCTGCACCTGCTTCCAATTGAGCATAAAGCTTAGCAACCCCATGCAAAAACCTGTACACACACACACTGCCGGTGATAAACAACATCCAAGTGTCTGTTAGTTGTGTGTGTGTGTGTGTGTGTGTGTTCTCATACCTTTCAAACTGTTGACAAGTGAATACTTGATTGCATTGCTGTATTTTCTTTAGGCTTAAGATACAGATGTTACCTCCCTTCCAAAATGCGCCTCGACGGTGTGACGTCGCACCGACATAACCTTGCATTCATTCACATGTTAGCGTGACACACACTTGAGAATTTTTCACTTCATAAAGCGCAGAAACAGAAGCAGAGGCGCTGTGTCGTTTCGTGACAATTCTAAATTAGAGCGAAAAATGTGACATTATAGCGAAGGTAGACTCAGTATTCAGGGATTATCTGTGAGTTTCCTTTCAGAGGAAAATGCAGATGTTGGTGACACCTGCTACAGCGCGATAGAAGGTGAGGGAGGTGGGAGGGTGAAGGGAGGTAAGCATTGAAATCATCAATGCCACAAAATAGATCTGGCTGAATGTGTCAATTATGGCTCCTGCACCTGATTTAACACATGAAGACAAACCTGTTCCACACAGTCCTGCTCTGGTTTCTGAATATGACACCAGCTACAACAAGGCTGAATTTCTTTGTGTGTCCTTCTACCTCCAACCTCTGTTGAGTGTTTCTGCAACAAATTATTTCTACAATCATTTCATAAGGTTCAGGTGAACTGAAATACTTAGCTGAGCTGAACAGTGCAGATGAAATGACTGAGAGCAAAGTGAAACTTGTAGTAATGAAACCACAGAAAAAATATCGCTGGACTCTTTACTGTGTTGTGTCACTTTCATTACTTTCATCAGTTCTGATAAACTGAAACTTCAGACAGACAAAATTAGCAACTAGCTAGTGACGCATTTAGGAACTGAAGAGCCAGATGTTTACCTCTGGAGTTGGTGGAGACCAAACCCAAACAATAAAGAGACATGATATTGGACTCACATTCATCAGTTGGTGAGAAACACGGCTCCCGTTGAATGCTAATGCTGCTCCACATCTGCTCGAGGTTTAATTAAAACCACTGTTTGCTAACTTTTGCTATATCGACTTTATAAGGAGACAATATGTCAACAATCCATAACAGGAACCCGTGATTGTTTAAACAAGCTGGGACACAGTTTAGCAAAGATTGAAGTTCTGGTTCAATATTGAATTAGTGGTTGAACTGAATATTAAGCACAAGTGTCTTTGTGTTTTGGCAGCACTTGACCATAATCCTTCAATGAGTATTAAAGTTTGACTGAATGAGGTTGGTCGTGTTGAACTTCTTTGGAAAAAAAAGATACTAATTATTAAGGATTTTCTTTGTAATCAGTGACATTTCTCTTGTTGAGATATCAAAGCGCAAAACAAACAACAATAAGACAAAACAAATTATAGGGCAGGAAAAAAAAAAAGATGAAATGTGGTTCTGAACAAAAGAAAATATTAAAAGAGCTGCTAAGTTTCTCCTCCTTTCTTTCTTTCTTCCATTTGCATATTGTGGTATTAATAAAAATAATGTTCCGGCAGAAGCTCCACCATCTGATGAATAGTCTGTATCTTTGGCTGCTCTGCCCTTTCGCAAATGTCTCCAAGCCATATTTAGTGAAGACCCCTGTGTGGGAGCAATGAGGACTCAAACTCGGAGGAAGGACGATATTCATCCACTCACAGCACAGATATACATTTGGTTGGAGTTGGTGAAAAGACTTCCTAATAAATACTCAGATTAAAACTTATACTTATTATACTATACTCATTTACTTGCTCGTTACGACCGCCTTGCTCCGTTCAAACAGCAGCGTCTCAGTTTGTTCCGCTCGGACGCAGAGTGACTGATCTGCTTGTGTGATTAACCTCTGGCATTCACAAATTGACACTTGCACCACTTTGGCAGGATCCTCATGACTAATGGCACTTTGCTTAAGAAGCTCAGGGCAACTAGAGTTCATAGATGCGATATTCTTAGTTCATACATATTCCACATTATCTTTCAAGCACCATGACCCACACAGTTATATTTAGAATTACATGAATTACATTTTGGTTTGACTGTAATTATAATTCTGTTTTAAGTCCAGATATGTTAAATCAATGTTGTTGCACTGTGTCCAGATTACACAAATAAAGATGCACGGTTTTGAATGGATCAGGCTTCGACGTCTTTCCTTCAGGAGGGTCGGGTCACACAAGCCCAATAAACCTGTCTTTATCGAGTTATGGCCGCGTTCACACCCACCAGAATAAACCGGGCCGGCTGATCCCAGCAGGTGTAATCTCATGACATCGGGCTGCTCATGCAGGGAAGTGTTGCAAAGGAAAATTTAATTTCCACTCCGCCATTGATCAGTTTAAAGCTACAAGGACGGCCGGCGCTCTATTTGGGCGGAAAATCAGATCAGGTGACTTAGCCGTCAATCATAAATCAATCTCAACAAGGCTCTTTGTTTTATTCTTGGAACCGACTTTGTCTTTATATTTGCACTGAACTGCTCAGCTTACTCTGGCTTGAAATATGAAAATACAGATGAGGCTAAAGAAGATTTCTCAATACTGCTTTCCAGTTGAAACCGCTCAAGTTTTTTAGTTAAATCGCTCATGTTAATGATACACAACTCATTCAGAGCATGTTTAACATACAGAATATGTCACTTTTTGTTTTGTTGTTTTGCATATTTTCCAAAGGAACTCTGGTCATAGACTGTGTATTCTGACAAAATTGAAACTGAATATTTTTTTAGAACATATGGTTTTTGGGAGGATTTTTTTCTTATATAAATCTACAAGGTTGATTCCTGATCTTGAAAAATTGAATCAACTTGACTTGAAGCAAACATCTTGCAATAATAAATCTATCAAGAATTTTCTTTTGGATTAATAAAGTTCTTATCTTATATCATCCAATTTTGAGGCCCGTCAGATGAAAGCATATCCGCTCAATGACTTTGTTGAATCAACTTCGTCGGCTTCGTTTCACGTGCTCCACGTGACTCCGCAGTTTGCCCAGCAGGGCGGCGTGAGTTGGTGGGCACCGTCACATGTCGGGCAAGCTCGAGACGTCGGTGGAGCTGCCTCCTCACCTGGACATGACGAGCGGCTGCCAGTGTGACAGATGGCCATGGTGCTCATCAAGGTGATTCAGAAGTGTACTCAGAATATTTTCCAGTCGTTCTAAGTGTGGATTTTTCTCAGTGACAGTTACTCAGGGTTGACAGGTGTTGATTGCAGTGTGGTTTGTCCTCTCATAGAGCTGCTATGTCTGTGGGGCTGTTGTTTAAAAGTGTCAGAAGTATTAAGTGTGATGACGGTGGACTTCTGTAGACACTAGCAAAGTTGTGATTTTTATATCTTAACACTTACAGTTTGGCTGTGCGGTGGTTTTTTAAAGGCTTGTTTGGAAATGAGGGATTCCATATTTGAATGTCACGACGAAATCAGTACAAGAAAGAAATCCACAGTAAAGTTCTGAAGGTTGATAATTACAGAAAAATGTCTTGAATATTTAGCTTGTGTAGCTGTGAGACTTTGAAAAAATAAGTACAGTCTTCACTTCATACGTGCAGGTGCTATTATAACACCAAGGATCAGCACTGACAGATAATGCAATTATCATCTTGCAAAATGAAGCCAAGACTGATCCATCTCACTTTTTCAGTGATTTAATTACACGAAGGCACAAAACAGTTGAAGCCTGTTATTATGTTTTAAGCTTTGTGCTCCCTCTCACATCGTGTCTCAATGCAAATACAACAAAACTTTATTGTATTCGAACACAATGTAGCACAGACTGTGTACACGGAGCTCTGGCCGCTGAAACGCTCCGACAGTTTGTTTCCTTTTATTTAGTTGAACACGGCCAGTAAACTAAGGTTTCATCAAAGCTCTCTCTTAAATCCGAATGCAGACGGCGTTAAATTTGAGCAGATATCACTTCTACGTTTGTAGAGCTTGTGTTACTCATCCCTATAAAACTGATGTTGCACTCTGTGTTTGTGGGGTCACAGCCATTAATTTATAATATATACCATAATGTGTGTATTCTCCATTCACTGCACATCATTCATTTTTCATACAGAGAGCTTTAGTTGGAATACAAAAGATGCCAATCTGATAAAATGGCAGCTATTTGCCGCGTGTGTTTGTCAATATATGGATACGACATAAGTTAAATTTACAGCTGTAACTATAATAATAATACTGCAGTGTAGATTCTTATGAAACTCATGCTGTAGAAAATGCAAATGGACATTTTGATGCTCGTGCTCGCTGCAGAACTTGTTTTATCCTCTTCCTGATTGACTGCAATGAACTGCTTGGAGATTTGGAGCACCCTGTGTTAATCTGTGGAATATAATATAACACATGCAAAGTATGACGGACTACATACTAATGAGGCCGTTCGGAATTCAAACTGTTCTGTGAATTGATCCTGTAAAGTAAATTATACATTTTTCCTTGTGAGTTGTGCACAAGCACCAGTTCATAAATAAATCTGGTGGCATGGTTTTGGTTGTTGATAGAATTCAGATTTGACAAGATCATTTTACAGCTGTGCTCGAGGCTCGGTGATGTTTTACTTAGACTCAGGGCTGTTTTGAACGAAATGCTAATGACAACATGCTAAAATGACGAGAGCATCGTTGTGTGTGGTACGACGACTCTTCCCACTGCAAAAAACACGACCTCAAACCTCCTGAAACAACATGTGAGCCATGATATTCGCTCAACAAAACAATGTCCAAACAACCAAAACTGGATTTTAAGCAGTGCTTGTGGCTGGATATGAGGTGGGTGAAATGTTGCTCGGTACTTCAGACAGATCCTTGGGAAAATACCAGTCGCAGGAAACCCTGAGATCCTCTGGTAAATAAATAATTTGCAAGCTAACTTATATGGATTCAGGGACAATCCGAACAGTCATACATCTGAAGTCGAATTTAGAGGAAAAAGGACGCATCAATGTCGTGGGAGTAACTGAACAAGCAGTGTAAGGAGTAGGGATGCACCGAAATGAAAATTCTTGGCCGAAACCGAAAACTAAAAATGAAGACACCAAGGCCGAAAACTGAAAAACCAAAATAAATTATTATGCCAATTATTACCATTGCATTCGTGGCTATGACTGTGTACTAACCTCACTAAAATCAAGGCATTGCAATTGCATAAATTAATATTAATGCTTCAAAGAATAAATCAATTACAAAATTATGAAAATATATATTAACACTGACATTAAAACTAGCTATTAGCTATCCGTGGGTCTTTCTCAGATATAATGAAATTCATCCACACCGCAGACATGTTGGCAACTATCCAGACGTGCGCGTGCTGGTAGGGTTGCCAAACATCCCGAAAAATATGGAATTGTCCTTTATTTGAAAATTAAATGTTGTCCTCTTTTGAACTAATACGAACGTGATTTGACCCGTATTTCATAAATGTCCCGTACACATGTCTGTCACAAAGACATTTCAACACTAAATGTAACAATAATGAACTAAATAAAACACAGGAAAGATTAAGGCCAGCTAAATCTGTGTGCCGGGGACCATATGCCGGGGACCCCGAGAGGACCCGCTGCGCTCTCTGCCAATCAAAAAGCGCTGTCACGGTTGCCTAGTTACAAACACTGGCGCCGCTACACGCGCATTTTAAAAATGGCTGGAAGCAGCAACCGCCCGTGGTGGGCGTGTTTTTTCTTCGTCATCACGTCTTTTGGCCGTGTTGTTTCGGTGACAAAAGTCTTTCGGCCGAAAACCGAAAATGCACTTTTGAGCCAGTTTCGGCCGTAAATTTTCGGGAGCCGAATTTTCGGTGCATCCCTAGTAAGGAGTTACTGTCATAGGGAGGAAAAGAGTAAAAGTAATGACTACTAACCCCATTTATAAGCATCACATCTATCCAGCACATGATCAAATAATAACACTGCATATATGTTTAATCATCAGTAGGTGTTGATACACAGTAACAACTAATGCAAATCTAAATGATTGTTACTTTATATCAGCCTCTCAGTCACGTCTGCTCTGCATGAAAATCACACTCCGACGTCATCACCAGCTCGGAATCGATTGACTGAACTTGATTGACTTCTCCTCGCGTTTCAGACAATCTCCAACAGGACACCACGTGTTTACATCCACGTCAAAGACGAGACGCCGCCATCGGTATTCTCCTCACAGACGTTACATAACGTCAGCTTTATGGGCTCCGGCGAAAGAGACGCTAATACCCCCAACATGATGAGCGTAAGCATTAACATGAACATAAAAAATTCACACATCAGGATGTAAATCAGAATGTTTAGCGGTGTCAGTTGTGCATTAGCAACAGAAGACGGTTGAGTCCGTAATTCCTCTGGTTTAATGATGAGGCCGGGCCCGCACCGCTGGGGATGCGTGTTTCAATACTGCATGTGTGGAAGCGAGAGGAGACGGGATGTTTAAAGATGACGGGAAATTAAAATGTATTAAATGAGACATGCGAGCGCTGTATGGCTTCGGACGGGAGATTTGTAGCAGTGTTTCAAGTGATTAATTGGCCAAAGCTGGAGGAGTGCTGAGAATCTCCGGTCACAAAAGTGGATTTTATTTTTAAATATTAATTCTCACGGAGACGCGTTAAGACGTTTTACTTTACATACTGTCGTGCTCATTATGTCTCTAAACCGAGATCAGTCAGGGGTAAAAACTACAACCTATGATTACTCTTTACTGTGTACCCGTCATTTCGTACGACACATTAAATCAGTTATTACCACTGAGGAGAAACACGACAGTAACACAGTACCGTGATGCACTGGGTTTAGATTCACTGGCTGAAGACTGAACATACTGTGTGTTTTTAATGTGCAGTGATCATATCATGCATGTTGTGCATTAATAGAAATAATAACCGTAATCACACTCTACATCCATACTAGTGGAAGCCATGATGCTCATTGCAAACAAATCTATCGTTGGACAGATAATTACAGAAGCCTTGAGAGGCCAATTAGAAAAAATAAATAAATAAATAAAAGGAAATATTGGTGTCCCATTTTCATCTTTTTAACGTGTGGCTAACATAACACAAGAGTCTATTTTAACACAAACTATTATCTTTAACTCCAAACTAGGACTGAAAACTGAAAATACTGAAAATGTCACCTGACAGAAAATTAGGGTCAAAATTTGTATTACAACAACAGCACAATAAACATGATGCTACCACGACTTTGCAAAATTGGATCCAAACATCCAGCAGATGTTGAGACATTTCTCTGTAAGTAAAAGCTTTGACCTGCTGGTGGCACTAAAGGAAAAGTCAGATCATCAAAGTCAAAGGATTTACCCTCTGGACACCTTGAATGTTTGTGAAAAAAAAAAAAAAGTCATGGCAATCCATCCAACAGTTTGGATCCATGACTAACGACTGAAAACACTGACGTCAAGAGAGCCACAATGTTAGCGATGCTGAAAAACATCTGGCTTCAGTGGAGTGAATACTGTGACGTGAGAACATATTGAGAGGAATAAAATAAAACATGTCGGCACAGAATGGCTTTGATTCAGCCATTATGAAGATTTTGTCACTCGGCAGATTCGTTAATTAAAAACATCTCCACCATTGTGGTGATGAAAACAGCCATAACTCAGGTGGAATTTCTCCATTAACCTATTTGATGTTGCTCATTAAAACACACAAAACTAAACAGCGCTCTTAAAAGAAGTTCCTTATGGACATATTCAATAGTCGTCCAAACAGGAAGCAGCCGGCAGGGAAAACAGACAGTGACCTCTCTCTGCAGTTTACCCTTCTGCTGTAGCCCACAGTCACTCCCCGGAGGCCTCAGAGTTTCTCAGGCCGGCCGGCTCGATCCTCAGTTATCATACCTTTGGATCATGGATAAAGGCAACAATTGATTCATTATCTTTGTGCATCAGCTCCCTGAGGCTGAGACGGATACTTGTCAGAGTGTTGGTGGTTTAATGGGCAAACATTCAAGGTCACAGCCGACAAAGATGAGCAGGCGAGAGATAAAGGAGCGGCCGTTTAATTTGCCGCCGATCAAGCTGGCAAGAAGGAAAACATTTTTTTTTTATGAGGGACAGAGATGCTTTCAGAGCTAATCCTCGTTAACCGGCTGGAGCCATTTAGCTGACTTTGCTTATTGAGCCCTCTCTTTTGATGAAGGGATTCAACAGCTTCCTTGAACTTTATTGCAGTCTGCTTGTTCTGCCTCCATAGTCTATTGAATTGATCGCACTTTCATGTTACCATTATCCTTTTCATCGCCGAGTACGACTTGAACAAGCGAGAGCAAACACGTTTTTTTTTTCTTTTTTCATTTTATTAACACAGAGCGACTCCTCCGCTCTCGCCGTCCCTGCTCTTCTCCGAAATTTTTTTCCTTAGCCCAGTAATTTTCTGTGCAGCTGAATATTCTTTTATGTTGTTAATCAGAATTCCTTTCCAAAAGCACTTCTAGGATCCCGTTTCACTTCCTCAATAGACAGGGGAAAGATCCATTTTCTAGTTCAAGGGAATTCAAATAAGGGGAGGAAACGAGAGGCTTATCTGATCAGGAGTGAGGCCTTTGAACAGAAATGCTGACATGATAATTAAATTGTAGCACAGAGACAGTAATATAGTACAGTACTGATACTTTTGTTCACCTATTGGTGGCATAATAGATTAGAGGACCCCTTTTGACTCGACATGCTCAGCTTGCAGTTTTGGTTCTTTAAAAGCTTGTGATCAGTGTGTTCTCGGGACAGTTTGATAGAATATTCATGCCATGAATACATGCTTCTTACCCCACTTAACCTCGCATGCAGCATTTGACTGTTTCATGCAGGCTGCTCTTTTGGCGCCTCTCCACCTGTAATGGCCTTTTTTTTTTTTTTTTGCTTCTGCATTTCTGCTTACTGAGGGAAGAGTCAAGACAAATTTTGCAAGGCACTGAAATCCTCATTTTCAACGCGGCCTGCAGAAATTTGTTTCGACTCGTGCACTTAATCAGAGGTTATTCGCTAATCCCGCCTCGTCTCACTAACGACTTCCTGTGCCTCGCGACGTCAACGTGCAGCCATCACTCGTCGCATCTCCTCCTCCTCCTCTGTCTCCATTCGAGTGTCACAGCCGGTTAAAGAAGCGAAGTTGCCACTCGGCCACGCTGGCCACTGGCATTGCTTATTTCAATCAACGCCGATGGAAAAATCAGTGGCTTGCAAAGAAAAAGAAGTTAATTAGAAGTACAGTCTGGAGCCCAAAGGTAGAAAGAAAGCAACTAATTTAAATGGAGATGAAAAATATGCATTGTGCAGGTAACACACAGAGACTCACCGCGACCATCACCTCTATCTGCTCATTATGAAACAAGGTTTATCAGGTAACACAAATTACTCCCATAAAAAACTAGCAGGACCATATGCTGGGTGGCAGCAGTATTTCTCTCCATGCTCCGGCCGTCTCACGGAGCAGATCTGAAATACAATGTGGGAGATGATCGAGTCTTAGTGTCAATACATCACCCCAGAAAATTACCTCTTCTCTGCTTGGCCTACTTTAATCTCTAACCCTCTATTGAGAGAATGAACACTCTCTCCTCTGTCCTATTGACAACGTAAAATAGGTTTGCCAGCTTGATTGACAACTTTGTCCACCTGACAAAATGTAATGCAGTTGAGGACAAAAAACAGATCAGGAATTCTTTGGACCCAATCTGGTGCTGCCGATTACATTTTCTCAGCCGTCTTCTTCTTTATTGTATCAGATGGGTCTTTTGAAGTATTGGAGTGAAGTGCTTTATTGTGTGAGCTTCTGTAGGTGTGTGAGCGCGGCAGCGGCGGCGGCATAAATATTTGGGTCCATGTTCGAGAGGTAAAAGACTCCGCAAAGCTCGACATGAAAGTCATTAGCATTGCATTACACTGACATTTTTTGGGCATTTGGCTCAGACTTTTATCCAGAGTGACTTAGAAAGACAAAAAAAATAAAAATGCATTCACCAAAATAACATTTCATACATATGTGAGAAGTAGAAGTGCTCTGATAATATTTTTGACTTCATTTTTTTTTGCAGCAATTGAATAATTCAGCAAGCTAAACAACAACAAACTGGAATTACACACATCCAAACACGCAACCTGCTAAATGCAAATGTCGTGAAAACCAATCAAGTACTAACCAGAGGCTATAAACACAACTATTAACACTTAAAGCTATTTATGGTCTGATAGGAGTTTCAGTTATAAAAATGTGTCTGCGAGGTGGAGGAGCTGTGGAAACATGGCTCCACCTGATGAGATGATTTAATCTAAGAAACGATGAAAATGAAAACGTATGGTCTCAAAACACCTTCGCCGTCATGCCAACTAACGTGAACATCTCAGCGGCTATAAAGACGCACTGTACATTTCATGGCCTTTCCTGGTGGCAACGCAAAGGCCAGAACATTAACACCAGTCTTAAATCAGTGCAAACAACCGCGCTGCTGACGGAGAGAAGAGAACCACGATTAATGAACATCATCAATAAATGAGAGCACATATAAAATGCTCCACGCTGGATGATGAGAGCAAATGTGCCACATTCATTCACCTCCCTTCACATCATTAAATGAGAAATGCAAGACGTTCTGTGTCATTTTGCTGCCTGAGGTGAAAAATGTGCAGCTGTGTATTTATAGTCAATAAAGAATAAAAAGTAAAACAATTAATTACCGCAAACCTGATAATGATAAGACAGTTGTCTGTGTGTATATGTGTTTATCTCCTACAAGCGGCTCAATCAAAAACAGCTCTGTTAATACTCACTGGGCTCGTATGTTACATCCAATGAATTAGCTTTCAACTACAATCGACAAATATTTGAACTCGGTCCTGGGTGACCTTTCCTTGTGTGGCGTGTCAGTGCAATTACAGCTTCCAACAAGTGTTAAAATCACAGTCTCACAACAGCGGCGTCTGAACGTGTCGGCGTAATTGAATTAGCGGAGGATAATGGCGGCCAAGCTCGGACAGTGCCAATAATTACAAGATATTCAGATGTGTAGCCAGATAACGCTCCAGCTGGAGGAGCTGACCTTGGATTTTGCAACTGAGAAGCCTTTTTTTTTTTTTTTTTGCTGAGAGAAAGGGTGAAAACAAAAGTTCAGTTCGGTGCAGCTAATTGTGCTTGAAAATGTCAGCGTAAATTATTAATTTAAATGACATATACGCTGCTGGTTCAGGCCTCGAGGCAGGTGGTAACATTTTTTTGTTTTTTTGAAAGCATGCAAAAAATAGAGAAACCTGTGCGAAAATGTCTTTTCCTCAGGTACCATCGAGCAGCCAGCAGCAACAAATCATTATATTAACACCAACATATGTCTTCTCATCAATGACATTTGTAAAGAAAATGCACAGTATTTCCCCCCGATATAATTGTCTTGAAGGAAAGGACATCAAGCAACAACCTGTTTAGCGAGGCCGAGTGAGCCGGCGTCTCTGCCAAGTGCTAAGAATACCGTGCGAGAGCGGGCGGGAGGCGGAGGCAGGGGTTAATGACACCGTTCTTGCACCTTGCCAACATGATTCTTCGAGCCATTTCCGTGAAGTCATGCTTGAACCTCTTTCATTATTTTATCTGACCTTTACAAAAGGTTAGTTGTAGTGCAGCTCCGCCGTTATCATTGTTCTGCCGAGCGAAACAACGGACGCATCAGTCATAGTTAAACTAATGTATCATAAGTACGAGCACAAAGGGGCGAGACAAGTCGCGAGTCGAGCGGGAAAAGAAATCGTGTCCGGCGTTTTTAATATTGATGTGAAACATTAAAGGACATTATTAACACTATCAGTTCTTCTATTATTATTAGTATTAACACACAAACCTTGGACATTGCTTGTGTCGTCTCGTTAGCTGGTAGCCTGCTTTGTGTTTCTAAAATCAGCTCTGTGCAAATACAAAGGGAGGGAGTGTGTCTCCTAATTTAGTCTGAGCTCGGGACAAAATTTGGGGATTCAATCCTCAGGGATCGCACTTCTGGAACACAAACCTTTTGCTATTCCAACAGGGGATTAAGGTAAGGGGATACTCATCTTAAAGGATAGAATTAGGTTAGGGTAGTGAGTTCTCTCAAGGAAAACTTCTTGTGGAGGTTAGCCAGGCTCTGCCAGCTGGGCTTATGTCTGCAAAATGAACAAGAAGGAGAGAAGAGATGAGAGGCTGCGTTAAGTCTGTTTGCTGCGAATGCCAGTCGTGGTGTGACATTTCATATTGCTGAGGCTATATTTCTGAGACCGCAGGGGGGTCAGTGTTTGGAGGTAGAGGCTGTGGTGGGAGAGAACTCATATCTTTTGCTGAAGTAACAGTAGATATACCTCTCTGTAAAAACACTTTATTACAGGTGTAGTGAAAGTACTGCATTCAAAATGTTACCAAAGTAAAGAAGTATCAGCAGTAATAGACCCTTTATTTCAGTACTCTACCATAATATTGAGGTATTACAGTGGTTAGAGGTTGAACCATTAGTAACTATTTTCTATTTATCTTTATTTTCTTTGTAAAATCTTATTCTATGAAAGTCAAAAAGTCAAAATACCTACATTTTTTCTCTGAAATGATTTCAGCATTGGATGGCGAAGTATAATGAGTGTGAAATGCTAATGCTCAAGTACAAGTACATCAAAACTGTACTCAAGTACTTGAGTAAATGTACTCACTGCACCACGGCCTTGTGGTTACAAAAACATGAGCTCAAACATTCATTAGTATTGAAAGAGCGGCTTGTGAGCCGAAGCCAGTAATGAAGACCATCAGGCCTCAGTCCGTCCTTCACCCACTATAGTTAAATCTATTCATATCATACCAAAGAGATCAAGCAATTTTCCTTCAGAAATGACAATTTCAAGTTCGGGGACAATAAGCAGGTCAAGGTTGCTGTCTAATAAATGACTCCTCGTCGTGTTTGCAGATGCTCAAGGTCCCTCGACGTCCACCAGCTGGGATAAGGCTCGGTCCCCGAAGCTGGTGTCACGATGATCAAGAGCACATAACAGGCAGATGCCTCTGAACCGGCTAACAAAGGCTATTTAGATGTGAGGCTGCTCCATTGTTCCGTCCCATCATCGCTCTCTATCCCCCTGCCATGTTCTTCTTCTTCTCCGACTGTTAAAAAACGGAAGGCATATTCATGAGGGAAGCATAATTAACCAGTCAGGCTTTGGATGACTTCCAGATGGATGAGTTATTATTGCCATTATTGATACTGGCTGGTATGAGCCCTGCTATCTGGGATTAATGCTGTTAGAATTTAGAAGCCCGGCACCATCTTACCACTTAGTCCCATGATGAATAGTGTTAGGCAAAGTCGTTTGCACTGACACTCACTTACTTCCCCTCATTTTATGTACTTTGCTTGCCTTATTAAGGCTCTTACCACTGGCTTAATTGCCTATTTAGAATTCTCCTCTTTGTGACCTAGATGTGTTTTATTTGGTGAATGTAATTAAGTTACCTGTAAATATCTTTGCTAGAGCCCCATCCATCTCTGTTATGTGGGAACTCTATTTTTGTTTTAATTAATTTAATGGCTGCTGTGTCTGGACACGATTAACCTCGATGAAGCCCAGAGAAGAAATTGGTTTGGGTTGTTTCAAGTCGAGGCATCTGCAGTATGTTGAACTGCTGCTCGATAGATTTGTGTAGGTATGCTCAACCTCTGGGCTAAAGGGCGACGGGTTCGGACTTTGTGGATTTACGTCCCACTTTGTCACAAAGTGTGTGGCAAGTATTTTTGGGTGTGAGACAGTGTCGCATTGAAGGAAAGGCGCGTCAGTTCCAGCAATGGCCAGTGAAAGCGTGGTAGATAGAAGCAACAAAAAAGCTTGGTTAGGTGAGCAAAGAGAAAAGGGTGTGGGTGAAGTATGATCGTGGACAAAGGTAGCAAGAAACGAACTAGATTATTTCAACTTGACTTAAACATTAATTTCAGTAGCCACACTAGCGATGCAATGCTAACGATGGTTATTTTGGTTTGTTAGTCAGTCCAGACTCAAATATCTTAACAGCTGATCAATGGATTGTCATTAGATTTGTTACATATATTCATGCTCCCCAGAGGATGAAGCTGACCACAATAGTGCCCCCATGAGGTTGTCATTAATGTTTTTTACTGATTTTCTTCTACACATATTGGTTGAAACCTGACAGACATTCACGGCTCCCTCAGAATTAATCGTCACTATTCTGTTGAGCCCCTTGATTTTTCCTCCGGCACCATTACCACCAAAATACCTCTGAAATGAATGACACTGATTCTAAACTAAGACGGCGAACATGACAAACACTGTACCTGCTAAATATCATCATTGTCACAGCACAGTCAATGCGAGCGAGTCAGCGTCCTGATGCTAGCTTTTAGCTCAAAGCACCACTTTGCTTAATTACAGCCTCACAGAGCTGCTAACGTTGCCGTAGACTATTAGTCTTGTTTTGTCCGACAAACACCACTTATGGTGACGAAAGTGACAGCGTGAAAGCATCCTCAATATCTGTAACAGCCTATCAGGGTGCAGGTGGTTGTTTTGCCGCCATTAGAGCAAACACATTTACATCTTACTGCTCCTTTAAACCAGTTCTATTAATGCAGAATTCATTCATCCTTAAACTCATGTTCGGTTACAAAATCATACCTGCTAATTTTTACTGTAATTTCTCGAGGAAGAACGGTGTACAGCATCAGCCGAGACTGGGGGGGAAAAAAGCCCATAACCCTCGGAGGGAATCCTGATGTGTGGTGTATCCATTAAGAAATGGGACACATCCCATCACCACCCCTACCTCCAACCCCAAAGAGCGTGGAGGACACGGCGGATGCCCTCCAGAAACACTTAAATGACATGAAGGAACAAGCTCTTCCCTTATTAATGTGTTCTTTTACAAAGCGGCACACCATGCACACTTCCCCCGGGACAAGGGAGTGCAATGAGTGGAGCAAGTGGGTCTGTTCATTTTTTAAAGTTGGCTAACCTGTCCTTAAAGGTACTGTAGTAAATCATGTTGCTACTTAACTGTTCTGGTTGCTCTTAATCACTTACTTCATAATGTATGTCATGATTAATGCAGCATCCACCTCTGACCGGAACACCTACAGGATCATTTAGTATCTTCTTACACCGGTTGTAAACACTTTATAACCTAAAGATAAAAACAAGGAAGAGGAACATGATGACGGGTTGCAGCTTAGTTTGAACACTAGAGGGCGCTGCCGTTTTTAACAGCTGCTTGACCTGCAGTGATTATCAGTTAATGTAAACATTGACCTCAGTTCATTAATTAATCTTTGTTTTTTCTGATCTATAATAATTGATTTTCTTGCAGTTATCTGGTTGTAAGCTACTCATTCACTGTATTTTCTGTAAGTGGTCCACAGTCATAAGAGTCTGTCCACCTCTGGTTGACCCGCTCCGATGTAAGATACTGTAAATGTTTGGTTAACACAAAACAGCTTCTTCTGCTGTTCTAACCTCACGTTAGTGCAGAAGACGCAGGATGAATAAAGGAAATTTTGCAAAATAGCTTTTGGAAGCGACCGGCAGTTTTGGCCGTGATATGTGTTCACAGTCCAGAGGACAGGGCTGAATGCTTGGGTGGCGTTGTACCTATTAAAGGTGGTGCTTTAGAATGGGGGAAATGCTTACTTTGATTTCCCTCAGGCTTTTTGCTCTCTGAGCGGAATGAAAATGCTCCTTCTCTGGCAGCATAAAAGGTACAGCCAAGCACACAAAAACACGCATGTACACGTCGCGTCGCATGTGCACACACGTTTACGAGCGAACTTTATAAGCCTGCGCTCCTGCAGTCCACAAAATTTGAGCGGTTAAGAGATTCCTTCATTATTGAACGACCTTGTGAGCATTGTAGAATATGATGGATGCAGGGATGTTGTGCAGCACGACAAGAGGATGAATTGTGTTGCACAAGCAAGCAAGTTTATGCTTGACACAGTGGTGCTCACATTTCAGTGCAGAGCTGAAAAATTATACAAGAGGGCATCATGGCGGATACATATTTATTGCGAGGTATATTTTCAACAGCGAAAAAATTGCGTGCATTGCTTTTACATACCCGCCCACTCGCACCTCTCACTATTTCTCTCAGTGCTGATCAAAACGTGGGGGTACATTCATGTGGCATTCTGATCTGAGATCTCTGATCCCTAATTGCACATGAGCAATGGATGATTCTCAGGGGTAGGATGAGCAGATGTGCTGTGTGGCCAGAAGCGCTTTGAGTTTGCATTGCAGAGGGGGGGGATGGGGGGGTGTGTGAGGGGGGGTCTGGCTTGGCCACTGGCAACTAATACGAGCTCTCTCACTGCAGGTGGTGCAAGTAGTGGGAGTCCAAAGGTCTTTGTTTTTGTGTGTATGCATGTGTGTGTGTGTGTGTGTGTGTGTGTGTGTGTGTGTGTGTGGTCGAGAAATAGACAGGAGAGAAATTGCCAATAACCATTCCCTCTTGTCTCATCACACATAGAGCTACAGGCTATTATTAATCATTTACTAGGTTTCATAGTTTGGTTCACTGCTCATGCACAGCACCTGTCAAAGCACGCTGTGGCAGGGAGGGGTTCCATTTGATTAAGTCTCTTTAGCCTTCACATCATCCCATCAAAAGGTCACCATGCATCCTCGTCTGATAGCTGCTCTTATACTTGTTTTTCATTTACATTTTGTCACGCAGACTTAAAAACTGAGCCTGTCTCGCATTTGCACAACGTGATCAATTTTCCTCACCGTTTGTGTGAAGGATTCATTTTCAGTGGCGACTTTGTTGTGCAAAGAACATCCCGAGGAAGAGTTTAATTTTATCTTTGGTGCTGTGGAATCTATTTTTGTGTTATTATTGTGTTTAGCTCATGTTAACCACCCACACATCGCCTCCTGTCCATCAGGGCAGTTTTTTTTTTTTTTCCTTGGACAGACCTACACACCAGCTGCTGTTTAGAACACAAGATGTGAATATCTTTATGAGCTGTGTGTTGAACTGACATTACCCTGAATCCGCTCCTCAATTGCAATGTTGTGTTGTAATTACAGGCTCGTTTCTACGTGTCAAACAGGCAGAAAGACAAAGGAAGAAAACAAGAAACTTAAGCATAATTTACGCCAGATGAGTTTTCTGTTTCCCGTCTGTAAATAACAAATTACCGTAAAAAGCTCCACATGTGCCGAGATGCACTCTCGCAGGTCGCTGATTGATAGATGTCCTGAAAACAGCTGCGAGAAAACCCTGAAATCTCGGGGCCGATAATGTATTCCGAGCCTTCTTTCCAATTATATCGTGACACTTTACATGACAAGAGGAACACAGAAATCGCAAGTCTACAAGAGGAGAGATGTGGTGAAAACAAATTACATGTGAAATTACAGTACAGATAATTGTGTTTGCATGGTAATGGTATTCTCAGGGTACTATTCACTGAATCTCAGCCTGGAAAATTTACTTTACAAATTACACACTCTGCAGTTTTTTGCACGGGATGAAAATCACTAAGTCTGCAATTATTAGAAATCACGGCTCAGCCTCGATATCACGCTCTTTAAAAAAAGGGCTTTTTCAGACCCAGCAGATACGCAGACAGACAGAAGTGTTAAAAAGGTTGTACAGTATGACGACTGCGCTTTAACAGTGACTTGGATCCGTGTGCACAGAAAGGACAAGGCCTTTGTATTCTCTCTGATATGGGATCAGAGAAAATACTACATAAATTAATGAATAAACACCACACACAGGGAGAGATACAGAGCAGCCCCTGCATCATACTGATGCAACAACAAAGCAATCTAACACTTGTGTGGCTTCTGGTTATTGTGCTGTGTGAAATTTCATGCACTAATTAACATGTAAGGAAGCGACTATGGTGTCATTTCTTACCTTTGAGGGCTTGAGCTGACATTTTGATCCCCCAGCCGCACGAGTTCCCCTCCCCGCCATCGATTCTTTATTTATTTATTAATGTTTCGGGGCGGGAGGTGGAGCTGAGCTCAATCTGACAAATAGGACTCAAGGTGTTTGCTTATGCCATGTTTGTTTACTGTGGCACTGGGGTTTCACATTAGGAGGCACAGACTGATGTTATTCGCAAACTAAGATTCACTTTAAATTCAAACTTAATGGTTTTTTAGGGCACATTCTGGAAGGCTCTGCTGGGCGACATTTTGCCAAACTGTAGGATCTGTTTGCTTACTTCAGCACATTTGAACAGAAAACACAACACTGTGCATTAAAATAACCACACCAAGAAAAATGAAACTCAAATCTTAGTCCCTTGCAGATCATTAGGAGGGAAAACAAAACCCGAATGGAAGTAGTTTGTTTAAGGGTAAAGAAGTTAACAATGATAATGACCAGCAAGCAAAAATGTGATATTTAATTTCCTCATCACGTGGTTTTAAGTGAAACAAACAACAGAGGTCAGCTGCAGCGCAGAGTGTAGAGGAGGCCGTCACTACGGTGGCCCTGAGGGCTCAAAGCAAAGCAAACACATGCAAATGGACGAAACACAAGCAGATTAAGAAAACAGCTTCACTAGTTTTCTTAGTTTGCAGTTCTTGTTTTGTGTTGTCAAATTAGTGAAGACTTTTTCTTAATTTGCTTCTGTTTTGTCTATTTGCTTTTCTGTTTTTAAAGCATAGAGAGTTGAGCCCTCAGGGCCACCGTGCATCACGCTCAGTGAAGTTAAGGGCGCTGGATGATGTGATTCTGAACTGTCCCGAACAAAAGTTGACACTAATCACTATCATTGAATCATCATTGAATTAGTTTGGCGTCTGTGAAAAAAAGATTGTGAAATGCATTTGACGATTCTGAACTTCGGCGCAAAGACAAACATGGCACCAAGGACACTACTGCAGCACAAAGGATAAGACAATAAATTGACGTAATATAAAAGCGAGCTTGTGCAATACATAGTTCACAAGACAATAATAAAATCATAGAAACTGATATTGTACAGTCGGACACAACGTTATTAGACCCATCTGTTCATCCATCACCCATTCGCTGTTGGTCCCCCCACTGCTAAAGTGTATTATATTTGACGGGACGGCAGCTGACCAAAAATTATACACTACCAACCCTAAGATGACAAATGTCTAAACAGGTTTGGGTCCAATACTTTGATGGACGGTCACTGTGAACATTCATCAGATTTCACTACAGCGCGGCAAAACACATTTCTCACATGTTTACGAGAACAACAGGCAAGTTCGGTCCAGACGGCAGCGACGCCTGATGAGGCAACAATGCCTGTCATGTTATGCAATGTGTTCCTGAGACTGAGCGCTAAAGTCTGCTGTCTTTTAATAGAGTACAACTAAAATGCCACTGAGTCATTCACTCCACTCGCTCGGTTCAAGCTGACATTGTTGCTAAGCCGACAATAAAAAAGTTGATCTGCTCGGAAACCAAACACAACAAAGTGCAGTTTTCACGGACGCACACAGGTCTGTCAGTCTTTTTTTTTTTCTCTTCCAAAAACTCCATCATCATTCAACCAAAACAGTCAAAACAGAGCTGTGCTTTTAGTCTGTTTCGCTCCCAAATGAAATGTCACTCCCAAGAGTTCCACACGCTGGAAATTAGTTCCTTTGTGTTCGTTTCTTATCTTCATAAATCACAAAATAGAATTCCACTCAGGGGAATAAGCCCCGCAGTGTGTTTTAAATGTAAAACCAATAAATTCTCGACGCGGGTATTAAGATTCAGATTTCAGCGAAAATGCAGGCTAAATCAGATGTGGAAATACCAGAGAGTAATGAATATTTCATTGTAAAGCACAGATCAAGCCACATTTAGAGGGAGAGCGGAGCCTGAACACAGAGCGCAGGGCGAATATATTCCTACAGAAGAAAGCCAATGTTGTTACGACTTTTATATATTTAATTAGCACGGCACTAAGTGGAAATCCTTGTTTATCCACCTGGAGGGAATTCCGGATTCAGGAATGAATTTCACTGGATAGCTGTCAATATCAAACCTTTCCATTATACAGTAGTTTACCTCCAGTGATCTCTGAAGAATTCATCAGCAGTCAATCAAAGGGAGTTTATGCGCAGCCCTGATTTGGTTTCCTCTTCCCTGCAAACACAATTTGAATACCCAAGGCAACAACAGAGTGAAAAAAAAAATGCATTATACATTCATGTTGCCCTTACTTTCGCTACCATGAAGGGGCTGTTCTCCCTCTGTCAGTCAATCAAGGACAATCGGGGATGTTTGTACATCACAGCTCCAGAACGGGGAGAAACAGGCAGATCTGGTACACGAACAGGAAATAGGATGAGGCTCGTCCCATTAGACGCGAGAGATCTTTAGGATCAATTAGCCCACGAGAGATCTCAAAGTGCCCCGCTGCTTCCGTCACCGTCTCACGACAAAAGCTCAGTAATGTTTAATGTGTTTTCAGATACCGTGACGCCGCTAATTCGACGCCGTCTCCGATGAATCACGTCCATATGCGGCTAATTTGTGGCAATTTACGTTTAATGGCAACATTTAAAGCAGGAAGCTGTTTCAGATTGGCTGAAAAGTCACGACAAAAAAAAAAAAAAAGAAAAAAGATGTCAGGTTGGATGGATGGGCGCAGGCACACCAACGCCCCACTTCATTTCCTGTCTCTCAGTCTCAGCTGAGAGGATTTAGTTGCCTGGATATTAACTGAGAAATACCTCCAACGTGCTTTTTTTTTGACACCGGTGGATATTGTCAGTTAAATAAATGAAAAATGTTGTGCACAGACGACATTCGACAGATTTGTTTTAATCTACAAAAACGTGTCGATAAAAGGAAGAAATGAGGGTGACATCATGTTCTAGAGGCTTCTGAGCCAAGAGGTGCAGCTGACATGTAAGATCCTAACTGAGGTTTTTTTAGGAAGTCGAATGTATAACGTCCTTTATTTGCACACAAGCAAGCTGCTTTGCGTCCACAGATCAGGTCACGTCAATCATCATTTATCGAGCTGTCATCAGGTACAAGCCACAGTTTAAAATGAAGGAGGTCGATCAGTACAAACGCAGCTGTCTTCATATGTTTGTTGTCAATGATTAATGATTAAATGTGACGGAAATTTCTTGCATTTCCCAAAGTTTGTGTGGTAAACTAGTTCTGGTTTTCCTACTTTACTCGCTGTAAAGGGACGGTTCATTATTTTAGTTTTTTGAGGTTTGTACATCAGAAGTCGTTCCTTATGTGCTCAAATCTGAACAACCATATTTCGCTTGTTATAGCCCTACTATTCTTTTTTCCCCCCCACATACTCTGACGTAGGTTTCTTCATGGTGACGGTTTAAGTCCCGAGGTTAATGGAGGGAGGTGAAGGCGTCAGAGCTACATCCAACGTCACCGCTTTTTTGCCAACGGCTGAGTGGGTGTTTCCCATTGAAAAACCTAGAAGAAGAAGTCACTCTTTAAGTGGAAGGTCAATAGACAACTAATTCAGGCTGAAACAAAATTGTGAAAGAAGCATGTGCCCATTATGTTTTGGAGATTTGAGCCTTCCAGGCTACTGTACAAAGACGCTGTCAAGGATTCGCTTTGACCCTTTCTCCCTCTCGAAAAAGTGGCTTGACAAGATGCAAGGTCTCTCTAAAGTCTTTCAGGGGACAAAGGTGTTTCAAAAATATGGAGCTCATTGAATTTCCTGTTATAATTTGGAACATTATCTGATAGTTCTGATGGTTTTTTGAAACATGTGCGTCACATGTTTGACTTGTTCTGGTTCAAGCTGTAATCTGTTTGCTTCTTTGCCGGCACACAGCAACACAAAGTCCCAAAGCGTCATGCGGTTTCTGCTCAGTCCTTGAGATGCCAACATCTCCAGCCCATTTTTATCAGGCTTTTTTTTTTTTTGTGACAAACAAGGCAAGAAAAAAAAATCCTCCTCTCATGAAAAACTCTCCCACATCATGAATCTTTTGGACTGAAATTCATTTTTATGACACGTGATGGAAAATGATACTTGTTGAATGGGATATGATAGTTCTGTGGGATTTGTCTGCATATAAAAGTAATTGATATATACAAAAGCCCTAAATGGGGCTTGAAAATGTCTTCACATAAAACCTAATGGCACTATAAGCCTAAGTGAATCTGCCATAGATTCCTCCATGACAAGGCTGACTATTTGGCCAGAGAGTCATAAAACAAAGGCTCTAAGTAATTACAACTATACTTAACGCTTTACAGCTCAGTTCCTGTGATGGCGAGTGAACGGAGAGACAGCTGAATACAATGAAACCCGATGAAGGACGTGCACAAAATCCCATTTCTACATCTAATGGAAACGAGGTTGAGGGTGAGAAAAATACTATTTACAAAAATGAGAGAGGGGCATATCCTCCTTTATTTATGTGGTCCCTATGCCCTTAATTTGATTTGACCCGAGTTCATTTCTCGGCACTTCAAACAAACATGGCCACTTTGGGCTGATGCTCAATGTTAATGGTGTGATTAGTGCTGTATCTTTCCCTCGGTGTGGCAATTTATTTTGCCCCATTAAGCCTTTGAAGCTATGCCCTGCTGACTCAGATGCTCTTAGTAACAAACAGTAATATTAAAATGGCTATTACTACCAAAATCTATCATCTGGAATGGCCTGTAAGGTCATAACAAAGTGTACCCCCGGTGAAATGCCTGAAAAGGAAAGCAATAAATCTACACGCATGTTCTCAGGGAACAGAAATGCCATATATTTTTATTACGCATACTAACTGCAGTTTTTGACCATATCCTTCATTTTGCGAGCACGATCAAGCCATCAAACAGAAATAAGTGCATTAAATCACAATGTAAATAGAAAGGAAAAAAAAATCTTAAAGTGGTGTTCAAAGGGTAATAAATCAAACCACAGGTAAGACGCCGTCTACGCTGCTGGTCAACAAGTCCTTTAAATTAAAATGACAAAATGAATTGTTTGTAATCGCCCCTCCGGAACGACACATACGAGCGTTTTCTGATTTACTGACTGGACGACTTCCAAAAGCATTAAAAGTCGACGCTGCAAAAATTAAAACAGTTTTCTGACCTGACAGCGGTGTTGTTTAAGGTTGTGTTTGATTTACGCACAAAAATGACTTGGTTAGGATTTGGACAGGTTGTGGTTTGTGCTAAAATGTCCTCCAATCAAAATCAAGTTTTCGACCTTATTAACACGTCCATGTGGTGTATTTCATATACGACAAGAGATGACATGAGCAAACTGAACTGAACTGAACCGATGACTCAGAAACATGGATTCAGACAACCAGAGTTTCATACGTTAAGGAAATGAGTCGGTATCAGAGGAGAAGCAAGAAGTAGCTCATATTGGTATTTTGCAGTTTCGCTATTTTCAAAATGATACCGGCTCTGTTTTCGGTTGCAAAGCTGAAAGAGAAGAAATTGCGACCTTCATGTGTTACCAAAGGTTAAGAGAAAACTCTGGTTTGCAGGAGTCACTTGCACAGAAACGTTCGAGCCAACGTGTTTTATTTCTCTTATGTTATATCTGTTGACTGTGTCCAACCAAGTCTATAGTGTGCTAGATAATGTCAGCCAGTCAAGTTACATGATGAGGAACTGAAGTCGTGGTCACGGTTTGAAGAAACCAACGTTGACTGTCAGAAGAAAAGAGGAAGCAAAAACGAGGTTTCACGAGTGTCAACAGTGCAACATGTGGTTGACCCATCCAACCACCCCGACCTCCTCCCTCTGCAGACTTTGTGGATCTATGACACCTCACTATTTCCTCCTCACAACAGACAGGAGTTGAAACTCTTCAGCCCACTAAAGAGATTTGTTACTTAGATGTTCGCTGAAAAGACTTATGCTTCCATTTTTCTTGTGTTTACAGCCGTGTTTTCGATCCCCTTCTCCTATAGTAAATATGACAAGCTGTCAGTTACATTATCCACAATGATTCCTGGCAACAGTCACAAACTTGTCGTATTCAATTTCCTCATACATTAAATTTTTTTATGCAACAAGCAAACCTTTTAGCGCGTCTGTTTTTCTTCTCCGTATTTTTGACTCCTTTCATTAAATAGATCAGTGTGCATCCAAATAGACTTTGCTCATCGTGGCAAACATCTCTCGCTTTTGCAGACTGGAGTCGCAGTTGCCCTTTCCATTTCCAGAGGTTTAATATAATTAGTAAAGACTTTGCGCTCCTGCTCACTGATCTGGCCAATCAGATGGTAAATTTAGAGGCCATAATCGCATTTGATTTGACATCAACACAGCTCCCTGGCACGAGCCCAGACGCTGGCTGAGCAGAGGAGACGTACAGTAACAGTGGAGGAGCAGCTTTAAATTAAGCAAACAGACGATCGATTTTGGGAAGCGATTCTGCCCGTCTTCAGTTTACTCTCATATTTTAGCTGCAGTGCAGAGTTTACCAACCATTAAAGCATGCAGGCTGGGGTTGTCTTCTCTCTGACTATGATGAATTGCCTGCAGCTTATCAACATGCGTTGGCATATGGTGTGAGGACGAGGCTTGATGGGGTGTCAATCATCCTGTCTATGATTTGAATGTGCTCATATGATTTTCTTTGCCCGTGGTGAGGTGTAATCCCAAAATGCATCTTAAGTAAGCATTAATTCAGTGTCAGAATATTTAGAGGCGGATGCTTCGTGGACGCCAGGCTGCGGCGAGAAATCTGTTCAGGTTTGTTTTAGATTTAAAGCGAGAGACGATCTTGTTCTACCAAACAACAAAAAAATATCATTACGACCTTTGAAGTTCTTCCGAGACGGTCTCATTTATTCCACGACCTTTTTCATGTACTGTAAAACCTTTAGAGTACTAGATGCACTTCTTCAGATAAACTATATTAGAATCATTTTGAAATACGAGCAGTGGATGAAAAGAGAAAAATGATGCACGGCCCACGATTCAGTAACGATCAGAGATATAATCCCAAGCAGGAAAAAAAAAGTCTGCTACATCTTTGCAGATATCTTGGGGTTTGAGAACGATCTCAGATGTTTTCCAGCTGCAGTCTGTCTTTTGCGAACAAAAGCTCTGTAGTTTTAGGAACAAGCGGAGTAATTCCTGTCTACACACACTCGGCGTAGTTTATAATATCACAGCTTGTCTTCCAGCCCGGGGAGATTTACTTCCGTTTTCTCAGTATTACCACTAACTTTTACAATCCATCACATTAAACATGAAGTTTCAACAGTTTAAATGTGTTACAGCTTCACTTCATTGAGCCAAGTGTTTTATATCATTATGTGCATTGGTTGAGCCCCAAATCAGGACGTGCCTCCTTTAAAATGTAAGACTGAATATTCATGACGGGTTGAGATCTCTTTACAAATGTGTGCTTTTTTTTCTAGCTAATTTGGCTGACTGGTGTTTTTAATAGTGGAATCACTTGGTTTGCTTCAACTCAGAAAAGTCATGCATGCAATTTTTTGGAGTTGTCACTGGAACCTTGACCATGATAATCCCACAGAATATTGAAACTTGTTTTCTGCGGATGCCAAGAATATAAAAAGTGGGTGAAGAGCCAGATGAAGCGATATGTGACTGTTCAATAAAACTGGATCAATAAGGGAAAAAAAGTCAGTGAATGATATAAAAGGAAACCAGATATAAACTCCACTCTTTGTTCTTCTGTCTTCCTTGATATGTTGCTGCTAAGTAGAAAACGTGCTATTATTTATTTGACCTGTCACATTGTTTGCCAGGTGTCAGTCTCCGTCTTCAGATTCTGGTTTCCTGATGAGGACTTGACACGTTGCATCTGTGACAGCTGGATCAAGTACAAACGGCTCTTGAAGTCTTTTTCGCTTTATGCAAATGTTGTTTCCTCCCTGTTCTGTTCTTTGTATTATTTTTCACTGAAGAGGAAACGGTTATTATTCTCCATGTGAACACGGAATGCTAGTTTTGAATCTTGCATTATCGAGAACGGATGAATTACGCTTAAACAAAACACCAGCACCCGTCTATTTGTGAACAGATAATGGGGTTATTTAGAGAAACTGGAAGCCCCGATTTTCCAGCAGACATGCAGATGAAACACAAAATGAGCCGACTGTTATATATGGCGAGTTGAAATAGACGTCTTGGATGTATGGAGCTTTCATTTGATGAAAACCTGCCAACAAATACATCCACAAGAGGGGAACACATCACGGCCCAGTAAATATCATTCTGGTCATACAGTAGTGCACATTTGTCGGGTGATTGCGTCTTAAATTCCGTCGGGAGCAATTTGACATCAGGTTAGCAATTTGCGATTCGCTAGTGCAGCATGTTAAATATAATCAGTCAGCATTTACTTGGTTATATGGCAGGCCTGTCACAGAATATATATTTTCCTGGATAGCTTTTTTTTATTATTATTATTATTCCAAAAAGCAAATGCATTGTGAATACCAATGTCTGTTTTCATCAAATAAGAATGTTGATGTGTGTCATGGCTGCAATGCATCTGGCTTCCTCAGCACTTTTTTCCATCAGATTTTGTTTTTTTACTGAAAACAGCATTGTGGCTATAATCAGAATACAAAACATGTATTTGATGTGTCTCTCACATGGGGGAAATAATAATGGCTTCTTGGCATAATCATTCGTATTTCGTATGTACATATGTATGTATCTGGATGTGCATGCGTGTCTGTGTGTGAGGGTCACCCGCGACATATCCTCGCCGTGGACGTGCGCTGTTTGTCATTCCTCACAAATACACAGGTCTGAGGGTAAGCAATGCTAAACACATTCTGGGAGCGATGGGCAGGAGACAAAAACAGAGAGGACACCAGGCTAAAAGAAGAGACTGTGTTTAACTGTAGCAGCCTGAACTTCCCCTGTTGATCTGTTGTAATTACAAGCTAATAAACTGAGCTGAGAACCAAAGCTCCTTAAACAGAGAGAGAGCGTGAAAGCATGTGAACCAGGATCATCGATCCGCTTCCTGTTTCCTCCGCTTCATTTTAAAATAAAGTTATTAGGGCTGCGTCCTTACTTGCATCGCTCCGATCAATTTACTTTAGCCTTGTGTCTCTACCTCTCTCGCCCGCTCTCTCTCTCCGTTTATTGCTGCATTTGGCAAGAACAACAGTAAAAGGCATTATCGGCCTGTCAGTGAAATCGATGCGGCTGATAAAGTTGGTCCTCTGAATATGGCAACCCAGCGTGAGGGGTTCAGAAGACAGTTATAAACATGCAAAACAGGTTATAAAACATATTTAATGAGTCGGCATTAACCTTTTTGGTATCTCTACATGCCTATCTGCATTTAAATTACAGACTGTTTTAGGTTGGGGAAGATAATTCACTAATGCTTTAATGGCAGTGATAGCGCCGTTGTACTTTTTTTTTTTTTGTTTAATTGAGTTCAGAAATGTGTCCGGAGATAATGAAAGGTGCACGAGATAATGAAGGTTATGTATTATTTTCTGGTGTAATTAGACGTGATAGCTGCTATGATTTTAAGTCATTCAATTCATTAATAATGTAATTCCCAGAAAGTATAATCTCGCAGTGAATGACCTGCTAAGTTTGATGAATGAAGCCAGCTCCCACAGACTATTGTATCAGAGGGAAGAGTATCAACTGTTGATGGGTATTGAAACGACAATTATTCATTTTAATGATTTCTGATTTTAATCACAACTTTATCAGGCAGGTCATTTAAGTGCAGCCTGACCAGAGGTGGGCTCAGACCAGGCCAAGTCACCTCAGAGAGAGACGATTTAACAGACATGGAAACTATGTTTTATACAAAGTCAGGCAAAGGGAAATGTGGAGCAAACTTACAATAGAAAATATGGTACAAACTAGGGATGAGCGAGTACACCACTATCTGTATCTGTATCTGTTCAACCATCTATATTATCTGTATCTGTATCTGTACTTGGAGTGGGCGGGGCCTGGACCGGAAGTGGAAGCGGAAATGGGTGGGGCTTAAAAACAGTACATTATTTTAAGTCTGAAATTGATATGATTGATCAGCAGTTGCTAATCTACTGTATTCAAAGCATACATACAAGCTTAATTTGTAATATAATACAAACAGGGAAATAATATGTCAGCCTTGTTCACTGTATTCTTCTCAAAAGCACCGTGTTCAGTACGAGCAAAGTTTTCCAACTGATTTATATCACCGTCCAAACTAAGAGCAAGCAGGCGGTAAAAAAAAAAAAAAAAAGTAAAAAAAAAACAACCGGACTGGAGGCAGGGACCGACGCGACACGAGCCGTTTTCACTCAGCTCTGTCTTGTCAAATGCACCGCGTACGTTATGAGAGACGTGTCTGTCTAGGGAGGGGCGGGCGCTGTGTGTGACTGGCCAATCACAGAGCGCGAAGACAGTCAGTTACACAGTGAGGATTTTCCTTCAGCACGAGCACAGATATTGACAGGTTTTACTCGTGTCATACTTGTATTCGTCAAAAATGCTTTATCCGGCTCATCCCTAGTACAAACATATGTAATTGGTGCCTAAATGTCTAATAATGAACATCAAGTTGACACACATTGATTAAGGATGAAAACGTGACAAGGACTGGCGTAGGTTTGACTGACTTGCCAAGACAAGACAAACTGGCACAGGACAAAGGGAGACTATATATACCCACACACAGGTAATGGGAACCAGGTGGAAACAATCAGGGCGGGGCCAACAATCAGACCAGAGGGAAACACAAGAGAAAGGCGCAAGTTAGCTGAAACGAGAGGAGAGTGAGATGTCAAAATAAAACAGGAAGCCACAAGACAAAACTAAATATAACTTAACATAACTTCTTGGACATGACACTCACTAATCTTAGTCTTTCAGTCACTTCACAGCAGATTTATCTACAGGCAAACACACAATCCATCATATACAAATTATCAGTTTAAGTTTCCAACAATAAATGAATGATGAGTATTTACACAATTAACTACAGTAACTGTCTCAGACCTTTGTCTCTCTTTCTCTTTAAACAGGACCAGAATTACTCAGAATCTTCCTGGAAATTAGGAGTTCACGTGGATGTATCGGACTCATGAAATCAAGTGTTACAACAAGTATAAATTAAACTGATTTCACAACTAATGCCTTTAGTTAAAGATGAGTTATTTATATATGTGTGAGCTTGTTACACCTGTTTATCATGGCAGAACTTTTTTGGGTATCTACTCTTCTCTCCGCCATATTTAGACAAATGGTTGTTGAATATTTGTGACCAAACTGTGAAACCTTTTTATGCATTTAAAAAAAGAGCATTATTGTATTATTAAATGCAAAAAGGTGCCTGCAGACACACTTGCATGAAATCATCTTTAGTTTTAATTTCATTGTGGGTTTTTCACACTCTGTGAAGAAGGAGGTGAGAGCAGCGATCAGCACCGTTTGTCTGTCTGATAAGAGAATCCAAGGTACACAAGATTGGGCTTTATGACACAGAGACTGGTATTAAACCAAGGCCTGAGGTCACACACTTATTGAACCATGGCAATTTATTGATCCTTCGCCTGTTTGTACTGCAGAGTTTGACATAAACTCAGAGTTAGTAACGCTGATGGAGAGGACGGACGCTTATTAGATTAAAGGCCTGATCCCAATTACTGGCTCTGAGACTGTGTGGTCGACAAACAGATGATAGCGCCGACAGAGCGAGTCCAAAGCGTTTAAAGAAAATATCATCAGTTCTTAATTATTCATCTCATCGTTTGATTAAATGAATAAATGTTTTAATTTAGAAAGCGCGTTCTTGTGTTTTTCTCCCTTTGTTCACAGGCCGAGATCATTAAAACTGAAACATAAAAATACAAGAATTAATTCTTCAGTTTGAGATTTTTATCATAATAAAGCAAACGTTTTTAACCCATTTTTTCATCATATTCTTCTACAATATAGTTATTTAAGGCTGAATTATTGTTTGTGGGACACTGAACTGAATGAATTTCAGGTAACGGTTTGCAAAGAATTCCCTTCTAATCATACCACATGCGGCGCATCAGATAAAAGGCTTTACATTGCTCAACCTCTGCTGTGTTTATTCTTTGAATGTACAGGGGTGTATGCACTGGCAGTCTGCCTCCTCTGATCAGTCAGCTGAATGCACAGGGATACAGCAGGAACACAGGATGTTATGGAGTCCACGCAGAGCAGAACAAACAGTATCGACGCTGCACCCTGAGAATATTCTCTGCTCAGCAACATCAAGCTCGCTGCAAAAGTCGGAGAAGAAACGCTTCCTCCTGGAAACTTCTGTGCCGTCTTTCACTCTGAAGCGAGATGATGGCTACGATAACAACAGCATGTGTTTAGTGTTGTTCGTACAGGTCAGGTTTACACTGGTCATTTGTAGAAATCACTTAGTTTTACTCCTGCTTTATTTTATTCCATGTGGTTCTTTGGCTGCAGGCGGTCGACGCTCTGATGTTTTTTGCATTTTGTGTCGAATACTTGAACCTGACAATCACACTGCGCCTCCACCGCAGAGCCACTAGAGTCGAGCAAAGTGCTGCCGTGGTCTTCTCTTACTCTGGCGTTCACTTACATTTATATTCCAAACTTTCAAAACGGTGTTAGAGAGTGAAGTAGAGGTGAAAGAGCTGGTGGATAAGGCGATTAAAAGAAGGTTAATCTTAAATAATTTTGATAATTTATTGCCTTTTCCAGTCATTTATCAATCAAAATTCCCGAAACATTCCCTGGTCCCATGAACCCAGAGGATGTAATATCAGCTGCAGTGGAGTACATTTAACTTGAGAATAAATGGTGTATTTAAGTTAGACTTACAGTAACTGTGTGGGGACATTAAGATAAGATAAGATAAACCGTTATTCGTCCCTCAGTGGGGAAATTATCATTGCACAGCAGGAGGATTGAAGCTGTTAAATTGTAAATAGGCTTAAAAAAAGTATCAACAAATTTACATGAGAAAATGAAATATGTGACCAGTATATTGAACTGAGATAGGAAATGAGATATTACATAATGAATTAAATATGGTATAAGAAGTACGAAATATTGCACAGTGAATGGAATCTAGAACTATGTACAAATGTGAGTATAGGGTACTTTAACTGTATCTCAATCCATGTGCATGAAATCAGATCGGATTTGTCAATCTGTCAAAATAAAATGTGTACATAGACACGAATGGCTGAAAAGTCTAAGTAAAAAGCACTGGCATTAATTTTGGTCAACGCAAACAGTCGATCACGCTTAAATTGTTTAGTTAAACTTCAATGGCTTAAGGCAACTAGGTTTCTCAAATAGTTTGAATTGAACTCATCGGGTTTTTCAGTGAAACTTTCCAGATGTGAGAATTTGATATTGTAAGTTTTAAACTGTTAGTTAGACAAAACAATACACGTGAAGACAGATTATTAGCTGCAACCCTTAATTAAACATTGTCTTTGACCTGACAATGTCTAGAATTAGAGCTAACAAGCTGCTATAACTGGTAATATAAGAACACTGTAATTAACCATGTAAATCAATTGTCGCCGACGCTCCAAATTAAAGCACAGTTATCATTTCTCTGGAGAAATACACCTCAGTGATAATTTGGTGTCAACGTCGTCACAAACACTCTCATGTCACTTGTTTAATTCACTGACATTTTTGTTTCTTGAAAATAATTTGATTTTCACCAAAGAGAGGGGGGAAAAAAATCTCTAAAAAGCACATTGGCACACGCTCCAGTGTGAAGTCCAAGTTTTTGATTTCCCAAGCATCATAATTGGAGCGCTTCAGAAAGCACATGCAACGTTTCCAGAGGAGCGTCCAACCTTTGAAGAAACCCCAGCTTCTTACAAGCATCTTTGATCTTTAAGGCACCCAAAGGCTCTCTGATGGACCCCTAGGAACCCTTATTTTTGCAGTGTTTGGGAGGTTCTATGGTTGGATGGATGATGAGCCCGTATTGTGTTACTGGTCCTGCAGGGGGGATTAAAAGTGTATGGGCTCCGCAGGGATTAGAGAGAGGCAAGAGGCAGGGACTGTGAGTGGCCCATTAAAATGGCAGGGAAGGAGGACAAGGTTATCCATCTCATTCGTGTAATAAAGGCACAATTGATCTGTTCCAATTACAATGAGAGCCAAAGAACATGAGGTATTCAGGTTTGTTTTGGTTAACGCACCCCATGTCTATAGGGAATGGGATTTAGCTGTGGATGGCAGGCAAACCACGTCCGGCCCTCTCCTCCTCTGGTCCACTGTATTTGTGCTTATCTGATGTATTGCTTTGATTATTCTGCCATCTCCATGCAGCACATTACTGTAAGCGGAAGTACAGTCTGTTCCCTGTTATTATAAAGACTATGGCAATGCTGCAGTGTGTTGTTAACCATGTGCACAAACATCATAAGTGCTGCTGACGATCGAGAACCAGCAGACATTTATTCATTGCATTTCTGACATGGCAACACAAACACTGATTTATGTGATGAATAAAGGCCAAACAATGTGCAGTTGCACCACTTCACACGTTGTCAAACGATGAACTAAGAAATCTTTGAAATCTTCAATATCTCAAGCTGTTTTCACCATTTAACAAATGCATCCTCTCTCATTAACCTCCCAGTGAAACTGAATTTCTAAAATGCACTTTTTTTTTCTTTTTTTTTTTTTTGCAGTTTGCAGCAGATCTCATCACATTATCACTGTATTCTACTGTAACAACTACAGCTTTCATTAGAAGATGATTTTCATGATTAATCGATTATGGTTTGGTTCATTAAATCAGGAAATTGTTTGAAAGTGCCAAAGTTTCCAGAGATGACAAATTAAAACATATTCAGAAAAATATCATGAAGAAATAAGAAAAAAAAGGAAGAATTCACATTTGAGAATCTGGAAAAATGACTCACTCTTGTCTTACACATTAGCAGCCGCTGACGTCGAGGTTATTCTCTCTATCCTATTTATTATTTTATCTAATTCAATTTTTCAGCCCAGGTTTTGATGAGGTCAGACCAGATTAATACCTCTTCGCTCCAGAACAACACACATCCAGTGAATGCATTTATACTGAGCTAATTACAGCACGTTAAATAAATCCATCATTAACGTGTCTGATCCAAGTGGGAATTCAGCGTCTAATCCCTGAACCATAACAGCAGCAATTCTCTACCTGAGACCGGCAATGTGAAGAAATACATATGAAAAAAAGACCTTGCATTATTGATATTATGCCAGAAGTCATATACATTAACACAGAGGCTCAGCTTTGTGTTGCCAGTTTCTTGAGATTTGCATGCCGGACGTCTTTGCATCTGTCTAGTAAACCTTTAAGTAATGCCCTTTTCAGACTGCCAAATCTCTACCTGCATCAAATTCAAAAGAGAACTGTAGGAGGGAGGAAGCTCAGAATATTTACTCGCTCTTTTTTTTTTTTTTTTCAAGCTGTTTGAGAAAGAAGCAATATACTTTATGTAATGTTCACAAGAGCGAGCCCACGCCAAATCAATGCTGACACAAGGAGACTACACGCCTGGCTGTCTGCGCAGCACTCCCACCTGGGACTCCGGTGGCCGTCCCGCACCTCCGACTCCGCAGCGCTGGGTCAAAGTTTTACCTAAGTGCTGTGGATTTAAGCGGAAGGATTTAAGTGTGTTCGCTGCTTTAGTTAACTTCACCGTGACCTCGGAGAAGAAGGTCACGCCTCAGAGGGTTTTCGCTTGTTTTTTGACATTTGGTGGAAACTGCTATGTGTGCCTGTTTTTCATTCCAAAAATGGCCCCTGTTTCATTTATCAAACAAGAGTTCAAGAGCCCATGAAATAACACAATATGAAGTTCATTTGTAGCGCAAATTGTGATCTGCTGTCCCTGGAAAATCAGAACAGATGGAGGGTAGAGGTATGGATTCATGCCGGAAAGACAACATGTGGACTGGGCACAGTAGACTGTTAGACCTCTTTAAAATGTAAACTATCACGCAATTTTCTTTAAATGAACAAAAGTTAAATTACAAATGCCATCATAGAAATAATCTGTGAGTCATCAAATGCTTCATCAAAACTACAAAATGTCAATGCACAATGAAACTGCACGCACGAACTGTACAATCAGAGAGCACTGGAATTAGTTGAGTCAATCAAGTATGATTGTACGTGAGTGGCAAACCTAGCTTTACCTCCTGAGAGAGATCTGATATCTGAAAACAGATTATTCTTTCATCATGAAAAATGTGTAATTGTCAACTAATAACAGCGTCACCATTACAAGAGTCCGGCTCTGTTATTGAAGTCGTGTATAGAAATTAAATGCAGGAGACATTAAAGATATCGACGTTTGGAATGAATAGAACATGCAGGTAAGATTTCTCTGTTTGTTAAATACGAGATCGGATCCGAGATCCTGAGGCTCCTCTTGTCGATGCCACCAGACAAACAAGTTATTTTTCTATTCTTTCAACTGACGTGTCAAGACGCAGACAATGAGGACGTGTTGACTGAGAGGACGAGAGTTGGCAAGACGACAAAGAAGCTCGAGGAAGCTTCTGATGTGAAGGATGGATTTTCTTTCTGCCCTCAACATAGATCATCCAGACAAACTGAGTGACACATTCACAGTCATTCAGAAGGTTCTGTTGAACGTTGGTGGAGGACGACTTTTCCTGACTCTTTCTGATGTGCAAGTTCTTATTGTACAGTATGTTTATTTGCAAGTTCTCATTTTTCTGTTTGGACACTATAAAATGAGCAAAGTGTAAACTGCCCTCTCCTTCGCCCTCATCAAACTGCCCGAGGTGCATGAACCGCACCGAGTCATTCAGAAACTATGTGACCCTGAACTCTGAAGTGCGTCAGCGTTAAAGTGAACACGTTTGGCTCTTGAGTAAATGAGTGAATAGGTTAAGTGTTTTACAATGTTTGCATCTTTTCAAGCTGCCGTTTGAGAACATTGTAAAATGTTAAATCATTCAGGTCTCAGTCTCACAGCAGGCTTAACACTATGGAATCAGTTGGGCTTTTACATGTTCTTGTTTTATGGCCACAGGTGATACTGGCTCATTATTGCCACATTAATACTCTCATTGCTTTATGTTGTGAAGTAGAATTTGTGCACCAGCATGTGTTAAACTGGTCAGATGTTAATTGTGATGTTTCTCTTTGAGACAAACTCGCTGAAGCCGTTCATCATATCACACAATTCTCAGTTTGTTAAATGACTGATTTGAAACAACATTAAAATTGAATTTACTTTCATTAGGTTTTGCGAAGCATGATTTTTTATCATCGGGTCAAACAGCTCATCTGAAATAGATTCTGAAGGTTAAACAAGTGAAAGTCGAGCTAAAACACATTTATATCCAATAGACAAAGAGAAACTTAACAGGCCACATTAGTTATGTTGAAATGGATGATTCATTTCAAAGAACCGCTGCTCAATAAATGAACGACTTTAATTCAAATGGACAGACCTGTTTAATTAAGTTGAAACAGATTTGCAAGTTCAAATCACTCCCCTCAGCAGGTCAATAAATTAGCCTGTCTAAATCAACCAAACCAAGACAAAGGTTTACACAAGGGGATATTTCATCAGGACATTTTGAGGCCTGTTCACTTGTGTTTCTGAGTCAAAGAGTGAGTCAGATTTTGCAGTGCAGATATGTGACTGCCTGGACTGAACTCTGGCTCTCTGCAGTCTTAAGAGTGAATTTTGCCTCTCGTGCTAATAGCTGCCTTTAATTCTCGATCTCCGCCGAGATTCAAAGAGAACTCCGCAGGCACGTCATTGAAAAAGTCCATGTGCCCTGATGACAAATGCCTGCTTGCCTTTAGTTTTTCTTAGTTAATTTCCCATCGCAGTACAAAGTGCTTTGCTCAAAACCTCAAGCTATGACCCCTGTCATACACAGATGAAAGAATGGTAGAAAAAAAAAAACAGGCTGCAGCTAAATCGCGAATCGTTTCATGACGTAAGACTTGAAAGTGGAATTCAGGCTCAACAGGAAGCTCAGGTGAAAGATGTGGTAATATTTCTTAGTTTTGCATGTATGAGCTTTGACCTTGTGGCAAAAGGAAAAAACCCTCTTAATTCTGACAGTTACTGGCATTTTCCTTTGTTGTGTTTCTCTTCCCTCATTATCCTTTTCTGTTCCCTCAGTGTGGAACTTTTTTAACTTCACGGCCGACTCATCGTGTCGCAGTAATTACTGTCCATACGTTCGCCCGCTTCAAGCCACCAAAGCTTCTCTGAAGATTTGAATCAGAGATTTTTATTGGTGAAATTATTTCATTCTTCCAGTGAAAAAAAACAAGTTAACTCCTTAAATTCAACAATAAAACTATATGGTAACTGAGATTGTTACTAGATGTACTTTAGTTTCAAGGTGACAGTACGGTGGCCCTGAAAGCTCAACACGCTGAAACTGAAGAAAACACAAGCAAAAAAAAAAAAAACCCTCTTCAACAATTGGACGACGCCTGTGCTATGTTAGGAGAAAACACAACCGATGTGTAAAAGCTTTGTGTGATTTTCTCTGTCTTTAATTTTCGTATACCCAGGTAGCTCTGGTGGTTTTGTCCACACTGTCTTTGGTTTTACCTACATGAGAGAAAGCTAATGTTTGTAACCATGTAGCATTTCTTACATGCTTCACTTCACTTATTTTTTTTTATTCCTCTTGGGAACACATGGGCATGCTGTGTAAAATTGGATCCCGTGATCCTGTGACCTATAAGACTTGTATTTGAACACTCCAATCAACATTTGATTTTTTTTTTTCTGTGTTACTGTGACAATACGTAAATGTCACGTTGTTCACCTGAGACGACTCTCATTATTTCTGACTCAAGCAGGTGACGCAGACAGTGTCGGTCTGGGTGACGATGACGCACCGAGGAGACGGATGACTGACTTGTTTGGACTTTGGGAAAGAACTCAAACAGACCTCGAAGTATTTAGTTGTTGTTGTGCGTCACTGTACATACAGTGATATAATTTCCCATTTGCAATATGAGAGAAAGTTTTTAATAACTTCACTGTTGCATATTTAACTGTTAAATTCTCCCACTGCTTCTTCTGGATGAACGAGATAACGGAGCTCGGATGGCGCCTTGTTCCTCTTTTACATCTCTCTACATTCTCTTTTATAACAATATGGCATATCGTTGTTATTCTTTTTGATTAAACTTTTATAGCCAATACAAACACGGGACCGGGAAGGTGCTCAAAATTTAATGCCAGGCGTCAGTTATTCAAACTGTGCGGACGGATGCGTCACGCTGTGCCGAAGAACAAACTTGATTTAGAGAACTGGCAGAGATTATCCTGTGTTTTGTGGGTCAGACCGCTAAATAATCACTGATGTTTCATGTTCCTTTACAAATCACTCAATGTTTCTTTGGCAAGATACTGTCGACTGAACCAGGTGAACTCATTGCTTGTGCATCCAGGTTCAAAATAAGCCCTAAAATATCTGTCTCTGAAAGCTACAACTGGTAAAATGAACAATGTTACCGACACTAATACGGAATAAATGAATCTGTTTGTCCATGATGGAACAGTGTTTGAAAGGATTATTGTTTATTACAGTGATATTGATGCATTGATGTTTCCACTATAGCAGCTCTTCCATCTTGTGCCACTTATGAGTTTAACCTTGGTGGCATAAAAATACACGATTGTGTGACTTATTAATTATCATCGACTCTGCCTGGCTTGCCCCTGAAAGCTCCGTCTGGCAAGTTCACTGTCAGACTGTCAGATTAGTAACCCTGTGATAATGTTCCTGCGTTGCATCATGCATCACTACAAGAGACTAAGAAAGAAAAAAGGGAAAGGAAAATCCAGACTGAAAGGCTTTACATCCTCCACCAAAACACAACAAAAATAAAGGTAACTGGATGCAGCATTGAAGGTGACACCACTCTCCTGTGATAGGTTTCACCATGTTGCTGTAAAGAGGGCGAATAAGCTGTCACTTCAAACTCCCAGAATAGTGTTCAAGTGGGTCCAAGGTGGCCGTGGTATTTACACATTTTTTTATGCTCACCCAACCATTGAATCACTTAACACCCTGGGGATGGAGGCAAACAGTAGTAATCCTGCAAGAGGCCACTCCCACAAGCATGTTAGCAAACTGATCTTTATTAATAGCTTTAATTAGCGTGTTAGATTTGTGTGTACCGTAATCACAAAGGGGTTAAGTGGATCTAAACTGGATCCACTCTTTCATAGTTTGCAGTTTTCCATGTGTGTCCTGGATCAAGAAAACAGTGCTTTTTTTTTTTTTTTTTTTGTATAGCTTAATAAAACCTCGTCACACAATGTTAATGAGCCCAGAATGTCACGCAATTTGCAAGACGTTGTTAATTTCCACCGTGAAGACCTAAACAGCGCTGCAGCTTCTGGCATTAGTGATGTCACGTTCCCACAAGCTGCTCGAGCCCTTAAGAAGAACACGCTATCAGTTTGGATTCTTAATTAAATGCTCGTACATTGGATTAATCCCTTTGTCAAAACTTATTTTATATAATGCTGTATTTTTTTTTTTACCACATGTTAATTAACCACACCAAGTCACAAATACTGAAATTCCATGTTCACAAATTCAGATCCCATTATTTGTAATGAACTCCTGCCATATCTGCTTATGAAAAAAAATAATAAATTGGTACATGGCCCGACCACGGAGCACATGAAGCACTTAACCCCATATCGCAGCTACAGAGAAGTGTTTGTCTGTGTGAGCAGAAGATGAGAGGGGCAGAATAACTCCAGTCTCTGTGGGTGGAAAGGCATATTTGTTATGATAAAAATTCACGGCGCGTCGTCGTCTTTCCACTAGAGCCGTGTGTAGGACTCCCTGGGTAATGGTATTTCCTCCATCTGGTGAATTATTCCTCTGACAAATTTACTTGGTTTTCATGTGTTAACATCTGGCCCAGACGTGTGCTTTGCCCTCTTTATTGTTCTATGTGCTTGTTAATATTACCTGTTCTTGTTTTTATTCTGAGCTTCGGTTCTTTGAGTTAGCACACGCACAGATTTCAGTCTCTGAAGAGTCACAAAATTTGGATTCAGTATGAAGAACTGGAAGCAGCTGGCTCGGACCGCAGCTACTATTCTGAAGCAGCAAAACATTTACTTGGAAATAAAACTTTAAACAAATCATAGGTGAGGCACTTGAATCTTTCAGTGGCAGGAAGAGTTGGCTCATGAGTGTAAACTCATGAATGATGAATTGTCATCATTTACCACTTGGTCAATACAATTTAAAAAGAAAGACTTTGAAGAAATGGTTTACAACTTAATGGAGTTTTGCTTTTAACCGGTAGCTAAAACAGTTAATTGTTCAAGATCTGCCCCCCCAAAAAAAGCACTAAAGGATGTTTGTAATTGAGTCGGTGCGTCTTCTTAGCCACACATAACAGCAGCGCGGTGCAGCCACTCCAACTGAGATCGCTCCGTCTTGTCTTTGCGCTCATTGGCTTCATTAGTTGGTGTCAAAAAGTGGAGGCCTGGCCCAAATTGCTTATCGACTGGGCTTTTAACTAAATGTTACGACTGTGTATGGCGTGGATGTCCTCCAAATATCTTTAACAACCATCTGCGGTAATAGGACTTCGCTCATTCACTAAATCATACGCGGCATTCCTCAAAGTATTATTATCCTGACAATGGAAGTGATGGTATTGCCTTTAAGATTATTATCCCTATCAGCTCATTCTCTTTTCTCTTCTCTTGCCCGGGCTTTAATTGTGGCATCAATTAGAGATGACAATTTTCAATTAGAATTTTATGAGAGCAAGGACACTGAATAGGAATTAGGTTGCTCATCCAGAGTATGTTCAAAAAGCTGAGATTGACAAGACGACCGGCACATTTGAATGTAATATGTTCAAGTCAAATTGATAGATCTGCAATATGATGAACACAAAATTAATAAAATCCTAGAATTTAACCTTTGGACTGGTTTGGAATTGAGCCAGCAGTTTTTTGATTTTGAATTCAGGGCCTCGTGTTCGTACATCTGCTCAAAATATCATTTCAATATCTGAGATGGTGAGAATTTTAATCAACAGTTCTTCTTTATGCATCTGGTCTGTCAGCAGCTCTGATAGGTCAAATTCATGCAAAAAATATCAAACACAAAAACAAAATATCAGACAGAACTCAAAGAAACACAATGTTTTGAAAGTGCATTTAAAATAAAAGATTTCTGATATTAAACAGGAAGAGAGCTCCTGGTCGTGCAACATCGAAACTGATTTCTTAATTTGGTTTTATTTCTAGAAAAGGAGCCAAAGATGAATTACTTCCACATGTAAACATAGATGGACTAAAATGGAAACGTAGCCAGCAGGACTCGCAGGGATTCGACAGTAGGTTGTGTTTTTTTTTTTTTTACTGAGCAAAATGAAGATAATTTGTGTCAAAACTGTCATTTGACCTGAACTGCCTCTTTGTGTGGGTGTAATTGGCAACACGAGGAAGATATCAGAGTCTTTCTCCGAATTACACGCAGCCTCTGGCATTTTGAAAGCATAAATATTTTGTGCTAAGTGTGTTCCACATCATATATCAGTCACATATTTAGTCAGCTGTTGGGATTAACGGGGAACGCTCTGAAGGCTCAGGTGGACGACGTGCCAAAAGTAAAATAACACATTATCAAACATTTAAATCAGTATCTACATTTTGATTCCAGACCGATATGCAGGATGAGTCGTTTGAGTGTTTCAGAGTTAATCGGTGATGTCAGGTCCAATCAGAAGTTTCCACAGAGCCAAGTGAGACCCATACAGATGAGGGGATGTGACTGGGGTCTGGTCGGGTCGTGGTTTAGTGGCTTGGTTGAAATCCTCTAAAATATGCCTGATTCTAATTGATACCCACCAGCTGAGTCGTTGCACCCAGTCTGACACTGTGCAGGTGTCTTAAGAATAAGGATCAGCTTTGTCGTTGAATGTTTCATTAATTTTTTGTGCCCGTTTATAAAACTATGACTGCAGGTAGAGATGGATGTTTAAGTTACCGCTGAGCTGTGTTTGCAAATGCATTTTTGGCACAAGAGCGGTGGAAATTAATTAAGTGGACCATTTCTTCCTGACAATACATTACATGTGTGGTTATTCTGGGACAGTGGTGGATTCGGCTACAGTGACAGCTGATGCTGCACACCTTGCTGGGCACCGTGGGACTGCAGAGCATCTGGACATGTCTGTGTATTTGTTTGCCTTTGAAAAAGTACAGCAAGGAAGTCTTTTTTTTTTCCCCCTATTTCTGTTGACAACAAGCCTCCTGCACATTTCACACAAAATTAAACCTGACACAAGCATTTATTAAATATCACACAATGAACCTCTTTAATGTGTGAGTGTGTTTTTCTATTATCATAATACGAGATAACAGTTAGAAAGTGTAAATGTATAGTTCTTTTAACTACCCTGTTAACATATTTGGTATCAGTTTGTTTCCTATTTTTAGTATCCAGTGCTGCGTGCTCACAACAAAGGAACAAACCTTCGACTTGATTCACACATTCAACCACTTTTAAACATCTTTAAGAAGCGGTCACAGAATATTAAGCATCTCGATAACGATCCCATCCACTCAATCGCAACCCAATATGGGAATTACAGTTGATTATGTCTTCCTAAGAAGAATATCTGGTTTTAATCTGCCGCTGTTATCATCAAACTTATTAAAAGGATTGTTCTATTAAAACACTAATCCTGTTAGTGGGCGATCAAACAAAATCATATTGAGTTTGCTTCATTAATGTTCTTAGAAGAAACGACATCAATGACATAGGCAGACAAAAAAAAAAAAAAAACATGGCGGACTGGAAGCCCAAAGATGATTGCAAAAGTTATGTTTCATATTTTGCAAAATCGCCTTTAAAGTATATTTCCATAAAGGAATAATAAGGCCAATTAGATTAAGTTTATGAAATAAACAGATTGAGGGAAATAGGAAGTAATTTATCCAAAAGTATATTTTCTATTTTTCACTTCACAAACTGGAAATGAGTCATTTCTCGGCCATGTTTGTTCGCCTGGCTCAGGGATTATTGGGTTTGAACACCTTTGGCCATGTTGGTTACTTATGGGAATAACAGTGGTGTGTAGAGGAAGTACAGAGGAAAACAAGTGGAGTTCAGGAAGCAACTCAGTTGTTTTCTTACTAGTAGTGTGTTCAGTGATTTCTTAGCTCTTATGGATTTTGTCTTTGGCTGTTTATAATGTCAGTTGCAATTTCCTCAATGTTCCTAAATGTTCTTCTAATGTCTTGTTTTGTATGACACCTCACTGTCACATGACACAGAGAAAAGCAGCAAACCTTCACATTCGAGACAATTAACCTGGGAACTGTTTGGTATTTCTGCTTAACAGCCTTTTAATTAATCATCAAAATCATTGCCAATTAATTTCCTGTCCGACGACCGTTTGATTAATTGACTAATCGTTTCGACTCTATTTTAGATTCAACACAGTTTCACTTAATCCATTCAGGTTGGGATCCCGACTCAAGCAGCCATTCATCACCGGAGCTTTTGGAGGCGAACTTTTGATGAAGGTTATTGGTCGACTTGGCGTTGACACATAAGAAACACACACAACAATAAACGTCTCACAAATTCAGGCTTTCATATCCTTAGTCACGACATGATGGCTGTTGGCAGGACGTTCAACAATCATCATCATTTGGGGTCAGTAAATTTTGCTATCTGACAATTTGACGGGAGACAGACGCAAGTTTGAGACGTTTCTGGAACAATCCAAAGTCATTATAAAAAGCAGCGTTGCATTGACTTGTTTTATTTGAGCTCCATTGGAAGGTTTTTGTGCTGCTTAAAATTACATACAGTACTACTTCAAGGAGGAATTTCTGATATGTCCACAGGGACTGACAGCGGCAGATTAACTTAAATAATTGCATCAATTCTTTTCCCTCCTTATTTCCGAGCCGCTAAGACAAAAAAGAGGAGATTTGGCTCGGCTGTATAGCGTATCACTGTTGGGTATAAATTCCACACCACGGACTAAATTAAATTGTCACTCCAAAATAAGCCATTCAAATTATTGTTTTTCATTTATGAGGAAAAACTTCTCTTATCCTCGCCGCTGATAGGTGGCTATGTGTGTCACCAGCTGAAAGATTGTCTCCGGATGAAGAGGAAGAGACAAGCAAAGGCCTCGGGCACGTGTTTCTGAACAGTGAAAATAATTGAATTGTGTAAAGGAGAATGTAATTGTTTCTGAAGAGAATGGAAAAAGGAGCAGCGATGCAGCGTCGGAGCGGTGCTGCATGTATCCGAGCCCGGTGTGAAACAAACTGCCCGCAGTCTTTTAAAAAACGTAAAAATGAAGAGTGGAAGAAAACTGCCCTCAAAATATTTTAATAAAGGCTAAGGATTTAGCTCTGAAGCGGCTGTGAATAAGGTCAGCTGTATGAAAGACAAAAACCTGAACATGGCACACAATAATGGAGGAACGGAGCTTTAAAAAAGACCATCCTGTAAAAAGAAGTTCACAGGTTCAATGTCTGCAGCGGCCACAGTGCGTCTGTACAAACCTGTCCCTGATCACTCGCTGCAGGATTTCAATGGAAGCTGCACAATTCAAAGAGTTCAGCACTAAAAATGCTTCCAGAAATCCATCCAAGGGTAGAGTGCATATTGTTTCATCCTGCAGGGGGAAGATGGAACTACAAGCTATTGTATTGATTTTTTTTTTTTTTTCAAAAGTAGGAGATGAAGTAACCCAAACATGTGAGCTCAATCTGAAAGCCGATTCAATATTGTAGTTTAATTGAAGATGTGAAACAGATTTATCTGATATTAGATTAGAAAGTACTGCCCTCAGGTGGAAGGATCAATTACTACAAAAGATTGAATTGTCTCATCGTCTCTTTGCTCTGTGCATAATTAGATAGATGCAGTGTGGGGAACAGTGTGCCGTACAAACGCACACACACTCCCTCTCTCTCACACACATGCTGGTAGAGTTACACAGAGAGACAGCACATCCACACACTCTCATATATAAGCCTGCATTTGCACATACATGCATTTGAAGTGGAATGTCTTATATAGCAGTGCAGATGGAAAATATGTAAATAGAGACGACGGCAAAGACCAGAATAGAAAACAATACGAAAGAAAAAACCTTCATCAGGCCAGAGTGGAATTTTTGCTAACATGCCCATATGGAAGGAGAAAATGGCTGCAATGTGATTCTGATTTCACATCATTTCGGTCTCACCCATTCATTTCCAACGAATCTACAGTATTTTTACACTCTCATAACGCTTTACCATGCCGGAACAGTACAGAGTCCTATAATGTGATTGAGATTGCAACACTGGTTGAAAAAGGAAATGCTGGTCATTTAAAACATACCGTCTCCTCCGCCAGTCTCCCGTTTCACCATAGAATATCAGACATGTTCGGCTTTGCTTCTCGAACTTTTAAACAAGTGGAATACTGTATTTTCTGATCTGCGCTAGTGGTTGTAACAAGACATTCAGATGCTCACATTCATCCTCCAGTCAGTCAATGAATATGGCACAGCTCTGCACTCGCTGACCTCTTGTTTTAGCCGGCGAGATACTGTACCGTACACTGTTCTGATATTTGTAATGAAAGCTCAGCAGCATCGACTCCAGTATGGATGAAAGAGTCGCCTACAGTTCACACTGACTAATGCCTATTTCAGACTGCAGTATGCAACCGTCAGACGCACGCACACACACACACACACACACACACACACACACACACACACACACACACACACACACACACACACAACTCTTCTGCACTTACACAGCTCTAATTCATATAGACATTGCTTAATGAAAGGTGCTGAAGACAGCTGTGGCTGGGAAACAACATACCACCTTTACTATGTGCTAATGAGTAGAAGTGATGCTGGCAGTCTTTCAAAGGGTTGCCATAGTGACGGTGGTGCAGTGTTGGGAGTCATGACCACACAAGCCTGAATCTAAACCCCCCGCACCTCGGGCCGAGACGTGGTGTGTCACGACCGGCCGACGGTCCGGCGTGCGGGCGGCGTCTCGGTCAAAGAGTGCAACCTCACCTCAGTCATTAGCTGGAGAGCAGCGCTGCCAGCAGCAGGGAAGCTATGTATAGCATCTGTGATGTAATGTTGACCACCAGGAAAATGCAGCGTCATCATAACAGTGATTATGTGTAGTTTTATGAGTCCAGGTGAAGCCCTCCAACGCCTCGTCCTCGCTGATCCGCGCACTTTAAAATCTGAATAATGCATGTTAAGCTGGTCAGTCTGAAAAGAAAAGGCCTGCACATATATATGAAAAGACTTGTGCACCAACCACCAATTAAATTTACCCCCTGGTGGAGCGTGAGGGTAGTGGAGCTGAGTGATCTGCATGGTTTCTCAGAAGTGAAATTTTAACACATAATTAAGGTATATTTGAACATCAGTTTTGTGTCTAAAAGGCCTCCATGGGTTGAGGGAGTGAAGACGGCATATGTGGTTTTAACATCCAAAACCCAAATAATTTCCCTGAGATTTCCTTCAGAAATCAAAATAAACACGATAGCTTGTCTCCATGTTCTTGCTCCTGCGCATCAGAGATATTATGAATAAGATGCACATTTATCAGCTTCTTGCCTTGAATCAACCGAAGGATGATCATTTTTGCATCTGTATGTATGAACAGATCTTGTCCCAAAAAGAGCCGACTACAACATATAGCTCTGGATCTATATGTTGCAGACTTATAGAAAAGACAAGTGTTCTCATGGTGATCACCTCCTGCTTCTCCTGCCAGCTTTTTTTATTGGCACAAAGTACAGGCTGAGTAGGAGACACATGCGTCACTGAGAACGTTTGAAAAAAGGGGGGGCCTCTGGCAGACTGATGGAGAACGTTACAGGAGAACGTTATATATAGAACGTCAAAGGATGTTCAAACCAGAGTTCACACCAGACACTGAGAGAGAGAAACACCCAGTTTCTGAACACAAATGTCAACACCGACGCTCCCTGGTGGAGTGTGTGTTCTTTATGCTTGAATCCTGGCAAATGGTTGGGACAAAGGTCAACAGATGATGCTTGTGACACCATCTCTGTGGGAGACCGGTGCACAGGAGACCTGCTGCATCTCGGCTCAGCACAGGCAGCACGTCCGACTGGAGTCTGCAAAAGGCCTTCAACATGTTACTCATTTGGGATCTTGTGCATGGCGAGTTAAATGAAGCATTACTCCCATATACAGGATGTTGGACGCTCGTCTTCCTGCTATGAGGATGAGATTGTCCAGAAGATCTCACACCCTGGTGTCCATTACTTCAGCACCACAGGATGTGTGGAAGTGCAGGTTGCTAGTAATTGGCTGAACAGTTTGCGTTTGCTAATAACAGGAAGGCGAAACGACATCAGGTGCTACAGTAACAAACAGGAAGCGCTATATTTGCAGTGAGCTCATCTGCGGTCACAATCTCTCCTCAAATGCTTTGAATATTGTCATTAGAATGAGTAGTCATTTCTCTACCAATAGAGGCGTATTTGGACATCACCACAGTCCTAATAGCTGGTGGAGCAGACGCCACTAAGAGACAGGAAGGTGGAGAGAAAGCTTTCACTTCGCTCTGTCAGAGCCCCAGAGGACGGAGCAGGAGGGCAGCCCCCCAGTCCTTCACAATATGCAGACTGATGTGTAGGGAAAACAGTCATCCAGTGATCTGGAACAAGTCAGTGCTTCCAACACAATAGTCTGAGCTGATGCCTCTCTCGTATCTAAAAAGAGAAACACGCTCGAATGAGATGAATTAAGCATAAATATTACACATTCATATTGCATTTAAGTGCAAACCATCGGGGTAAAATATCTGTTGTTAATGGTCTCACGAAATATCAGTGCCCAGTCGCATTAACTACCTTCAGTTTCAAACTTGTCCCTCATGAATATTGAAAGCAAGCACATCATCCAAAGTAAGTGTAACTCAGCCAGAACAAACAGGCACGAGCAGAAGAACTGATCCTGCAGTGAAACGAACAGCAGGTGAAGTGATGACGAAATAAAAATTTGACATCTTCAACAAATATAAAGTTAATATGTGAGTTAGCGTTTGGCTAGTTAGCTTCATCATATCCTGTCTAACAACTTGTGCCTTGCTCACAGTGTCCGGTGGGTTTTCTCCATCCCGGTAAAATGTGTTAGGGTTCAGGTAGTTCAGTGCGATTTTCTGTATGATTAAGGGATGTGAAGTGGTGCAGTGGGCGACTGGGAAACAAGCTGTAGTGCACATTAGGCCTGAGAACCACCCAGCTGACATACTGTTGGAAGACAACAGTTCCAGCCCTTTATTAGATTTATATTGGAGACCTGCTGAGCGGCTGAAAGAGAAATGAAATGGTGCCAAAAGCCTGAGTTAACTCCCCATCGAGAGAGTAATTTTCAGTTGAAAGTGCAAGAAAAGGGTCAATTTTGGATGGGTCAGAATTGATTAGAATAGGAAGCTTGAATTGCAGACAGTGTTGGAGCTAATAATTGCCCTGTAAGGGATCACTTCAGGCATTCTGCTGTGACCGAATAACATATTTATGGAAGAGTATGCAACAACTGCAATCGATTGATTATGCCTTTCCTTTGAAATAAAGCAATTATCAAAGGCGCGAAAGTAGTGAAGAGAGTTCTCTTTGCTGAGGACACACAGCCGATGATGTTTTCAGAAAACACAGAACAGTAATGCTAACACAAAAGATCCTTGGACACTGTCTCTGCAGGCAGCCTCCATGCAGAAAACCAATATGTTTGGCCAATGAATATTTCATTCCAGTCCAAAGTCCAGACAATAAGATTCTCTGGATGCACTAACAGCCACATAAATTCTACCTTGATTTTACTCTGTCACCACTGAGACCTAGTAAGTGCTCAATTTCATGGCTGATCGGGTATTGTACTTGTTTAAATCCAATGTAGGTGAGTGTGAAAGCGGAAAAATTTGCTCTTTTTTGTGGAGACTGGAAATGTTAATGAGGCCTAAAGTGTGTCCATTGAAAAGGTTAATGGCAGTGTGAACTCTTCAGGGGTGACATTTTGGTAATATGGATGCCCGAATCTCTATAAAAAGATTTGCTGGTCTGTACATCATTAAGATCTAATACATGAAACCAGTGTTCAGCAGATTAGGAGCTTACTTAATTTTTCTGCCTTTCTTAAAAATCTACAGGGAACAAGGACACATGGAGGAATCTGAGCTGTCTGTGTGTGAAAAGACAAAAGCTAAAAAAAGAGATTTTTTTTAAATCCTACTTTACTCTTTTAGTTCTCGACATTTAGAAGTACTTTTTGCTTCACTAAATTACTTCATTAAAGAGCTGGAGATATATATTACCAATTCAGATTTCACAAATATGATCGATTTTATAAAATATGATAGTGTGTTGTAGATGAAACTATCCAACATTTTATGAAGTCGTTGAAATGTGTGCCACCTCCATCACTTTCAACAACAAAATGCTGCTTGTTAAAGTGTAAAAAACAGTTTTTATGTTCCACTGGAGGGATGAAAAAATTGCACCAACATCAGACATGAGTTCCTTGAATAAATCCAAGGAACAATCATGAAGGTGATGTGGTTTGTTGGAGGTTTGACTGCTGCTTTTTTAATTACGTCATGTTGTGCCTCCTTCTTCTACAAAGGTTTAATGGAACCCGGCTGGAGAGTTAGAGCCACCAGCTGTTTGTCTTGATGAGAACAACTCCTGATTTTCGCAGCAGGGGACGGAATCACATTCATTGGCGTTTGGTGTTTCTGTTTTTGTTCTGCATCATCCTGATGGTGGAGGTTCATCTACAGAAAAGCATCATGTCCAGGATGGGCTTCAGTCGTCGGTGGACGCCGACCGTCCACTGATTGGGCTTAAACTACTTCCACACAAACACACTCGTTGTGACAGCTTTACTTGTCCACCAGCTCTTTTGATTTAATAAAACACCAACGCAGATTGTTTCCCTTTCAACATCTCACTGTAGGTAGAGTAAGCGCATTCATTAGAAAAGCAACAAGGTCGGCCCTGCCTTTACTCTTAGCTTTAGAGTCCTCTTCTTCCTCCACACATGTCGCTCAGTGAATAGGTCTATAGAGGAGAACCTTTAGCTTTTAGTGTCGTTGCGGACTGCCATCGGCGATATGAAATACTTTTTGGATATGAGTGTTTAGAACAGCAAGCATAAAGGATTTCATTGAGCCTTTACAATCGATGAAGCTAAAAATTTTACAGCCTTTGAGGACTGAGATATGCAAAACCATAAAATACCTGATCTATAATATCTGAGACGCGTCGGCAAATATTTTGGTATAAGATCTTGTTGCAGAGACAAACTCTCCACACGGTCCCGTTAAATGATGCCGGCGGCTTAAAAAGGCGGCTCAGTGTTTTGGCCTCAGTTTGGAGCTTTAAGGGGCAGCTGTGTGAAATATCAGCCGCAGATGAGGTCGAACACCAGCACCAATAGACAGAGGTTTCCAATTACCCAACAGTGGAGGCAGAAGGAATGCAGAAACAGGTGGCGCCTTTAATTGCTTTTTGCAACCCCAGAAGCATGGCGTGTGAGGGAGCCGAGCTGTGGGAGGTCCACTGGGAGCCCACACATCCACCAATGTCTTTGTAATTGGTTTCAGTACAAGATCATTCTGCAGACAAGAATTAGTGAAATGAATCAGATATATGTAGTTTTAAGATCGATCAGTTTGTCTGTTTAGTTTCATTTAGGCCTCTCGTGTGAGAGTTTGATTCTGGTCAATCATCATTATTGAAATACAGCTCCTGTTTTCATCAATCTTTTGTTCAGCCTTTAAATTTCAGACATATTTTTGATGCCATCCCAGCTGTGAGTGTCCAGTGTTTTGGGCAACTCGGACTCAACTGGCCACATATCGTCACTGCGAACTACACTGGAACTCAGTTTGTCTCATGGACAAGAGGCAGGAGGTTTTAAAACTATAGATGATGATGATCTTTTATGTCTGTTCAAACGCTCTTTGTCGCTCGATGGACCTTAATTGCTCGAAAGTTGATGTCAAACTTTGTGTTAAATACGATCACTCGCCTCGTCTCAGTCTCCGCTGTTTCTCCTGAAGCTACCAACTGCACTTTGCTTTGCAGCGCGAGGAGGGAAAAAAAAGCCAATCTGATCCCGCTCTAACCCGATCTGTTACACCGAGGCGATAAGATCAAGAAAACTCCAGCTCTCGACACGACGGCAGTCAGAAGCTGGCCCGTGCTTACATTGTGTGTAAGTGTGAGAAGTGAAGGGAGGTTATGTTTTGGACTCATGTATCTCAAGCGTTTCATCTTCAAGGCTGCGCAGGAACTTGTGGGAGTCCTACAGTCGTTCTCAATCTCAAGGAGGTCTGATTTGTGAGGATATGCTGATTTCCAAGGTTAGAGAACAGATGCATATTCATACGCTGAGTTCACAAAAAACAAAAAGTGGCAAAAACAGCAGTTTATATAACCTTTAGATTTTTCTCATCAACAGTGGCAGAAACATATTTCGCATCACAATTCAAATGTGTGCAACTGCATTTAGTTTGCAAGCACAGCCGTGTGTATCCATCCCTGCATGCTGGTGTATTTGTGCACACACACACGCATGAGTGTGTGTGTGTGTGTGTGTGTGTGTGTTTGTCCATACTCTTCTGATGTGAGACTGCTGGCAGCGATTGCCCTGTTTTCCCATTTCCCCTCTGGCTAATCACTAGAGTCCCCGTAAATCCTTGGTATCACCAGAGGATCAAGAGAAGGCCTCCAAGCCCCAGGGAGCCTATTTCCTCTGAGAGCAGAACACAAACTGGAAAGCTCCTTGATATATTTGCTGGCCCAGGGATGGTCAAGACTTCGGGGCTGAACGATGCTCCATGACATCACCCTGCTGCTGGCAGCTCTCCATTTCGCTTGGCCTGAGTCGGCGAACGGAAAAACTCAATCAGATATAAAAACGACGACTCCGGAGAAAGGTTATAACGACAAGAAAAATACCGTGCGTCGTCTGCGTCGGAGGGAAGAGGAGGAGGAAGAAGGTCACAGATAGAGATCGCATTGTAATGTTTCACTCCCAACCTGTACTCTGCAGCTGCGGCGGCTGTATTCCAGCTGGTGTGGTTACACAGAATAATTAGTTTGGTTGGAGCAGCACCTCAGGGGGCTGGATTAGCTCTTGGAGGGCAGTTTTCTCTGGCAGCCCAATGTTCTGATGAGAGCTGAGATATACTGTCATGCACCCAGTGCTGAGAAGCTTTTGATGGTTTTAAAAGCCTTGAGCGAGTGACAATTACAGCCTGAATGGCAAACAGTGTCAAAGGGAATGAGATGCTCTGGACTCCGACGCTGAAGGTCGCGAGGGAGGGAGCCTGTTGTGAGGCTGTGCATCGCTATGTTGAATACTGGCCAATGTCCAGCAAGGAAAAGTGAAATCAACTTGAGAAAAAAAAAATGAAAAGTCGCACAGAAACCATAAAGCAATCACACACGCTGCTGCATGTCTGACAGCATTGATGTGATAATCTGTGACGCAGCACGTGTCGTCTGTGGATGTTACAGTAATCACACGTGTCCCAGTCGTGAAGAGACGTGTAATTACAGAAGAGCCTGACGTCGTTCGGATCAGTCGAGTGTCCCCAGGAATAATTTTTATGTCCGACGATTCCACACCTCACAAATTATGTCTAATGCCGACGGTCAATGTAGTGGAAAATAAGAGGAGAGTGGGTGTGTGGCCAGTGGGTCCTGTGTCTTTTTTATTAAATGTAACCTTTCCCCAAAACTAACCAGGTGTTTCAGCTGCCAAACCCTTTTCTCTGACTTTTTTTTCACAGCAACCCTCAATATAAAAGCATGTAGTTTATGCATGTGTACAGCCTGATTTTAGTTTTGTTGCTAGCTCATGTTGGACAAACTGTGTTGAGATAAACCATCCTGTCAGACTGTGCTGAGGGCAGAGACGCATCATTTCTTTCAGTTGATTTCGCTAATTTTTCTGTTTTGACATGTTTGAAAGTAAAATGTGATTAATGGGAATTAATGGGAAGTGGACAATGATGCATGATGACGTTATTATAAATCATGTGACACCCACAGTCTTGCTATAATCTTACTTTTAGTTGCCGTATACAGATATTGTTAAAACAAGAATTGAACTCTTGAACTTAATCTGTCCTTTTTGTAGAATTGTCTCATATCAGCAGTGCTTTGTGGAAGTAGGCGAGTTAATGATCTGACGGGTGACATTTCTCTATAAGATGAGGATAACACCTTTATAAGTGTAGCTTTAGGTTGTTGATTTGTCAGATGTGTTTCGTGTGGGACAGTTGTGATTAACCCTGTAAAACCTGAACCCTGAAATAACTGACAAAATTCAAATTCTTTAAAACTGGAGCCTTTAATGCTCCTTCTGAACAAACAAAAATTCAAATATCAATTTCCATTTATGAGTTTCAATTTTTATCATATTTGAGACTCAAAGTTTCATTTAATTTCATTCAACAAAAACATATTAAAACGAAAATACGTAACAGATTGGCATTCTAGTTCCAAACAAGAACAGATTTATATTTTTATTCCACTAGTTATTATTGTTTTTACTCTGTATCAGCTACTATCTGCTATCATGCAGCAATGAGAATCCACCAATGGAACTGTCAGGTGGAGGAGGACCAGTTCATTTATATTGGCTCATTCTGATGATGATGTAGGAGCCTCCAAAACTCATGGATCATATATGATACATTCGGTGATATAGGGTTATTTACGAGGAACAAGGTCCAGCTGAATACTTTGATTTACAACCAAAGGTTACATAATGTCACTGGGAAGCTCATAACCACAGGATAAAAGAACAAATAGAGCTTTTCAATCACAAAGTGCATCTTGATATTTTCTGTTTCTCAGTAATTCACCACACAGAATGAGCTGAGGCCTCTTGTGTTTGCCGTTTCCTTCTCTCAGTTCCTCCTCACGGTCTTTCTAAACGATGCATTTCCACTTGTGAGATAGCAACGCTCGCGCTTTACTCTAGTGTGCAATTTTTACAACAAACACTCATCAGAGGAAAACCAATATAGGACTGGAGAGCTCCATTCATGATATCACAGATCAAACATTTTTCTCTCAAGAGGGAACTGTGTGTTGAGCTCTTCATCTCCGCCGGAGCAGCTCCAACGCATGTATGTTTACCTCCACGCACGACGTGTCGGGTGTGTCTGTTCTGGTGAGAAGCTTGTTCACCAAACCAGGAAGCTCTGAGAGAACTTAAAATGTGAAGGCCGACCATCGAGAGAGTCTCCCACTGTTCTGACATTCTCGTCAGTGTTTTACAGCTTTACAGATAAAACATGGAAGCAGCAGCTCGGTGAAATGGGGAAAAAGATCTATTTGTGAAAATTAAGTTTTTAATCTTCAGTATCTACACAGAGAAGCACATCCGATACTCTTTAATTTGGCCTCATGAGGAGAAAGAAATGTTTCAATAAAACGATCAGAACAGCTTGATGTGATATCAGTGAATCTTTTAAAAGATCTGACCGGAAAAAAAAGGCTAAATATTGACATAATTTTACACTGTATTAACCAGCCTGACCCTAAAACATCACCTGACACTGTGTTATCAGGCTCCTCAGCCCCAGTTCTCGTGTGCCTTTGACAAATATTCTTCCTTAAATAGTCTCGCCAGTGACAGATCCTTCTGACAGCGACGGCACGAGGAGCACTACATCACTCTTTCACCAGGCTTCCTGCATGGAAATTACAGTTAAATGACTGTTTCTTCTCGACAGAGTGATGCTCAGGATGACTTTGGCAACAAAGGAAAGAGTGGGGGGGGGGCGAAAAGAAATCGCTCGGATGAAACAAACCCAGCAGAATCAAATAAGGTTTGGAAGCATTGAGTCCTGACTCAAAGAAATTTCCACAGACAGAGACAAGATGTGAGAAAGACAAAGACTGTGAGTCGTCAACTAAAGGTGGAAGTCTGACAAGACCCTGGCAAGGACTGAACCCAAGCGCACAACTCAGACACACAAAGTTCAAGACAAAGGGAGACGCAGACTATATATACACATGAGGAAATGGGGAACAGGTGGAAACAATCAGGGCGGGGCAGGAAATCACAGGAGGAAGGGCAAGTTATCTGAAACCAGAGGGAACGTTAGACTTTCAAAATAAAACAGGAAATCACGAGACAAGACAAGACATAACAAAATCTAACTTAACCTTTTGGACATGACAAAGTCGAGGTTTGTTGGGACATATGATTGAGTTTTCTTACTCATCTTGACAGTGTGAAGGGAAAATCCCACCTGGAAGCCCAAAAGTAATCAGATTACTCAAAGTGTATGTAGGCTATGTTTCCTTTGTGTTTGGCCGGGGTTCACATGATTGGATCACACGACTTCATGCAGGTTTCAGTATATCTGCAGCAAACTGAAAATTAAAATTTTTTTGAGCAAGAAAGCTGATTATTTTTTGCAGTAACAGCAAACTGGCACAAGTTACTGCGTGTGAATTTTAGGTTTGGACCGACACTGAAAAAACTGTAAAATCATTTACAGCATCACTTTAATTGCAACGACCACATGGGTGAATAACAGGTTAACGCACAGAGAGCTGAGTTGCACTAGTTTCTAATTCCAGTTTTCTATAATGTGGAAGGTGCACAGCTCTGAATGCGTGGGAGCTGCTGATGCATGATGGGAATCAGTGCTACAAGCTAAAAAGCATCTATTTTTCAAGTGGATTGAAAACTCAACATCATGATGAGCCTAAATGTTGAAAGCTATAAAAGACAGTTAATCAAATCTTTGTGGGCTTGTTAAAAAAGTCTTTATCCAAAAAACCCTGTTTTATCCTCTTTTGAGAAACGGTGAAAACACATTCACAAAAGCTACAATGTCATGATAGTTTAGATTTCTTTGCCCAAAAAAAAATCAATTTGGTTTCACTCGAACAAGGTCACGGTCAAACTGAGGACAGAAGTTGCAGCTGTAAAGGCTTCACAGAGTGAGAGACGAATATCCTTTCACTCTTTTGTTTGTTCATCGCTCATAATAAACCACTGATGGGCAGATTATGAATGTCTGATCCAGGCTCCTGCTCGCCCCGAGGTTTACTTATCAGTCGGAATTTAAACTTTTCCTGCAAGGTACGGAACAACAGACGGGTGTTTTTGAGGGAAAGGTTCATACACCTGCTGTGATCAAACACGTCTATGACCTCTACGATTATTTTGGTAAAATCGACATTGAGATCAGACGTGATGTCAGCGTCTCACTCGCTCTCATTTCACTGCTGCATTAGATCACACACACTCATGTTTACACAGTTCTGACCACGGCGATGAACCAAGACAGAGGACTATAGCCTTTATAGCAGGGAGCCAAATGTACAGTCATCATTTGTGGGTAAAGCTTTGTCAGAAAAAAAAGAAAAAAACAACCGCAATGTTTCTGTCCCCGGTGAATTTGCTTGGCTTCAATTAAACGAGAAAGAAGAGCATTTAAAGTATTCCGGGCCGAGCAGCTCTGCGCCGCTTTCAGCCTCACACACATTTTTCTCTGGCAAAACGGGGAAACGCTGGCTTGTATTCTCCTCATAAATCTCCACTTTATCTTATATCCACCAGAGGCCAAACGAGGAGCACAGTCCACGAAACAGATACTAACGCTAATGATGACTTACAATGCAAAATAAATAAGGATGCCATGATAGCAAATACACTGTATGGACTGTGAAAGGATATGCAAAGAGTAAAAGAGGCACTGGAAGCTGGTGAAGCAGCGTTTTAACGAGAGATTTTCCGACTTTTTCCCAACATGGCCTCTTCTGTAGAATCATGTGATAATGCAGCGGAGCATCTGAATAAACCTAAAGAGTAGCGTGTTTGATTTATGGTTACTCAGCCGACATGTAGATAAGTGCGGTGAACGCTGAATTATGACTCGGAGAAGATGCATTTCCAAATCTACTGTATTCGCTAAAACAAAAACAGTCAGCAGGTCTGTGACAAAATAACTGAAGTTGAATAATGGCTCCTCAACTTCGAGCAGCAGAATATACATCTTTGCTTCATGGGTTATTCATGCTCTCCGCACCTGCCACGCTCTTATCAACATGACATACATCTAACAGAAAAATCATCCCCCTTTACAGGCTAAAAGGAAATGATCAACCCGCCGCCCATACTGGGAATCTCCAAAGATCAATAGAGTTGTTGAACGCTGGATTGAACACAATCAATGAATGAGGGAAAAAAAAAAAAAAAAGCATGATCAGAATCGTAATAATTCCGTCTGTGCCGTTTCCAGACAATAACCACATCCTCAAAAAAATGAAGTAGCACTTTCTCCCAATAACCTCCCACACTTCAGGGAGCGGTGCAGAGGAGAGAGTGCTGATCTTATCCAAAAATATGTGCAGGTAAGCAAAGCCTTGTGAGAAAGCCATATATTAAGTCATGTTGTGTGGATTTTCTTGCTCAGTCACTGCATTCCTCATTGTTATCACCCAGAGCCTCCCCGAGCAAAAAGCCCGAGCCTGCAGCCTGCACCGTACACACTGTGTGTAGTACGCAGCTACTGACACATAACACATGAGGGAGAAAGACAATATTGTTTTAAATGATAACTTAAATTACTTGTAAAATTAGCTAAATCTTAATTAATGTCGATCAAAACTGTGATTTCAAGGAAAATTTGGAGCATTTATTTCATCAGTTTTATTTGTTTTTTTGGGGGAAAAAATCACTTCCGATATCACCAATGATGCCTTTTAGTTTTCAATAAAAGTCAAAGCTCAAATTTGCCAAAAATGAAAATAATATTGGAACTTACTGACCACAATTGTGAACATACCTCTGCAGACATCTTAGCTTGAATCTCACCACCTGAACATTTGTAGTTTGTAGTAGTTTGTAAAATGTGTTTTTTCATTCAAGTCTAATAAAGTTGATTTAAATTTAATTTCAGGTTTTGAATTGACTGATATTATTCTCAACTTCACGCTGCCCAAAACTGGTTGCCATCGTCGAGCTGAAGTCGTCTTTGGAGACCAGCTTTGTGCCATTTGAAAACAGCACAAGCTTCATCTTTATAATTGCAAAAGCATAAAAATAATAAATGTATTCTTCCCGCTGCTGCAATAACAGAAATATCTTACAATATAATGCAAACAAGTCTGACCTTCCGATGAGATGTCCCACCTTCCTGGAGATAATAACGCTCAGGTTTTTGTGTTAGACAGCTTTTGTGGTCATTTTTTGCAGCTGCAATATAAGATGTTGTTATATTGCTTTATATTGCAGACTCCTTCTGTCTCTGTGTCCGGTCTCTGTAGATTATCAGAGCTGCTTCTTCTTGATGATACAGATCCGCTGCCTATATTTAATTAAAAGCAAGGATTGGTCGTAGCCACAGTTCTGTCGCTCTGATCCTTCTGGACACTCTCATTACCTAACAGCAGGTGTGTTGGCCTTGGATTTCCTGAAGCTGTCCTGTAACCAGATGGTCACAGGTTCAATCTCGGAAACGGCCAACTTGCAATGTCATGGTGTCCTTTAGGAAACAACCCTTCGTTACCTGCACCGAGAAGGTTTTAGTTCATCTCCAGGTTGGACGGACGTTTTGGTCTTCGAGCTGGGTCTGTCCACGTCTCTGGCTTCAGTGTAAACGTGACCAAGTTTTATTGCGCGCCATTACGCATGACAGCCCATTTGTTAGCACCGGGCCAAACAATTTGCATCAATGCCTCTGTATGTCATGGAAGAACATAATGGCCGCTGTTAGTGCCACGACAGCCCAAAGTTATTCCCTCGCTTATTCTGTTACCGCGTCAGTGACTGTCTACGCTGCATTCATGTGCTTGTTTAATTAAATTCATTCATCACATTACTGCAAGCAAATGAAACACGAGGACTCAAATTTGCTCTGAAATATTGGTATTAACTAATAACGTTTTTCACTCTCAGGATTAAACTCTTGCTAAAATTTACTGTGATAGTCCGGCTGTTTTAAAATGTACCTTTCCTCTGAGCTACAGTAACATACTGTGTCGCCCCATATTTCCCTGCCTAGTCATTGAAAAGCCAATAGAAAATGACTGTGGACATTTAAATTTAGGAAAAGTAAGTAAAATGTGAGTTATTGTTCACATGGGACCATAACTGCGTTTTACACAAACAGCTTTTTGTGGAGTGAAATGCATTTAGCACAGCGGCGAAAACAAATTAAAAATGACGAGGCAAATAATCTTCGCCGAAGCGGGACACCCCCTTTGAAATAAAAACACGAAGAGCTAATTCACTCTGACATTTTTATGTATTTCACCCCTGTTCAGTCATGGTGTGTGAGTACTATGTATCCCGCTGCTCTCGCCGGTCTGTTATTTCAGTCGGCTCACATTCAATTTATCTGCAGAATATCCCCCGTCCTGCCTCCTCAGACAGGTAAAGAATGACCTTTGACACAGACGAATCCAAATGGAGGCTGTCTGGATGTTTTAAACTTGAAACAGCTGTGGTCGCTCGGTTGTCATCAGTCAATCAAACCGACTGGTTTAACCCGCTGTCGGTCAAAATCATGAGAAAAAAAGAGCCACCGCACTTCTTTATATTGCACCTATATGTGCATCAGAGTGGTTTCCCCATTCTTCTTAATGAGGAGAGTTCACTATGCAGGAGTCAGACAGGTCGTGGTTTGACCTGAGTGAAAATTACTTTGAGTAAAATATTGTTGTACAACCTATTTCTAAAACAGTTTTACAACATGTTCCTGAGTCCATGTATTAGCTCCTTTATACAATCATGTGTTCACAAAGTGTTGACCCTCTCTCCATCCTCACTTGTGAACGACTGAGTCTTTCCAGTATGAACTTTCATACCCAATCATGATCACCTGTTACCAATGAACCCGTTTACCTGTGGAAGATCCAAACAGGTGTTTTTGGATCAGTCCACAACTTTCTCAGTCTTTTGTTTCTCCTGTCCCGACTTGTTGGAAATGTGTTGCTGCATCAAATTCAGAATAAGCAGATATTTACAAAAGAGGTCAAACGTTAAATATATCGTCTTTGTGTTGTTTTCAATTGAGTAGATGTCAAAAAGGATTCGTTCAGTTGGAGCAATAACTTCATCGATTTCGCCAGTTTGCTTTGTTACTGTTCATATCCGACAACTTCACAAAAGGTTAGAAATCTGCAATTGGTTCCATCAAATATCTCTTTGTTTGTCACGGCTCTTCTGAACTAGAAAATGTGCAACGTTATGTTCTAACGTCTATATTCAAAGCTAATAAAAGACTTTGTGAGGCTGATAAATGAAAGCGTTGGTATGAGAAGGTTCTTTAAAAAAAAAAAAAACTCACAACATACATACGTTTAGTTGAAGTCGGTTCGGATATTGCCAGATACATTCTGAAAGAAAGTGACGCCTCTTTTATCTCCCAGATGAAAACCATCCATTGACCTTTTTGCTAGAGTGCAATCACCGTATTCATTAGTCATTCCACATGTTTGACAGCATTATATTCAGCAAGACTAAAATGCATTGAAATAGCGCAGGTCTGGCGAAGAGGCGCCGGCTCTTTACTTCATCCGTGGAGTGGCTCACTCAGCCAATCGCGCGTCATCACTTTGTTAGTCATCACAAAGCAATTCACGGCGTTGAAGCAGCGAGAGCAGATCTCGAAAGCTCGCCGGCTGCTACGAGAGCGAAGGTAATACAGCACAAGGGCAGATGCTATTAACATTGATCAACAAACTGCTTCACAGTTAAAGAAAAAAAAAGAAGGAATCAGGAATCTCTTTCAGACTCATATGATATCCCACAATTCCAATCTGATATTTCCATCATAGGTGGCGCACGATGTTCTACAGCGTGGCTCCTCCCGGGCCGAGTGTGGCGCTCGGTTGCTTTGTGGGATATGACGGCTTTGTGTTGGGATTTGGGAGGGATTGAGTAGTAATGGGTGGGCAGTGTTGGGGAGCGCTCCACCGTCCCGGGGGATTCGTCTGATGAGCCGGGATTGGATTCATCTGCTCTGTCTATCGATTTGTTTTTGCCACGCGGACACCTCACTCCAGTTTTGAGCTCGACTTTTTTCATTTTTAACTAGTTCTGAAAAACGTAATTCTATTGAACACAATCTCATCCCATCTGCGCCGGCTTTGGACACTTGCTCTTGTTTTTGATCAGAGTTGTGAGGTAGAATTGTGCTTGTGTCCAGCTAAGAGAAGGGGGGGAAAAAAGTATTACAGCTGAGATGAAATCCTTTTTAGAGAGAAACTCATCTTCAGTTTTGTTTTATGACAGTACCAAGGAATTAAGGCTGCCATTAATCTTATTTTTTTTCCCTCTTGCATGAAATGGAAGCCTTGTTAAAAAAAACATCTTGTCAAGAACTGGCAGTAAGTACAGAAGCAGATGAATGAAAGTGTTCCACGATTCGAAACCACGAGGGGTTTGTGTGTGATATTTGTTAGAATCATATTCTGGCATAAGAGAGGAGACAGGAGCATTTATACAAAACTCGTCTTTGTGTGCATTTTGCAAAAAGTCCACGTGAGCATAAATAGTAAATTCCCATAATTCATTTCAAAGACAGCTTGCTGACTTTAATATCTGATAGATGCAGTTAGAAACTATCCTGATAACCATCAGAAACAATCGTTCAGAAAGCTCATCGACTAATTTTGTTTTGTCCTTGTCAGATAGTTTGTGTTTTTCACACTGATAAAATAAATTTGCTGATTCAAGAGTTCAAGTCAAGTCAACTCGCACAGTGTCGATATCACTCATGCTTGCCGCCATTTTTTAAACCAATGCAGCCCCATTCTTGATTCCACTTATTAAAATCTGATTGGAAGTGTTTGCGGCATCCGTGTGCACGTTGCCAGTCGTAGTTGGATAAGTGAACAAACCCGAGAACCAGATTAAACATTTTCTTAATGGATCAAAAATGATACAGAGTTCTTTAAGTTCTGCCATCTTTTTTGCAGATTCCCATTAAAATCTGTTCTCAGATCATACTCTAAGATATCCTATTTGGCACTTCCTGTCTGCCTGCCTGTGCTTCTCTCACTGTTTACTGGGTTCAGATTGATAACTGTGCTGTTCTTACATGTGTTAAAAAACATAGCAACATATGCTGGTGAGCAGCGAGAGCCCAGATGGGACGCATGCACTTCTTCATCAAACACTTTTAAACAGCATAATTAATTAGGCTGGTGCTGATCAGAAAATAGATTTCTTCCCTCATCGCCAGAAAACGTAGCCTCTGAAATGTTTTTAAAACAGGACGGTGGACGTTACACACTTAATGCCTTATTTTTCAGATAATTCCGAGGCGGACTGACGAGAGCCTGGCGTGGAGGGAATCGCTCAAGTTGGAACTTTCTGACATGTTGGACAAGTGCTCATCAGTGTATCGCACATCCATCCTGCTCTGTCTCTCCAGGGAGGCCTCAAACTGCAGCAGAGCCTTGCAGTGTGCTGGACTGTGCTCAACAAAGACAGATCTCCCTCATCTTAGCCGCGGCCTGGAGATTTGAGGGGCAGACTAATGACAGGGAGCTTGTTCTCGGAGCATAGCGCCGAACAATTTAGAACAAAGCCGTGTTGACTTCAAGGCCTGCAGGCTTCCACGTTTCTTGTGCAAATGGGGCGAGGGGAGCAGAAGGGCCCCGACGACACGCCGCGTCTGAAGGAGCCCGCGAGGGGCCTCTGCATTGAGATTCTCAGCCAATAATGAAAGATGCAATCAGGGGTCCATCCTGACAACAAGAAACTCCTTTTAGGTGATACTCTTACTCAAGGGTAAACTATAATTATGGAAGGTTCAATTTGGCACTGAACAGAAAACAAGTATTTGGCCTCAGGTATGGTAATGCAATGTCTCGATCAATCGTAACAGCAGAAGGTGCCAATTTGTTTTTCAGGTACACAGACCAATTTCCTTCTCATTAGGACCACACATTGAGCACTCCTTTCATACCCCCTAAACAACAGATGAACAAGTGTTGCTTACTACACACAGATTATGGGATATGTGCGGATATTCTCAAAGGAGGGCGCACAAAAGACGTCCTATTGAGCATTTGTGCCGGCGAGGGAATACTGAGGATCAATTAATGAACTGGCTCGGTCCACTGTCGGCTTGAGTATGCACAGCATGCCTGCCAGGGGAAGGTAATTGACAGCTCAGGAGCCCGGTGGGTGATTTGAGTGATGAGTGTGTTGCATTAGCGGGTTTGCTTGTTTGTCCTCTGGTTTACTGTATATTAGCCAGGTAAGAGCACATTATGAATTAATTGACAAAGCGTATTCAGAACAGACACAGTGGGAGTGGGGAGATATTAGCTGTGAGCCAGAATCCAGCAGGAATCATCTTTGATTTAGTAAAGACAATCGTAACTCTGTACCAAGTTTATAAAGATTTCACATGTTCTTTCACAAAGTTTCTACAAGGACACGGAGTCGCCAGCTGGTGGGGTCCGAGGGCATGAAACCAGTCAGCTCTTATTGGTCTCCACCAGTAATATTAGCTAAAGTTAAAGGATCTTTGGATTTGAACATGATTGTGATTCAGACTAGAATTCTGCTTATCGATTGTTATTAACGATATTCGATTCTGATTTGTTGAGGGTTCGGGTCAAGCAAACACAATACTATAGGCAGATTTTACACAGTGAATATTGATATTCACAACTGACTTCATTCAGTTTATGGAACTTAAATTAATTAATTTCAATAATATGATTCAATAAGAGCATGCTGATTGTTTTTCATTCATTGTGCTGCGAATAACAATACGTTGGAAGGCTATGCAGTTTGTTGACGTTACGATGGTCTCACCTGGCAGTCTGAAGTATTGCAATTGTTTTGTGGTGTGTTTGCTTTGTGTCACTCAGCATGCCAGCCGAGTGGTGCATCAAACCAGTGATTAAGGTAGATGTGACCTGCTAACTATATCGAGATACAGTAATGCCTAACATGACATCATCCTTAGTTTTATTGCATCGTCTTTCTCTTCACTGACCCTTAACCATGGCCCCACACCGCCTGACACTCGACCAGTGAACACGCATGTTTTCCACAGCGTCAGCCGAGTGTCCACAAAGCTCCGTCCTCTGTGGACGCCCATCCCTCTGGAGCTCTGCTGTCCTGACCGCAGACACACCAGCAGCCTTTTTCTTCTCTGCTGCAGCTGCTGATTTATCACCTTCCTTCTGTTCCCTTCTCTCACACTTTATCAGGACTTTTTCATGTGACTTTAGTTTTTGCTCTGTAACAGATTCATCTTGAAATGCAGTGAATATTTGTGAGTAAAGCGCTGTGAATACGTACCAAATTAACTTTACACAGAAAAGAGACAATCAAGGGCTGATTTATGTAAAATGAACAGTAACCTAATTCTTTGCATTGGTACATTTGTCTCTTTTGGGTTTATTCAGTCTGCTTTAGTCGAACAATAGCTGAGTCCAATCTCGTTCTTGTAAAGTGTTTTGTAGTAAAGCGTTTGCTAAATTAAGGCGATCCTTAAAAGACAATCACAGCATTTGTGCTTTTCACCTGCAAGTCAAGCAACAAACAGTGGTCGAGAAGGATCACTGAGAATAATGCTGGACTCACAAGTTATAGGACAAATGCATAAGAGAGATTAAAAAAAGCTCTGACTGCATGACAAAAACATGTTTACCTGCTGTTGCATAAAACCCTAAACCTAAATCTTAATCCAAACTTATGAACCTTAATTTAAGGACTAAAACAGAACCAGCTCAAACACTGATCAAGACAGTGTTATCTGTGGTTCTGTGCATCTGTTTGGTGTTTCTGATCACACAATCGTGCAAACCAAACAATGGATCACCAGCGTTGGATCAACAATTTTAACAAGCGTCTAGTGTCTAATTTTATTGGAATATAAATCAGGCTGGAGAGTCAGACGGAGAATGGAGCAGAGACAATGAGTGTAATGACTCAGCACTGGGCCGCTGACTGAGTACAGTGGCGATAAAGGAGTTTGGGACTGTGCGTCACACTTTCTGATTATGTATTTTGAGGAGAAAGCGAGTCGGTAATTGGACCTTGGAAAACATTAGGCCATTAATTATTTTCTAAAAAGGGCTCATGCGCTCTGTGCATCAGGAAAAAAAAACGAGGCGAAAAAATGCTAATCACACGGACTTGAAATAAGAAATCTTGAATAAATAAAATCATTTTGCTTTAAAATGACTTTGGCACACATTTGCATTGGTATCTTGATTTGATTTGCATTCCTGTGATCCATAGGATGTATTATCTCTGGGCAATTCAGCATCCTCTCTTATCTGGAACGCACCCAATCAATAGAGAGCAGCTCTGAATATGGATTAAGGACGGATATCTAAGGAGCCAAACTTACATGAACTGGGAAACAGTCATGCATTAAGAAATCTGCTGCTTTATTCATATTCGGCTTCGTCAGACGTCGCAGCCTTGATGTCGTTTCCATGCTTTACATTGCTCCAGCAGCAAATCAGTCTTCCTATTAAATACGTTTCAAAAACAAAGACAATCATGCTAATTAGCATACAATAACCTCATTATGCCACAACCTTATTTTACCTTTTTCTGAAAGCCCTACTCTCTCCTCCAGTTCCTTGAAGACTTTTAAACGTGTCGAAGAAACTATGAGTCACCGCTGGAAATCAGCACTTGTCACCTACAAACACAGAACAAAGCGCAGACTGTACATAACTAAACACAGAGCCGAAGCGAGAGCAGGCACATATAGTACAGCGGTAAGAACAGCCGAATATCTCCCTTTGCCCGTGAGTCTCACAGCTTGACAAATGAGCCAAAAGTCAGAAGAATCTAAAGCTAGATAGCTTCCATTCTGCAGCCGACCAAAGAGAGAAGTGCCAGCTTTTTCATCCTCTGAGTGATTTCGACTGCCACTGGAGAAAACTGATGAGTGCTTTCGAGATTTATGATGCTTTTCCTCGCACATTAAATATAGACTTTGTAACGTGCACTCAGAGGCGCTTCGGAAACCTAATCACACAGCAAAGCCGTGCATGAAAAAAGGGTCAGAGAGATAGCTATTGCAAAAGCATAATCAAAAAAAAAAAAAAAAGTTAGCCCCGTATAATTATGACACTTGAAGCAACACATGGCCACATTTTCTCTGTGCCACAGATTTTCTTCCACATGCAGTTTAAATTTCTCTATTTGCCTTTGCTCTGGATATGGAAAGACAGTTAATTTAATCAGGCAGCAACAATTAAAAAAAGGGCCACCACAGAGAGTCTGAGTATCAGGGGGCAGTTTGAAGTAATAGGTCAAATCAGTGTGAAAGAGACAAGCACATTCATTTCAGTAAGACTCTGGAGGGAGGGAGGAGGAGGAGGAGGAGGAGGAGGAGGAGGAAGGGGAGGGGGCCGTCCAAAATACTGCCATTTTCAGTCAGCATGCGATAAGCCCCTGTGAGCCTATTGTCAAATGTATTCATATCATACATTAAAAATGACATTCAATATATCCACAATATTTAAATAGAGCGATACATTGACCAGAATGGATCCAACCTGCATCCTAACCACAATATTAAAGGAGGGGAAATCCAGCATAGAAGAGAATTTACATACTGTTATTAATGCGACCTTGGAAAATTCTGATTGGGCATCGTAGACAATTACGGCCTCAAGAAGAACTTTGTCGAGCGTGAATCCAGAAAACTTTATCCAAGGTAAAAAAAACAGCATTTCACCGTTGAGATATAATCTGTTTCAATTTTAATTTTAAAAAAGTAAAGATGTGTATCGTCTTATAATGGTTTATTCTAATGTAACCCGATTTTCATTAGATCATAAACTAAATACACTGAACTGTGACTCGCCGACATTTTTTTTTAACCTCCCCTCGCGCTCATCCACACTCTCTGGGATCCATTTTTAATCTCCTCACCTTATTGCCTGCAGAAATATTGTCATCACCTTCTGCGACTTCTGGCTGGGGCCTAAAATGTAAATCAATATATTCATTACCATGTGCAGAATACAAAACAACTCTGCAAGGGTAAATGGCTGCTGCTGACAATGACATCGCCATAAAGGAGCAGACAAAGTGCAGGGATGTCCAGCTTAGATGATATCTTCAAACGCTTCTACCCAAAAAAAAGGAAAAAGGAAACGGCAAATTTTGGTCACAGTGGGAGTATTTATTAATATTTCATGCACTTGTGACATCATCATTCTCAACGCCTGAGTCAATAAAAACAACTGCAAGTGAGATGTGATGAAATGATGATGATGATGAGCTCATAACTTTGAGCACAAGCTTCTGCTTCCTGGACTCGAAATGAGCCAACCGATCAGGGCCAGACATGTGCAACTTTGAACCTGATAAACCTTTGTTTGGGTCACAGATAATAATGTGAATTTGAGTTTGCATCCGAGGCTGGAAAATGTGCTAATTATCAGCTAATTATCAGCATTATCAACTAGCAAGAACAACAACAACAACAACACAATCTATCTCTCTTCTTACTGAGATATATTAACAGTGTTTTGTATATTTGAAAATCTGTAAAAGTTGCTCAGCAGAAATAAGTAGGTTAAAGGTGTAATAGGAAGATTTATACATGAAAAGAAGTTAATAATATTGAGTTTAGGCACAGCATGAGTCTGTTAATATGTTGTTCTCAGTGTTTCATGAGAAGTTTATGACAGAAGTGTGTGTTGGGGTTTTACAGCTTGTTCAGGGTCGAGAGCAGAAACAGAGCTGATTCAGTGAACAGACGCCGACATGAACATTTGTTATCATTAATATGTTTGCACAGTAACCTTTGTTATTAAATGTGTCTGGACACAGAGTTTCATCTTGATCGTGAAACGCAGGCATCTTCTCTTTTGCTTCTTTTGAATCTGACGTCACAGTTTCAGAAACAAGTCATCTCAGCCTCATTTATCTAAGAGGACACGTTTACAGTTTCTCCTCTCTGTGGCTTTTAGCGTACGAGAGCGGAGGCAGCGAGAACGTCGATTAATCTGAATTGAAATTACAAGAGGGAGCGATGCTAGCTTTGATGTGTAATTGTTTTGAGCAGTTGGGTTCGACGTGGATGAGTGAGGAGACATTAATTCGTGCGCATTATCATGAGTAATCAGTGGGTAATTTGTTTGTGCCCCCTTTTAAATACAAAATAAGAGTTGGCTTGAGATTAGTGGGCAATAAGATTGGACAGAGCAAATAAGATCGAAGGGAAGAGGCGTAATGTAGTTTCTATTATATTTCAAGGATAATGAATCACCAGCCCGCCCTCACCAGAAAAACGGCTGTTTAGTTCATATGAACAAGCAGCTTATTACGACCCATAGTAAGTTTATCACAATGTGGCGACATCTAGTGGTCATAGTAATTATGATTGGAGCAATTGGAGGAAGTCGGGTGACTGGAGCACGAGAAAGTTCACATAGACTTTCAGCCAGAAACCAAGAAAAATCAACATTGGCTTATTTTAACTTACTTAACTTCTGTCACATACGTTAACCCAAACCATGATCTGTTTCTCAGCCTAATAAAGTAGTTTTGTTGCCTAAAACCAACCAAACTGCAACCAATATTAATCAATGTTAATCACATGATGACAATGGTCCAATGGTCACTGCTCGTCTCCAATGGTCGTATATGTCATTTTTGGATTCACTGACAATCGACCGATCCAGTCGTCAGCTGCAATATTTACATTATACATGTTTTATCTAATGCAAACTGTACTCACTGCTCCCTCTCACGTAATGAAAGCACAGAATGATTATGATGACATGGTCTAATGTAAAATTGCATTCTACAGGTTGCAAGGAAGAGATTGCTTTTCATCTCAATGACTCTTTTCCTCCTGAAGCTTCACTACGCTGCAGTCAGGCAGATTGGCAGAAGTCACCTTGTTTCCCCCAGCTGCCGCCCCGGTACATGGGGGAAAGGAACCTCGCCATGCTCACGGTGATGAACAGAAAGTTTCCATTAACTTTTATTAAACCCAGATATTCAGCCGCATATGACTTTAATTAATTTTATTCTCAGGTTATGAAGTAATTTGATTATATGGGCAAGAGGGAGAGCAGGGATCCGTATCTGTTCTCAATCTTAGGTTAAGCACTTAGGTTCCACTGAATTCATTCATTACACCGAAAGCACGGGTACATTAAAGATAATTTTGTTAATAATTGCGCAATTCACTGATCTCGTGTGACTTTGATATAATTGAAAAAACTGCTGCGACATCAAAGCGGCACCCCTGTCAGGCTGAAGCGGCTCCAGGCGAAATTGTAAATAGGAAAGCCATGTGCGCGGTTCAGTCCGACGAGCTGATTCGTGCACCCGAGCGCTCGGAGGGGGCTCTTTAATGTAATCGGAAAGTGCAATGTGGCTGGCAAATCCCTATCAGGAACATAAAGGAGGGGAAGGTAGCAGCAGTGAATAAGACTGCGGGCAGGCTTGTTAAGCATTAGAGAGGAGTAGACAAATAGGGCACTTTAGGTGGTGACGTCAGGCTAATGTATACCTTCTGAGCTCGGTGGCGTTATGGCGGGTGCGGAAATAGCTCGCCATCTGTAAGAAATAATATTTGCTTTTGGGCATTTCAGCGAGTCTCTCGTGGGGGAGTGTGGCGGTGTACGGCGCGGTAGGCAGCACAATGCTTTGGATAACAAGAAGCACAGTGAAAAATTGCTTCTGTTCCCTTCATCTTTATTATGGTTATTGAATTTGGTTCAAAAGGAGCTGACATCAAAGGGTTGCTCTGAGATTCATAATTCGAGAGGTTCAGTGTATTTCATTGTGAACCCAGAAAGAGGAATGTCAGAAACAACATTAAAATGAAAGGAATTCCTCACATGTGAAAAGCAGGTGTCTGCAGCTGGAGCGCCGTGTCGCTCTGTAGGTGAGGGGGTCTCTTTTCAAAGAGCTTATCGGGCAAAGTAAAATGTGCAGTATGCAAGTTTATATCTCACGAGTCCATTTCTTTATAAATGTACTTCACATAAAAAAAAAGGACGCTGCAGGGAAAGCTGAGAAGTTGACTTACTTTCTTGAAGACAAGAAAGCGGCGCCTAATCTATTCCCACGTCTAGTTAACCTAAAGATTATGAGACAAAATGGATAGTTCAAGGTGGAATAAAGCAGGTAATTATATCCTTACATCCCTTTGAAAACCTATTACGTCTATACTGTACCTCTGAAGATCTCCCGTACGGTCGAGTTGGGCGCTTGACTTTGATCTTCAAAGCTGACCTCCCCTCTCTCCTGATTGATGGATAGGCCCACCATTGATGCCCGCATATCCATCAAGCAAAGCCACCCGTGATGAATGAATATGTCCTTTATCAACCGTGCATCACCTCATGAAGTATTGTCCTTTTTCACCCAACCAATTTATCCTTCAGCCAAAGATTGATTAACTATGGACGTGATTCAGTCAGCAATTATGACCTCATCGCTAATCAATCTAGCTCTCGCCAAGGGAGAACCCCTTGCTTACAGTTTGGCCCACGCACATATGTGCACACACACACACACACACACACACACACACACACACACACACACACAGGAAGCCATGTCGGTTATCAGCGAGCGTTTTTTTTTTCCTGGACTCTGGGATCATGGGAAAGGTTTTAGCCACAGTAATGGTGTCACTCTGGGGACGGGAGTATTGGTCGGTCGGTTTGTCTCCCGTCAACAGGACGAGTGAAATATCTCAACAGATACGGGATAGATCGGCGCGACGTTTGGTACAGACAGACGCGGCTCACAGACGATTATCGAGGGGATGTATTGTCGAAAATTCATCCTGTTCGCACAACAGCTGCAGTGAGCCTCCTGAGATACAATACGTCTTCCTGTAGACCTTCGCTTAGATACAAATACTTATCTGTATTTAAGTGACATGACTGCGACATGTATCACTGGCAAGAATCTTGTTTTTTTATTGCGTTGTTTTAAGCACTTAACCCTTCATAGGGCAAGTGACTATTTTTATTTATTTATTTATTTATTTTCTTATGTCCCCCAATAACATGGTTGAATTTTTGAATTTCAATGCGTGCCCTATAAATGGGTAATTTAAATAGACACTATTTTAAAGCATTTAAGATTATTTTCTTGTTTCTACTTTATTTTCAAAAAAGATAAAGATTTTAAAACAACATACAAACATGCTTTTTTTTTTTTTCTTCTAGTGTATCCTGAGTTTTCTTCTACCACTTTGACAACATCCTTTGCTCCCTGAAAGGTAGCAGACATATTCATCTGGAGATTGATTGCCCCCTCTAAATGACCCTTTAGGGTCAAACTGTAATGGGCTCTCTTCCTACTCAGTGACCAGGGGCAATCTCCGTCTTCAACAGACTACGCCCCCATGGATACCAAGAAGCGTTCCCTGGAGCATTGTGAGGAGAAGGACACAATATTACAACCTGGAAATCAGAGCCAAGCGAGTCAGATGTGAAAATTGGCCGACTGAGCCACAACACGTAGGTGTTAATCTGCTGAGAAACCCCTCAGACGTATCGCACAGAGAACATGTGAGCGACGCAGCTCGTCCACCGATCAGGCAGAACAGTTTGTCAGATGGAATCGCAAAGCTGGGAACAGTTTCCTTTGTGTTTTAATCAAAATGAAGGAAAATGATCTGCTTTAAAATGTAAAATAGGCTGTTTTGTTTGGGAGAAACTGCCAGACAACAGATTGCAAACAACCACAGTTGATGCTACCATGCTGGTCCAGCTGTACGTATGTATTCAATTCTTTTTTTTTTTTTTAATATAGCACCAGATCACAGCAGAATTCACCTCATATACATATTATATAACATTATAAGACAAGTGTAGGCATAATTATAAGGCAACAAATAGATGAAAAAATATATGATTGTCCATATACACAACACTGTTCTTGGTTTGTAAGAAGTTTTTCATCGATATTGTTCAACATTGTATATTTACGATCACAATATATCAGCGATGAGCCACTTCTTTCTCAAAACCAGGAGGAAAATGCATCACATCTCATCAGTTCTGCTGTGACAGCCACGTCGTGCACCAGGAAGTGTGAAAGAGCCATTCAAAGCCAAAACCTACTCAAGAGCTGAGGACCTCCAATTTTGGCTTTCAGACAAATTGCTGTCTCCTTTAAGCTGTCAATATACATAATGCAGTCTGTTCTGTGCCACGATTCCGTCCACACAGAATTCAAGGAAGCCGAAATTTAACATCACCAAAGCTCTGACAGATCAGGACCTCAGTCTGTGCTTAGGATTATTTCTATACCTGTGCATTTGTCAGGGGTCATGTGGGAGATGTGGAGCAGCACAGCTACTTTGAAATAAGAAAGAACGAAATAGAAAATATGACTTGAGATGAAGAGTCTGAGAAATTTTGACAAAAAGTCTGAACAGTTTGCTCAAAAAAAGAGTAATGAATAAAAGCTAAAATGAGATCGTTGGATACATGATTGGAGGAGCCAAAAATAAGGTATAAATAGTTGGAATGGTTCAAAGTGATATAAAAAAAATAAATAGTTAAACTAGATAAATAAATAAAGAAATAAATATGAATGCAATCTCTACCAAGCTGAACTAAACAGTTTAAATGATGATTGTATGAAAAAAAAATGTTGCGACAATATTGACTTTTGAAAAAATCAATAGTCAACATCCAGTCTGAAATGAAATGTGAAGAACATGTTTGGTGTCTGACTTGAGTCCATCTGACAGGTCTGTGAAATACATTCAACAGAAGAAGGTTCCGAGTCACAGACTTAGCGACAACTGTGGTGTAATGCTTTAAAAAAAAAGGACGGTAATTGCTTCTGGCTGTATTTCACAGCGCATTATACTTTTGTGACATCTGAAAATTAGATGCGCAGCAGGACCCGTCTCTGTCGTCGCAAACGTCCGACAGGTGAACCGGTTCGTTCACAGTACCTCAGCAGGTCGACCTCTCGTCAACTGGAGGCCGCTTCCAACCCTCCAGATTCTTTGCTGTTAACAATGCATGCTCGACCCTGATGCAACAGATCCTCTAGTAAATTGGTAACAATTTCACAGAATTTTTTTTTTCAGCAGAAAATATTGTTGGAACAATAACATTGCTTTGCCATGGGAATTGAAAGATAATTGTATGAGCCTGTGGCATTGCGGGTTTCATAAGCTTCATGCTCCATTTCTGATTCCCACCAGAAAGCTGTTTCTCTTTCCTCCTTTGCACATATTTATTTCTGGCACTTAATTTAAGTCTCTATTTATGCATATCTTAAATCACATGTTCTCCTCTGTCCTTGCAAAATGGAAATAGGCGCTGTTGTTATCTCTGCAACAGAAATGAAAACAATGCGCATCTTAGCTATTAAGTGCATAACAACATCTTCAAAAAGGGCAGTTTGAAAAGAGAGGGCACACCAAAGCTTGAACATGCTGTTGAATAAATACATTAATTAAGGGGGAATTACGTGCTTGGGGCTCGAGTTGGCTTGCTTTCAAGTGCCAGGGGTCCTCATAAATATACATTTAAAAGACATGTGGCAAGATCAAGAAGTAACCTCTTAACAATGAACTTTTGTATCATCATCTCTGTGATAAACACCGCGCGCGCTGGTAGCCTTGTTAAGAAACCGACAGTTTCACTTAATATTAATAAATGTAAATGAATGCTTTGTTTGTTTGAGTCGAGAACTCTTCCAAGTCGTGGGACACACAGTCTGTTTGGTTTCAACTCTCAAGACGCAGACAGAAATATCAAATGCCAGTCGTCCCCTGACGGCACAGGCCCATCCCACTTTTGTCCCAAAGCTTCATGGGAATCCCGCTGCCACTGATTTTCTATTTTCTACATCCTGTCAGAGGAATGTTGCTGCTGTTGAAAATCAGATGAGGAGAAGCAGCTTTTAGGCAGGTCGATGGTACAAGTGTTCATAGTAGTAGTTTGTTGTACAGTAACTCTTCTGACTGTATCTGGACAGATTCCATGATGTATCGCTACACTCTGTGGAAGTGACAGTTTTTTCTAATCTTGGTTTGCAAAGCATTTTGAATACAGACCCTTTTAATAAATTGGTCCAGTAATGCTTGACATTATTGATGGATGACACCAAAGTGAATGTAATGACACAGAACTGCTACTTTATAAAACTGTGTAAAATCATCTGCTTGGGATTTTTTTTTCTTTTTTACATCAACGAAATCTAAATATTATCATGATTAAAACTGCAGGAAATACAAGGAGATATTACAGGAGAATTACACAGAAGTAGTTGGCACCAATCTCACAACAGAATGTCAACATATACTTCATTGCTTCATGTTGCTGATTCCTATTACTTTACATTGTCAGAATTAGCTTCATGTATAACGACATATCTATAATAGTACTGAAGTAACGTACTCAAGTACTGCACTTAAGTACGGTTTTGAGGTACATGTAGATGAATATTTCCATTTTTTGCTGCCTTATACTTCTACTCCACTACATTCATTTAACAGCTTCAGTTACATACAACAATACAAAATATAATCAATCAATAAATGATGGTGTTATTATATCAATAAAAGTCTATAGGCCATTTTGAATATTGAATACTTCAACTTTTAAAGGCAGGTCTCTTACTTGAAACACAGTATTTCTACACTGTAGTATTACTGCTTTTACTGAAATAGTGCAACACCGGTAGCTACTGTTGACATTCACTGAAAACAACATTGGGCCACACGAAATGAATTCAAGCTGCCTTTTTTTTAATACAACTGTCGCTGTTTATGTGAATAAATAAAATAAATAAATAAATAAATGTTATATTCACATAATTAAATGTTTATGTGAATAAATCAGTAAACAGTATATTCTCACCCAGAGAAGCAGCAAAACCATGAGAACATATTCTGCTACGAGCTGCTCTTCATTTGAGTGGCGGGAAGCTTCAAATGCAAAGAGACAACATGTTGAACATCGAAGTCAGATGCGACATCGTAACTTGTTCTAGCTGCAGAATGAGCTTAGGTGAGTGAAGGTGAGCAACATGAAACTAGCTTATTCCAGTAAACAGGCTAAGATCAGAATTATAGCTGCAAACACACTGAGCGACGCATCGTGACGGCCCCTCCCTTTATCTCCATCATAGTTTTTCTGTTCCTGTGCAACAGCCTGGTTTTATACATTGTGGCTTTATGACGAGGAACCTCACGCCCATCTGTTCCCTCTGTGCCTGAGAGGCTCGTCGTTCCTGCTCATTGTTGTCGCAACGGTAAAGCAAAACTATGGGAAAAGAGCAATCGTTTTCAAATAATAAATATGTGAACAGTTTGATCCCAGAATAAGGTATAATATAAAATGGTAGATGCGTGATTTTATTGTGACATTGACCCGAGAAGAGGAATAAAAACAAGCTAAAATAGCTTATTATATTCTCAGTGACATGAGTTCGCTGGCTGTGACTCTACTATTCAATACTTTATTATTTGGCATTAAAATACGTAACCACTCACAGTTGTGATTATATATTATACATGAAATAACAAAAAGCCTTCGACTGTCATTTCTCTCATCATCATGGAGAATATTAACATTATGTGTGGCTTCATGATCATCAAGGTCACTACTGAGCGGTCGTGACGTTACTAATTGAGAATAGAAAATGGCGATTAAATTTGCTCTAATTTACCCAACTGATCTGCCAGAATCAGCTGTAGCACACGCGGGGCGGCTCATTTCATTGGCTCTCCGCTGCACATTATTTCCGTCTTCTCCCCTCACAGATCAAGGGTACAGATGACTTTTGTCAGCCATCAGATGCTGCGTGGCAGATGTCACAGCATTTATTGTCACCGTGATTTATTGGTGTAGAATGACCACAGCCACGGGGAAGAACACATCAAAAAGGCCGGGCGCTGGTGAAGGGGAGATACTGAATGCCAACTCCTCCGACAACTTTCATCCCAGCTCTCTCAGGACTGCACATTTTGCTTCTGGTTATTGTTTGACCATCTGCTGTATTCGGAGCCTCTTTGACTACACCGCTAAGCAAACACGGAGTCTGTGCCAAAAGCCGTCACCTTCCTCTTGCCCCTCTAATTCGACCCTACTGGGTTTCTTCAGTTAGATCAAGCGCTAATTCATTCGAGGAGCTCGTATGGCAGAGGTTCAATACTGCAGGAAATCCACCTGTTTTTATTCCTCTTTTTTTAATCACCTACAAAGATGCACATTAATGAATCTGCAATTTGTGTATCCGCTAGCAATTCCATCATTTCTTAGCTTCTTCCGGGACAAATTCCCACTCGCGTGCAACAAATCAGCAAAATTAATTTACCTCAAATCATTTAGTTTTGATATTTCAAGTTGACCTTTTCAGTGTTTATCCATCAACACAATCTTTCCGCAGTATTTAACCATGTGTTTTTAATTGCACACCCTCGTCGCTGTGACCCTGATGTTTTGCCAAAATGCGGTTGCCAAAATATAATAATATCTTCAGAATGATTTAGTTGGCATGAGTGAATATACAGAAAGAAAATAAATGAGGGATATAACATCTTTTCAGTGTTTATTTATCAGGTGTAATTAATATAAATTTCTCATCACTGCTTATAATCTAATTATTGAGATGAAGAGATAAAGACGAATCGAATTAAACATGAACTGATTATTTTTTTATTCTTCCTGGAACGATAAAATCTCGGTAAATGTTAAAAGAAGCAGCATTAAGTTCAGATAAAAGATGATTAAAGCTGCAAAGTGTCTCACAATTCTGTTCAATTCGACCTGATGGAGCAGTGAATGCAAATTTGTTTCAAGTCAGTGATGTTGTTAAGCCATGAAAATATCACCACAAAAATATAAAATTAGCATTATCTATCAAGATGATGCCAATATAGGAGGAAGATCTCTTCATCACTGTCTGATAAAGAGATGAGTATAGAAATATATTTCAAAATCTCATCTTTAAACATGCAAAGACTGGATCAAAGAATTTATGTTCTGGGCAAACACTTCAACCTCTAACAGAAACACCTTGGGACATAGCACAGGTAGGCGGCACAATGGAGGCTGAGCAGGCAACAGAAATAGTTTTCTCTTTCCCTCATTCACTCATACTTGAATATTCCATATTCTTCATGAGGTCAACAGCAAAAAAAAAAAACTGCAACATCCAGCAACGAATATGAACAAAGCTGCTCTGGAATATCGCTGCCTACCTTTGTTTCCCCCCTCCGAGTCTGTTGCATCATGCAGCAGCAATGATGAACAAAGCTTTCGAATGCCTCTCAGAGAAACGTTATTAACAGTAAAATTCATTTGAACAAAATGTACAAACGCATCTGTGCCGCTCGCAGCGCGTCCGCTAAATGAATCATGATAGCAAAGCATTCCACTGATGTTTCACCTTCAAGGCTGACCTTGTGACGGCTATTCTCTGCTGATGCTTGCCAGAGATAAAAGCTATGAGCCCTTCTCACCCCCCATGCCAAGGACACACGCATCATCGCTTTACTGGCCTATCTGCCCAGGTGATGCATGGCTCCTATAGCCAGTCAGTCTGAGGCAGTATTTATAACAAACTATGTGAGGCAGCAAGCAACTCATCACCGTCCAGCTCTCAGAATCCTTGGTCCCCGGCTGCACTCACATAGGTTCTGCTGTATGCTGGGAACATATTATAAATTTTATGTTTTTTTCAAGCTATGGAAATGTCAATGAGATGTCAAGGGGAGCAGAATGAGTGAGATAATTAGTTTGACTTAGAGCAGTTTGCATGATATATTTTTAAAAAACGAAGTGTTTATTTAACTGCGCTGTGCATCCTGTAATAAACTGTGCAGTAAAACAAATTTTGGGCTTTCAAAAACCGATTGAAGCGAAGACACGGGAGTCGGACTGAAAGAGTTATATCAATAGATGCTTCTGACCAATTTGTTGTGAGTGGTAACAGAGACACATTAGCACAAAGAATAAAATCTCATGAGCAGAAGGATGAATGCTCCCAAACCAACCTGCCAAAAAACTCCATTTGAAAGAAGAAAGTGAGACAAAATCTACACTCCAGAGTCAGGAAAGGACATCTTGTGACTGGCGGGGAAGTGAACAGCAAAGAACAGTCAATGCTTGAAATTCATTAGGTATCAGTGGGAGACAAAGCACTGACAGGTGTTTATGCAAATCATCAGCGAATGGATTCATCTCCCTAATGGGGAAAACAGCAGTCTCAGAATAATGTGAAGCATGTGGAAGTAAATGATAGTCCACTTGTGAAGTCATGAGCATATTGTATGCCTTACAGTGTGTAGTCGCAGAGAGGCACAGCTGGAATTAATAATTATTGAGGGCTATCTGTTGTTTTATTCCGAGAACATATGGGGAAACTTCTTACAATTCAGCCGCTCTGCAAACATATTGCGTCGCAGTTTGGGGAAGTCGCTGCATTTCAAATGAGGCTAAACACTAACTTTCTGCTTCTTTCAGTTTTTCAAGCAGACATTTATATGCAAAGCAGAGAAACTGATGATCAGCTGCAACTGATACTGCTATTAGTTAGTTAGTTTCTGTTGATGCAGTAACAAGACCGCATCATGGAAGAACGTCAGGTCGGTCAGTTCGGTCAGCACCAAGCTCATCAGTCCAAGTTGGACACAGACGATCTCTGGTTTTCTCTGGACAAAGGCACATTTTCGACTATTGTGTCCCTGAGTATCAGTACCACTGAGTTGTACACCCCTGACAATACTACTACCTCAAGGTTCAAGAAGTTTTATTGTCATATATGTAGTAAAAACACAGAGGTTATACCATACAATGAAATTCTTGGTTTCTCTGTCTCCCTTCACGAAACAGTAAAAATAATAGTAAAAATAATAACAAAAGAAAAATTAAAAAAAAAAATTAAAGTAAAGTGTGCTGTGTCTATAGAGCACTCTTTCTTCTAATAGTACTACTAATACTAATACTAATAATGATAATAATAAGAGGAAGAATGATGATGATGATGATGATGCAATTTATTAATTAAATGCATTTCATAAATAAAATTGGCCACAAAGTCCTTGTTTGTTGTTGTTTACCAGGTGGGATGTTTACTATGTTCACCTTCATCTCGTGGTGGAGCCAGAGCAATAGTATCTAAAGATCACTAAAGTCAATGCAATTCATCATCTGGAGATCATGAAGTTCTGCATGAAATTAATTCAGTGAAAGTGGTCGACCGACCGACCGACCCCTCAACATTACCATCCCTAAACCATGAAGGACTCTAAAAACAAATGAAACATCACCTAATGTGCAGCTGAAGGTCTGAATTTCATAATTTACATCTGAGAAGAAGCACGACTTTGCTGCTGTGTCAGTTTGACAATGGCAGCATGTGATATTCTGCAAAGGCCTACGAGGCTGTATAAATCAAACTGACTTGACTTGACAGTGACACGTCACTTCAAAGAAGCGGCATCACAATATTGGTTTGAAACTTGCTATTTGAGAACTTTCTCACTTTCAACTGGTATTATCCCAGTTATTTCTCATAGTGACATCAATTAACACGAAGCCTGATAAATATTCAAAGTTCTTTTCATACCCTGTCATGGGAGAACAAAATGGAGACAGTGCACGAGCCTTACATCTTATTAATGACTCATTTACTTTGATCACAAGCTGTCATTACACTGTTTGTTTCTTTTATTTTGTGCCATTCAACATCTGCCAAGAGACTGTGCAAGAAAAAAAAAAAATCTGAGAACATTTAAGAGAAAAATCAAAGTTGCCACAACTGTGAACTGTTATGTTTGATAAGCGGCTGATATGCACATGCCGAGAAATGATCTGAATGCTTAAGTGATTTATGAAAGGCTTAATTACATTGTCTGCATTCATGCTACTGTATCTGTCACATCCACAGCTGTTCCACAAACTTCACAACAACGCACACTTCCAGCCTGTTTATGCAACTCGTCTATAGGGGGCCGGTATGTAAATGCTGAGTCCTTGATATTCTGGTGGAGCCTCACTATTTTTAGTGTGCGCAGCATTTTCTTGCACCAACTCACTCTAATGAACACTTTCTTTGATGCATGTGCTGCAACCTGGGTAAATGGCCTTAAAACACAGACATCGACCAAATGTGTAGTTTCATACCTGACGACAGAAATCTATGAAACAATCTACAAATCTGTAACGAGGCTCCGCTTTCTCTTCCACTTCATATTTCACTACATTCTTTAACAGTTTTTTGCTCATAAATTCTTAATGTAAAGGAGCCTCCTCTGCCACTGAATGAGACGGGTCAGTTGTTGCCTAAAAAAAAATAGTCGGGCATTTTGGGAAATAAGCTCATTCGCTTTCTTGGCAAGAGTTAGATGAGAAGATCATTACACTCTAATACCTGGTGTTGGTACTGAGCTGTTATTTTTATGGCACCGGACAAATAGCTTTCTCACTATAATGACTCAAAAATGTCTTGTCATTGAGAAACAACTTTTGATACACATGAAGTGTCGTATCCTCTCCTTACCACCAGAGGGATGGACAACCTAAAATGTATATAGCATTAAGTGTTTTTGATGGCAAACATGTTTTGTTCCAGTCACTCTCTTCTTTTTCTTCTTCTTCAGTTTAACCAGGCTAGGTGCTACAGAGGCACTTTGCAGCCATAATGTTGGTTGTTATTGTCCCACTTGACAGTTATTTATATTTTTTATATCATCTGATATTGTTCAGATATTCCATCAGTTCCTTTATTTTAGTCCAGTTTATCCAGGTCGAGTAAAGTGAGCAGAGTAAAAGCAGGTTCTCCAGCTGCTCCCAGGTGTTTCAACAGCAATGCCATTTTCTTTTTGCTGAAGAAATATTAAAGTCAAGGTATCACTACTGGCATTGGAAACGAACGATGAACGATACCTAACCTTACCAACACTAGTATGACGCTTGACTCATCACATGTCTGAGCATGAGATAAAGGCCAGAAGCCGTGGTCTGCCATCACTTCCAAAGCTCAATAATGTGATGACTCATTTGTTCCATCTGCACAAGAGACAAAAGGAAACTCAGAGAACAAGAGCAAACATGATGAACTGTGGTGTTGCTGGAGGTTTGTGTGCAGGATGCAGTGACCTCCTGGACTCGTGGGGATGACCAACTGAGGAAGGCGTTTTCTGTTCAGATTCAACAAACGATATATAACATGTTAATTAGCCTCAGAGATGCAGATGTTGTTATCTCTGGCCACTTGTTTCCCTTTGCCTCCAGTAACTACACTGAGCTGCTGGATGTGGCTTCATAATGAGCGTACAGACTCGAGAGTGGAGTCAATTTTCTCATCAAACTCTTGGCAAAGAAAGCATCTTTTTTTTTGGAAGTGTCATTAGCTCGGGCATTAATGGACCTAGAGCAACAACACTGGCCAGAAAGTACCAAAAGTACAAATCACAGAGTCCTGGAGATTGACAGAAATATCAGCAGCTTCCTTCCACAGTATCAGTCAAATCCAGTGAGACACATGAGACTGAGAAGCTGCTTCTCTCCATGGACTCGTGATGTGGTTTTGCCACCAAGTCACTTCACTAATCAAATCAGAATCAGCGATTTCAGAGTGGAGGACCAAATCATTATGGTCAATAAACTGTGGGTATATTAGCCTGCATCTCCACCCCCGCCCCCCTCCTCCTCACCCTCTCCCTTGCCTTTGCTCCAGCTCTCTATGATCTGGTTTGTCTCTCAGCGCTTGGCTAATTTTGCACTTGGATGTAACTTCGGCTCACAGGAAAAAGCTGCTCCTTTGCATAATCTAGCTTGTGGGGCTACAGTTGTAATATGCTGCAGTCAGAAATGCCAGAGTGGTGCGATGCAAATGACCCGCCATTCCACGGCCATTCACACACAGTGAACTCCTTCAGCAGATACATAAAGGAGAACATCGAGTACAATCCCCCACGTATGACAAGTACAAACTGGTGCTTACTCCAGGTTGAGAGTAAATATGCAAAGCTATTATGATGAGGAACAAACTGTGCAGCGCCATTTATTTACCATGAGGCCAAACTGAAAAGGCCAAGTCAACACATTGACTGAGCAGCAAACTGCACTCTGTATAGATTTTAGAGGAGCACAGTGTACAGTGGAACTGGTAAAAGTCTCTGAGTCAAAGCGTTAAAGCAGAAATCAGTAAGTTAAGGAGGAGCACATAGCTCTCAGTTGACCTCTATACCGGCTGGCTGCCACTGCTTCGACCCCGGATCGATCCCGTGCTGGCCAGTTAACTCTTGGCCTCTCGGCCTCACACCACTCCGCCGCTCCCACAGAAGTGAGGTGATGTGTACGGACAACCCCCGACTTTAACAGTCTTTGGAAAGCATTTCAACCTCCTCTGCAGAGCCAAGTGTCTGTTTTTGTCTGTCTGCTCCGAGTGTGTTCGCTCGTCTTTTTGTCTTCAACAACATATTTCCCTCATAAATACAATATCCACATTGTGATATTTGAGAATATAGATTTGAAGGCAGAGTGCAACAGACAAAAGCTTATTTTATTATTTATGCATTTTCACTGAATAAAAAAACCTTTGTCTTACAGTTACAGCATTAATTTCACATAGAGCATCTAAGTCCTCCAGTTTGGCAAATTATAATAAAATCATTTTGCTTTATTTTTGCATAAATTCAAAAGTGAAAGCTTGAAGCTCAGTTTTGTCTACATCTTTTATATTTATGTATATTTCCACAGTCTTATACTCTTACAGCGACCTTTTGTCTGCAAGCGCGAAGCGTTAAAAAAACAACAGCTGCACAAACACCAAGCAACAAATTATGTAATGAGCCCTCCACACGTTCTCTATAGAGGAAGATGCTACCGTCGCGTTTCAAATGTTAAACACTGTGGTGTGAAGCCAACAAGTTTGACATTTTGGGATTTATTATTTGCTTTTTTTTGCCAAGTTCCATCGCTCAAACATCACTCGGGTTTATGGGTCTTAGTGTGCCAGACTTTTTCTTGGTAACTTCCTGTAGTCTGATGGTTGCCTGTCATGGCGAAAACGAGACTCCAGGAAATCACTGTGCCCTGCCAAGAAACAGTCTGTAAAATAACTCCAGTTAAACTCAATTTTAGTCTAATGGGACAAAGGAATTTTACTGTACTTAGCGAAGGCTATTTCCCGTCCTATGTGCCGTCTACTGCAGAACGCACCCACGTCAGTGACTGGACATCATCATCTCCACAATGACTCTGTGCCTCTTTTCGGTCTTAAACTAAAAGCTCTTCTGCCTGGGCGCCGCATTTTAGAGGACAGGCCATTGTAGGTGGATTTGGAGTCGAGACAAATTCACATAATAGACTTTTATGTGCCCTCGGGGACGTTCAGGATTTTGCAAGTTCCTACGTCACTCGCTTTGTGCTGCATTTACCGCAGATGTTTGTGATCACTGGTGGAGGTTGGGTGGTGGATGTCCAGCAGGACGATGCAGCAAAATGTTCTTAATCAACTGGTTAGACTGGTCAGTTACAGCTGCTCTACTGGGTTTGTGATTTCTAATTTGAATGCATCAAATCATTTCTAATTTCTTAACAGCTCAACAGGGTTAAACATTCAAAAACTCATATCAATTTAATTTTACTATTCACTGCTTTCACCTTCTTCTACAGATCCATACATCACAGTTTTAGCAAAGAACACATTAGTCAGTCTTCTTTTCAGACTGTAATAAATGTCATGTAATTCCATGATGCTAAATAAATCGTTACAGGATGTCAGAAGGATTTCAGCGTCTGCTATAAAGAAAATAAATAAATAAGAAATACTTAATAGGGTATTAAGAAATAATTGTCATCTTAACAAATATAAATGGTAGCTGTGACACCGCAGACTTATTTATGTCCAACAACAGACTGCGAGCTAAAATGAGACGTACCATCTGCATCGTGCTGACAAAACAAGTTGTCACTTCTTTGGTGATAAAAGGCAGAAGTAGATATTATAGTGACAAAGGAGACAGTGAAGAAATAGCCACACTGTATTTCTCGGAGGCAAAAATAAATAAATGAATGAATAAATATAGATATAGTTATCAAACGCGGAGTCGGCGGGGTCAATGCACAAGGCGGGATGGAAGGTATTGTTCTGGGAAGATGCAGAAAGACGTTGAACCCGACTATGAACCAACTATCAATCATTCATTTCTCCTCCAGAGAGGGGAAACACAAACAGCATCCTGAGTCTAACGCTGCAGCTTCACTCATCATTTCACTGCCAGCCTCTGCTGCAGCTGATACAGAGAGGCGTTAACAACAGGCAGTTTACCAGGAAGTGTTCAAAGGCAACCCCCCCGTCGCTTTATGTGTTATATTACATTAATAACACCTCTGTCCCGTGGGTGGCAGAAGCTTGACAGCATTCTGGTCCCAGGTTGTCCACACCAAGCTGCTCCTCTTTTCGGGCTGAAAGGCTCAGCGGGAGGAAGTCAGACAGCAGGAGTCCTGACTATCACCAGCAGCCACACAAAGTGGGCGGCTTAGTCAATGTTGAAGCAACTTTTTTTTTTCTTTTTCCAAATAAGACGCACAAATGTCTCATTCATGATTTAGAGTATTTCATAAGCTTAAACATAACGGAGGCTGTTCCAAAGCTTTGCACTAACTGACAGATTATTGCTAATTCAACTTGAATGTAATATTATTGTTTATTAGATTAGACATCCAATAAACTAAATATGTTGCAATCCAAACCTTTTTTTTTAATAAAACTGTATTTTTAAACGATGCAATGCTGACGGCTTTGTGACGAGCTAATTATGCAAAGTGGTGTTTGAGCTAAACGCTAATCCCAGAATCCTTGATGCTCACAGTGACCAGGCAAACATGTCGATGTATAAATGTAGTGAGTCATAAGTGATGACTGAGAGATTCTTTTTTTATGAATCCATGCGTTGCTTTTCAGGAAAATCCTAACAGAGATGGAAACAGTTTCGCTCACCGTCCTGCAGCCTGTTGACAGAGAGTGAGGTAAACTGCCTGGATCCAGAGCTTTTTATGAAACAGATATTTCAGCCGCATCATGTTTATTAACAATTCATATGATATTGTTGTACTTCTTCCCGCGCACGGCTTAACGCCCAGGGCTTCTACCGATAAAGACGAAACCATCCACTGCGCTTTGACGCGAGACAAAGACTGGCGTAGGACATCCTCGAAGTTCATCCTACTGTCACAAAACAATTCTCCTCTGGAGATGTGCCACGTTGATGATAATTACACACATTAATCTTGTGCTACCCGTCTGCTCACTAATCAGTTTGTCAAAGTCAGCCAGGATTTTCACTCCAGATACAGCGCTGCCTCCAGTATACCGTTTTTGTGTTTATTCTTCTTCTTGGCTCAGAGAATCTTACCAGAGGCAACGGAGAGGAAGAACCTGCCAAGCGGAGAGGGGATTGGCACCACGCATGGGAGCGAGAGTCATAGTTGTTGAGACACTGCTTAATTTTAGCTGTTCTGGCACCTTCCTCCCCTTTGTACCGGTGCCAAGAGGCGGAATGATGAGATACAAACTTACAACATTTCATCAATATATAATTGATTAGTCTACAGTTGGGTCAGGATTTAGTTCGGGCTCTGGGCAAACAGCCCATCTATTATGTTGTCGGTTAATTTTCTAGAAGTTCCTTTGTCACAAAAGCACACAGGATGTAAATATGTGCTGCTTCTCACGTCCTGCTGTGTGGTCATACCCACAGCTTGCTTTGCTTGAGCCAAGCTATAGTGTAAAAGTTACAGCTGATGCATTTTCATATTTGGTGTTTTCAGGCATTGTAATTTATCAGGGCTACTTCGATCACTGGACACATTTAGGAACCTGGCATCCTGCAAACTCTCCTTGTCCTGGTACCATACTATAAACCGTCCAGTCCATAACACTATTATTCACCAGAGCAACAGAATAAAATCTGAGCATCATCTGAAGCTTGTATTGTAATTAATTTAAATCAGATGCATCAGAGGTCACGAGGAAGGGCACAGAGACAGAGACCTGCATTCTGAGATATTAGCATGTCTTCAGTAGTTCTATCAATTGGTTATAATACTACTACTACTACTATTACTACTACTACTACTCATAATAATAATAATCTATTTAAAGAGCACTTTTCATGCAATGAGCTGGTTTTCCAAGGTAAAGACATTCAAAAGAGAGGAAACCTGTACATAAATATACATGTACACATACAGACACACGCATACCAACATATTATATACATATTCATACCATCACATACAGATAAAAATACTCAATGGAAGAAATGAAACCCAACATATCATGACCACAGATGTCTAGTCCTTTAGGAAAAGACGCACTGTAAAAGCTAGTGTGATTAAAAAAACCAACCAATGACTGTGATCGGTTCTGACCTTAAACTTGGATTAACTGATTTTTAAGCTACTCGGTGGCAACGGAACGAGCCGTAAACATCCAGTCAACACAGAGCGATATTTGGAGTCATGTGTGTCCACCTGATGAAGTCAAATATTTCCTCTCCTATCAGCTGTTTTCAGTCTCCACCAAATCTGAACTTACACTCTAAAGTCAAAACAAGCTAAAAGACACTGAAATGCCGAATTGAGCTGAGGCTACAACCGAGCACTTTCACATTACTCGCAGTCATTTAACCCATCGTTGACATGCAAATCCTGATTACAGCAGTTTTAAATACACAACTGCAAACATGATAGTGTGTGATTTCACCTTGTGTCAGGTGTGTTCGCGTGATGCTCTTAAAACGCGAGTCCTTGAAAACAATTAACACGGAGCGGCAGCACAATAAACACAGCTTTAAACTCCAAACAGAACAAGGAGAAAATGATGTTAATATTCTCCCCCTCGTTTCATTTCAAGAATTCAGATGACAGTCCCATCGGAGCAATCTAATCAAACATTTTATTATGTGTCTCTCTCTCAAGGACGTTCGTGGCTGACGGACGCTCGCCGGCGACTGCGTCTGTGACCTTTCAGTGCCGGGAAAGTCTAACTACCAGGTCACCCTGTTTGTGTGTTACCTTCAACAAGGGCTTTTTTATTTTCACAGGTACATTTGCATGATATCAAACAGTAGGAGGGAAGATAGGTTTCGCTTTGTTGTGTTAAAAACCCACAAGCACGAGCGTCATGAGAGCCACAATCAAGGGTTTTTACTCCCACTTTAATCACAAAATAACATAGAATTACAGTGATGTTAGAGGGTAAAAAGTGAATATTAACAAAAATGAAGAAATCGCATGTCGTTGAAAAGCTCCTATTACTACAGCTTAGTGAGCGGGCAGGTAGATCACAGTGTCCAAACTGAGACATAACGAATACAGTGCTGCGGAAAAGATATGATAAATACAAATGTCAATATCTTTGTGGAATATCATGCAAATTTAAAGAAGATGAGTACTAGTACTGTATCAAATATGTGACTGTATTCACATTAGCATGCATGTATTTACTAGAAAACACGTATATTTGCCTCTATGTTGTCGTCTAGTTGTTTGCCGTTTGCAGTTTGATTTATGATTCTTAGCATGAAGAAACAAAAAATGAACGTAATGATGATCAGAGCTACAACAGTGGCCCCATCGAGCTGCCTGACCTGCCTTTTAATTTGGGATGTTTACGTCGTGTTCGTGTTTAAAATGGTGTCAATTATTCGCATTTCCTTCAGGGAAATAATCAGTGATGCAGCAAATAGTGAATAATGATGGCTGCTAAAACAGACCTGTGAGGAGTCTGACTTTGAGCAACACTGTGCTCGTGTTCAGGAACTGAAGTGGAAACACTGAAGACAAACATTTCTATTTGTATTCACACTGAGGCAGATATGATTAAGTGATGCTTTGGGTTAGAATATGTTTGATTCCCCAGCAGAACGTCCGGCTTTAAAGGGTCAGGACTTCGGATTTTCTCACCCACGACCTTTTGAATTACTCACTTGAAGCGCTCGTGAATGCCTGATCAATATTTCAAACACAGGCTGCCACTTCGGGTTACATGCTTGGTTGTGAACATTATACGCTGTGGTTACGTGCATGGCTGCTCCCAAACAGCCCCAAACCCCCACGTGTAAGAATTCAGCTCCTGCAATGACTGGTTAAAGGCAAATCCACATGTTCTTGTTAATGTTTCTGTAGGAGAATATCAATGACGTCTCCACAACACATTATTTGATCAAGTGTTGGGAAACGTGTTTTTCCTCAGATTATATTTCCCTGATTATCTTTTCTGTTTCCACACACAACACAGTCTTGTGTGTTGCAAACATGTAGATCGAGAAGTACATTGACTCAAGTGCTGTACAAATTTTACTCTATTTTTTTGCCACTTTCTACGTCTATTTTAGAAGGAAATTGAATTATTGTACTTTTGACTTTTTGACAATTATTTCACAGCTTCAGTTACAGTTTAAAGGTTTCAATTGGACGTCCATAAAGATCTTACTTAAATGATGTGTGAGAACAGCTTTAACAGAAAATCAGAACTTCATTAATGATTTGAAGAGATTATTAATTGAGCTGTTTTGCAGCTTATGTATAGCCATAAAAACTGTATCTAACCTACTGTGCGACAGTATGTCAAGTATCTGGTAGATACAACAAACGAGAAAATACAAATTAGACTGTGATGAGCTCCAGTACATTGAAGCCAGTACTACTTCTTTGTAGAATAGTACTCATCTGCTGAATGTCATACAAAGCTTTCATCATGTCAGTTTACTTCAATCGAAATGTTTTTTTAGGCAATATTACACAGTTTCCAACCTAATCAGCCCTCTGTATCTCGGCTGCATATCAGAAACAGCATCGGCCGAGACGAACGAAAGCGGAGAGATCAGAAGAGTCGGTGACGAGTGAGAACGGGGGGAAATGAAAGATGTGGGACACTGGGAGAGTTTCTGAGTCACCGCAGAGCCCGTGTTCCCGGCTATTTTCAGTCCGACTGCTGCGGCCGTCGTACATCCTGCCTGAATGAACGAATTATACTGCAACTATCCTGCATCACAAGTGCAGATGGTACTTTACTGGAGCACCGCACATAAGCACAATTTCTACAGAGAGGTACTTGCACTTTACTTGAGTAGCTCCATTTTAGGCTTTATTAAAGGAAGTAGTTAAAGTTAGCTCAACCTTGACCAACTACAACATTAAAGTACTGCTTATATATCAATGCATGATACATGACTGAAGTAACTGAATGTAAGATCTTTACTTGTATATTTGTACTGTGGTGTTGCTACTTCCAACTCTGCAATTAGTGATGTATTTTACTCTAAGATGATTCTCAGGTTGAGATCGCACCTACCTAGAAAGAAAGTGTTCTTTCTAAGGTCACAGATCAACAGTTGCTGACACTTCGGTTAGGTGTAATCATCCATCTACACATGCTCTTGAAATATTGACATGTTTTCTATATTCACTCTTTACTTACAGAGCTCATTCGAACACATGCTCAGTCCACATGTTTTACAGAAAAAGGCTGATTATGTCAAGGTGAAAACACAAAAGCAATTATGAAAATCAATAAATAATGGATTGAGAATCAGTAATTATTGATAGTATTATTAAAACATATAGGTGCATTCCACAGAGAACTAATCAATAATTGAAACATAGTGAGACCAGGCAAGTCCTCATGATGACTCTCGTTTAAAAAGCTAAAGGAAAGAGCTGAGGTTGAAACACATTTTAATAGTGAGCTGCTAACAATGGAGAACGCAGCTGGAGAAATACTCTAACAGACCTTTCAAAGAATGATTTGGCTCAACATGTGACTCAAGAACCAGCAAATTGTATTTTCAAATTCAAAAAACTCTGAACAACTGTACCTCAGAGCTGTCGGACCATCTGTGGCCATTTTATAACCCTGACGACGAAAAAGATGGGACGCTGTGTGAGACTAGTGGAAAAGAAAGTGATCACTGCTAATCTTTTTTAACATATACTCAACTGAAAACAGAACAAAGACAATATATTTAATGTTTGATCGTCACCATTAATTCTTGTAAATAACTGCTCATTCTGAATTTGATGGCAGCAACATGTTTCAAACACGACAGGACAGGAGCAACAAAAGACTGAAAGTTGTGGACTGATGCAAAAACACCTGTTTGGATCCTTCCACAGGTAAACAGGTTCATTGGTAACAGGTGATAGGATCATGATTGGGTCTAAAAGGTTCATCCTGGAAAGACTCAACACAAGGTTCAACAGTTTGTGAAAGTGTTCTTTTTTTTGTCATGGTTTTGAGTCTTTAGTAATTCAGTGTAATTTAATGTAATATGATTCATTTTCTTTCTTTTTTAAACACTGACAGAAATAAATGTGGATTCACAAACTCGTCTCTGTGCTGATTAATATTATGCTTTTCTTTTTCCATCCATTTAATATGTATGTCAAACAACGTGTGTGTGTGTGTGACAGAATTCACAGTGAGGAACATAACCTAATTTTCTATACTTGGTTTCACATTGATCAGCGCAGTCAGACGCTACGCTGTAATTGTCTTGTGATTGCCTCTAAATGTGATTATCTCATCCGAACTCGTCTGATTCCCCTTAAAAACTTGTCGATCTGTGCAGCTTAAAATCTACAAGCCCACCTTCGCATAAATGTAAAAATAATGCAACAGCTGAAAGTCGGCGAAAGAAGTCAAAGCTGGTTTGTGTTTGATATTCATAAGCACCTAATCAGTGTGTTACAGAAACAAGGTATCTAGGCAACCAATATAAGACAAAAAGAAAATGGCAGTCGTGTTATTATGGTTTGACCGGGCAGAATGTGAGAATACGTTTTAGGTTAATTGGACATAGTCTGCAGAGTAATGTCGTGATTTAGGCTCTCGTTCTACTTTGAGGCTGTGCAGATTTGTGTGGGACGACCTGTCAGTGGAAACGGTGCGAACAAGGTCGGACTTTAAATTAAACAATGCGACGTATATTTTCAATTTGCAAACATCAAATCTGCATTGAGAACTTGCCAATCTTGCAAAAAACGACCTTGAGCACGAGAAATGATTGAGGCGACGCAAATTGATGTGAGGAATTCCTGCAACTAAGCACCTTTTGCTATAACAGTTTTACATTTTGAAGCAGTCATCCCTCTGTTTTTTTTATCTTATCCAAATCAACTGGGAAACTAATTTAAGCGCATTCAAATGAAAGATGGTAAACATTCGATTTTCGCCTTGATACACTGCTGCGGTATTAGCCGTGATGACTCATTCTAATGAAAGCAATGAAGTGTGACGGTAACTGTTGAAAAAAAGCTGGATTCAAACGTGTGCTCAGGAGGTCCAGCCTGGGAGTTATCGCACTCAATCCTCCGCTAAGTCAAAGAAACTCCTGGTAGACCAGTAATGTATGCAGGCTTCAGAAATATTCAGGGAAGGTAGTGGAATATGCAAAACAGAATCAGCTCACAGGGGCTGTAAAACACAGAGCTGAATATACTTAAAACAGAGCATCTCATAATGAAAAAGAAGACACGCGGCGGTTAAAGCAACATTAGGCATTGAATTCATATTTTCTTAGACTGAGTGTGATTCACCTTTACACCTCAATACAAATCTGAAGCTGAAGCAGCAGAGATGACGTGAGAAGCCAAAGTAGCACATTGACTGTCAGCTTAGAGTAATTTTACAGGATTTTACACAAATATGATTCTGCATAGTTTTATTCATGGCGACATCAGAGATAAAAAGAAAAAGAAAAATGAATGATGCAAGGTTTTAGTTTTGCTTAAATGCTGTTAGCGTTTTCACCTCATATACAAGCAATATTGAACAAGATAAAGATTAGACAGTGTAATCTATTACTCTGTCTCTTGCTCGGTCACAATCCAAACCCCTGGTACTCCGCTGGAGAACCATAGACAAGGATGGAGGATGGGACTCGTGCCTGCAGGTGTGGTCACCATCGTTTTCCCTTCTCAGCTTCTTATCAATATCGTCTCCGGTCTCTTGAAATTGAAGCGTTATGTACTTTGCATGTCAGCTCATATTTGCTCAACCTGAGTTAAAACAAGCAGCGAGAGTCCCATCAAAAAGACTTGACAGCAGTTATTCAAAGGTAAAATGAATGTTGCATTAACATTCAGAAGTTTGAATTGTTTCATTGGTTCCAGTCACATTTGGCAGCTCTGTGATAAATCAATACACATTGACATCCCCACATTATCCTATTGGCTCTGCTATTCCGCAAGATTAATACAACTACAGTGTTATCTTAGTCAATATTGTCCTAATCATTACAGCACAGCACTTCCCGAGTCCTTCTGTTACGTGTGGAGGATTTGAATTGACCACCGGGGTCAGACCACATTTCTAATTCCCATCCTTCACAGCAAAGACGTCGCCAATAATCCATCTCTAATGCCTCGACAGTGCCTTAACACAACTGAGGTGTGTCGTCCTTTCAGATCAACACGGTTAACATATTCCAGATCCAATGTGAAAACACGCAGAATAAATGTGTTTTTTGCCAACGTATCCGCGGCCGAATGTGACAAATGACAGTGATTCGCCTCAGGACATGATCACTCATTATTGCCAGTTCAGAAATTTTTTTATCTCGCTCTAGTGGGAGCGTTGACAAAGGACAATTGGCCTATCAGGTGTTGAGCGTGACAGCGATGTACTTCAGCCTGACTCCATGTAATTTGAACGTCCTTCTCTGCGCGACGAAGAGAAAAGTGTGTTTGTAAGAGCACAATGCAAAATGGGAAGATATAAACTGGTAGACAGGTGTTTAAGTAAAGCTATTATCAGCCTTTGTCAAAGACGAAAGAAAGAAAATCAGAGAAAAATAAAACCATATAAATGATTGAAATTGCTTTGCAGATATTTATCAATTTTGGAAATCATGATCGTGGAAATTGAGCAAGGAAACCATTTAGGTCAAAAGGAGTCAGCAATAAGAACATAAGCAATTTATTCTTTTACTGGAAGTTTTCATCTGTTATTAAAGGAGCAGTGCTTCACTTTTTTTTTTTGTACAATTTGTCCATTTTCACTGACTTTCATCATATTAAATTTTCCTCTTGTTTCAGTTTTCAGGTTTCATTTTGCTTCAAGATAAAGATTTCATATTGTGTAAGTAGTGATGTTTCTTTATTTCTAATGATTTAATTTTTTTTAGATTTTAAATATTGGTTGCTACAAATCATTTCATTTCGTCCAGATTTCTATGTTCTGTGCAGTCGTTGTCACCATATGTGGGCAGAGAACATATATTCTGAACATCTTAATTAGAGACAACAAATAGGACGAGGTATAAGTTCACTTTTAAATCTTGTGCACTTTTAAAATTGAAAAGTCAAGCAAATAAATAAATAAAGAAAAGCCAGGCCTGACCTTGTCACCGCCGCCCCCGTTCACGTTCCTGAAAATACTCGCTAGACATCTGAGGTCATCCGCGGCCCTGACAAGTCTGTGAGCGATCTGGCAGCTGTCAGTCTTGATGTAGCCACTCGCAGAAGCCCCAGCTGGTCAGCTCGCCCTTATTTATGGGATGGAATTGAGCCGCTTCCCACTCACCTGTTCCCTTGCTCTCATTGTTATTCGTTAATGTGATTGGATGGATTCAATAATGGAATATGATGTATTATTTATTAGGTTGGGTTAAGCATGACTTATTGAGTGGAGCTTGTCCAGCTTCCTCTGGTATGAATTGACCATTGATTTTATTTTTTTTCCCTGTTCTTATCACATGAATCGCACACGAGTCAGAATTGCTCAGTAAAACGAGATGGAACAAATGACGGCTTTGAGGTCATCTGCTAACTTTATCTTGGAAATTCTGAGACTCCTGCATTATTAGTTTCGCCACATCGGCAGTGACTGCTAAGTGCCCTGTCTGGAGGCTGGACAATTAACACACAGCTCCATCTCGCCTCTGGCCTTACAATAAGTAGAAGGCAATTATAAAAACCAGAGCCTTGTGAGAGCAAAGAGAACAGAGAGCCTGCTGAACTGGTGTGCTGGGAAATAGCAGCATCCATAAATACCAAGTTCCCAATAGATTTCTTGGAGCTGTTGTTGAGAGTCAGCTTATGGATTGTGTGCATGTCAGAGAGACAACGATAGATTTTTTTAAAATATCAATCTTTAATAAAAGTGGCACGGGGAGACGTGATCATGCTTGTGAAAGTTTCCCTTTGACCGCAGACCTCAGCATCTATTTTCAGACCTCATACAAATTGGCATCTTTCCGTAGAAAAACGAGCCTCCGTGTCACAGGTAACATGTCAATTCATGTGTCATCCAACCAGACAACAGGTGAGATGGGAGGACCTCCAAGAAGCGATGCTGAAGTCTGAGGTCACGCTCGAGATGCGTTCAAGTGCACTCTGCAGAGCAATGTGAAAATTTCTTATGACATAAAACCCAGATGTCCGTATGTGTCCACACCAGTTTAACAATGCAGAAGATTAACACGAGATAAAGGTGATCCTTCAACTGGGGTGAGCATCGAGACCAAACAGGTTATATTTTATATCTTTTATCTTTTACCTTTTATCCCTGCCGCTAACGTGGGCGTGGGGGATCTGCTAATGTGTCAGAATCAGTTCACTGGTTTCCTGTGCCAGCTGACTGGCTGTTCCTGGAGTCACATGGAAGCGAGCGAGCTCGAGACCGGAGCGGCTGTGCCAAACCCATACCGCTTTAAGCTTCGAGGAAAGAAGCCCAACGCGTTCGCTAAAGGTTGCCAACACAGACACAATGTGGCCGATTTCCTGGGGACAATATGCCAGAGTTGTTTGACGTCTTATTAGGTCTTAAGATGTCTTGTTTAAGAACGTTGTGAGAGGCTTGGCTAATTAAATTGGCTTTCGAGCAGCGTGTGACTGGTGCGCATTGTGCACTGATGTGTCTGCTGACAAATAGTCAATGCTCAGTGCAGTCAATGCAAAGTTTTAAAGCTACGGCCGAGCTTCCTTTATTCAGCTGGTTTCGATTCATAATAATGTAATGAGCATCAAGAATAAGCAATATTCATACTTGCATCTCTTTTGAACGTCAGTCACATAACGGCTGCAAAGGTCACGTGGCACATTAATTTAAAAGACAGTCGAACGTTGGTGCATTCACATTTGATTTCCTCACGTATGTAACTGAGACCTTTAAGAAACTGTGTTCGAGTCTTTAAAAGCAAATCTGCACTTTGCAATTACCGATCATTTTGCCCAAGAGTTTCCTGAGTACTTTCTTCCTTGAATACTTTTGTCGAGTACACAGTTTTAATGCACCTCTGCAGTACTGTAAAACCCAGCATACTCCCACTGGAAGCGTACAAGAGAGACCAAAGCATCTTGATAATGTGAGCATGAGGAAATGCTCACAGCAGAGGCGAAGAAAAGGTCACCTTGACAGAAAAGAATTAGAAAATGACAGAAATGTCAGGAGGCATTTTTATTAAAATGCCAATATTTTGCTATATCAGTCTAAGCAGGTCATCAAGATAAGACCTTTATACTGTTTTGCCTTTCTGTCAAATTCTGGCATTTTCTATGAGGAGGAATCATATAGGCTCATTTCAGGAGAGGAAACTTTGCCTTTCACACATCTTATATTTACATCTTCCTCTGGAGAGCTTTTCAACTACTGTGTTTTTAATTATTTAGAGGTCCGGTGCTTGGGTCCTGCAGGGACACTGATTGGTAGTTACTTTAAAACTTCTTGGGTAGGAGTAGGCACAATCCTGGGAGACGGGTATAAAATTGGATATTGTGTCGTATATATGTGTTTCTCTAATTCAAACTGTCCAAATGACAGATTCTATCAAAATTATCCCCACACAAATGCCACACACACACACAATGATTTAGCTTCCAGTTTAATGCAATTTTGTGGCGCTATATGAGCCGCTCTGTTTACCGAATGAGTTACTCATACATTTTATTTCCTCGCAGGTACACGGCGAAATTGATGGAATATGTGTCATATCACTCCCTGACATCTGCTCATATTCATCAGCCTCTAAGTCCTCGCATTGGTTCCTTCATTAGAGAGGTGACACAAAACTCCATCAAGACGTGATATCCCCCTAGCACCTGAGCTAAATTGGATTTTAAATAAATGTCAGAGCGAGTTTTATATTAACATTGGAGAGCACGGATGTAAGTTTGGCGCCAGGTTTGAGGCAGAAACACATAATATGTGTAAGGTAATGTCACATCAGGTTTCTCCATTTTCATTTGCAGGCTGGGAGATGGCGTGAGGCGGCGAATGTAACAGGCTGTGGTTATAGTATTATCCATTGCCTGGACTGTTGGTTTTGTTTCCACCTTGTTTCAGTTCATATTCAAAGCGAGAGTCGGGCCTCCACAGGGGGGCTCCAACATTTTAACAATTTATTTATTTATTTTTGCTGTTTTCTTCATTTTCCCCCAGTCAGAATCTGACAGACCTTTCACAGGTATCTGGTGTCGTGTGAACTTATTATATTTGTCTATCTTGGCTCAATTATTGAGCATCTATGAGATTTCATATTAGAGTATTACATTTTGAAACACCTCTTTAAATACATGGAACTAGTAAAACATATTAAAGTAGTTCATCATTTTTAGGTTTTACCAATTGCCAAAGATATTCATTGATTGAAAATGGTCAAATCTCAGTTAATATTTGATTTATTCATGGTCTGATTCTATTTGCTTTCTTACAGTGGACCCATTCCTTGGACTGACCTTGGTGGACTTAATACAATACCAATAATATACAGCATTAGTATGGGAACTATAATGAGCATATTGAAAGATTAGAATAGGATTTATCTCTTTATTTATTTTGAATTTCTACCACTTCTTCTATAGTGAGTTGGCACTGGAAGGCAATACAGCCCATTCAGAAAGACAAAAAAAGGACTTGGCCTGGATCGGTCAAGGACTTTATGTTCCCTTGAATCATTTCCAGATGATGATTTCCAGCTCAGAATATTTTCTGATAGGAGAAAGAAAAGAGACAGAAAAAAAAGGCCACAAAACACAAAAGAGCGTCTGATTTTATTGAAAACAAAGATGACACGATACATATTGAAAACACCAAAAGTAGTTGTGATAGAAAAGTACTCAGCGTGCATACACCTGTCAATGTCAGCCTACTTATTCACTCAGATAATAAACACATGGCTTCCTGTTGCTCAATAAGTTATTCATATAAATCATGTGTCTATGTTTAAGTACCTTCAGCTGAATGAGTGAGCTACGTTACTTATTTCCAGTTGTATGAGGGAGATTACCAGAAAGGTCAAGGTGTCACAATTGAAATAGGGTGAAAAAAAATGCAAACCATTGATATAAAAATGTATAGATAGATACTTAATGAGCGAACACGCGTGAGCACTTAAGTGAGGCCCTCTACAGATATAGGGTCTGCTCTCCCAGAAAGGTCAGTCCAATCATACAATTTTTAATGGTTTTATTTCACGTTAGTTACCGTAGCCAACACGATACGTCCACTCTTCAATGTTGGTGTGGAGTCTGCATGAATTATCTTTTGATCTTTCAGCCCCTCTAATTATTCTGTAAACCCTGTGATAACTGGAATGAATTAAAGTACAGTAAATAATGAGAGTGGGCAAATTACAGTACCAGTCAAAAGTCACCCAGTTGTTTTTCTGTATTTTTATTTTTTTCTTGATTAAGACTGAAGACATCATTGGGTAGTAAACAAAAATGTTTTGGGCAAAGCAAAATATGTTTTATATTTCAGATTCAGACCACTGGCATCATCTAAACCTGTTTTATGAGGTTGTTGGTTTGAAAAGTTTTTCTTTGTCAAAAAATAGTTAGTGGAATTTTACTGCCTTCTTAATGCAATTTAACTACTGTAATACTTCATATTATAGCAAGACCCAACCAAGTAATGAAAAACAACAGTCCATCATTACTTTAAGACATGAAGATCAGTCAACATGCAAAATTTCATGGATGTATCTTCAAGTAAATTTGCAAAACCATCAAACCTTATGATGAAACTGGCTCTCATGAGGATTGTCCCAGGAAAGGAAGACCAAGATCTACCTAAGTTCAAGAAGCAGACACATCTCATCATCAGCTGTTCAGAGGAGACAGCGTGAATCAGGCCTTCGTGGTCAAATTGATGCAAAGATGTCACTACTGAGGAAGAACATGAAGAAAAAGAGAAATATTTGGGCTGATGTCCGATGAGTCCAAATATAAGATTTTCGGTTCCACCCTCCACGTCTTTGACACAAACAAGGTGAATAGATGGTGGGATGGATGACCGTGAAGCCTGAAGGTGGAGGTGTGATGGTGTGGGGAAGCTTTGCTGATGACACTGTGGGAGACTTATTCAAAACTCAAGGCTCACTGAACCATCATGGCTTCCACAGCTTTCTGCAGCGACATGCCATCGCATCTGGTTTGAGCTTCCTGGGACCATGATGACAGTAAACCCAAACACACCTCCAGGCTCTGTGAGGGCGAGAAGGAGAGTGATGGAGGCTGCATCACATGACCCGGCCTCCACAATCGCCCAACCCAAAGCCAAGATGGGTGGAGGGAAGAGAGTGAAAGAAAAGCAGCCAAGAAGGGCTCGGCACCTCCGGGAACTCCTTCAATCCTGTTGGAAACCATCCAGGTGGCGACTTCATGAAACCAGTTGAGACATTGCCAAGAGTGTGCAGAGCTGTCTTCTAACCACACAGCGAGGACCCTCTGTCCGTCCGTCTGTCTGTCTATCTGTATGCACATACGTCCTTCGCACGTCTCGAGAACAGTTCATCCGATCTACTTCACACTTGGAGGGTGTTTTGCTCTGGACCCAAGGAAGTGCAATGTCAAGTGTGAAGTCGTTTGGGCGAGTGGCTCTCGACAAACATAAAAAAAAACTAATATCACCAGAAATATCACCCTGCATGGCAAAAGGAGTGACGTAGATTACAGAGTTGATGCCCTCCCCTCCCTTCTCTCAACCCAACACACACATGCAGTTCACTGGCAGTATGAGAGAGAGAGAGAGGTGGCCGAGCGAGCTAGAGAATAAACGAGCGGGAGCTGTGTTAACAACGAAGCAGTGAATCAGAGGAATTGAACATTTTCCAGATGTTTCACTGCAGTTCTGTTAACATGGCCACACCTGTGCACAACCCCGCGGGAAGGTGTCGTATGTTGCAAATGTTGTCTTCAGTTACTGCAAACCAAGCTTTTCCCACTGCTGCTGCAAGCTTCACATTAAAAGCATTTAACTGGCGAAACTCGTGTTGACTTTTATTTTGCAGCAGTGCTTCATGATATGTGTTAGTCTGAGAGATCGACAGCGGCCATCATTCATCCAAAATGCGTCTATAAAACAAGACAACGGTCATGTTGGGCGTTTTCTGACAGCGAATCGGTTTGAAATATTGCAGAGAGTAATGGAACAAGAAGCAGCAGCCACGGTGAGCTGTTAGATGAAGAGCTGCAGGCGACAAGCTGCAAACCTCCAACTTCTCAGAGAGGTGACCAACTCCCATCACTGAGTCTTGCTGTTCACAGACTCGGGCCGTGTGCAGCATAAAGATCACAGTTACTCACAGAAGGATGGAAAGAGGCCAATTATTGACTGACTTCTTTATTAAAATGACTATAGCTCGTTTTGGAGGCCAAGAAATCACTTGTGCTGTTCATGTTTTGAACTGGTGATAGTCAAAGGAAAAGTTTCAGAAATTTAAAATGTAGAACACAGTTTGCCTCATTTACTTACTACATAATCCAATAGGTATTCTTTTTATAGATTGAAGTCTTCAATATTAATCTATAATGTAGAAAGACTGAGATTGGTGTCTCCAAACTTTTGACTGGTACTGAACATTGGATTTTTTTTTCACTAGATTTCTTACTGAATGTACAACTTAACGCTATGATATCTCTATTCCTTATTTTCTCGACCAAGAGAAGTAACCTTTCTGATCAAAGTTGGCCAAGAAAATGCAAAAGGCGTGATCAATATCTGAGGGTAGTGACCTGATCAGTTTCTCTCTGCTCTGCTGCTGAAGTATGTTATTCTCCAGGCAAGAACTCAAGACCTGATAGATTGGACGGACGATTGGACAGACGGACCGTCCTCGTGATGGCCACCTGCTCTCAAAGAACTTTCTTTACACTTTTCCAAAGAGCAGCAGCAACACTAGAAAAAACATTGTTCACAATAGATCTGTTACTATGTGTCTTTACAATATTATACCACATACTTGCTCAAGAGCTTCAGTTTAAGGGTCCAGGCATTTTTCACCTGTTCAACACACGAACCAAATGCAGCTGAATAATCTAAATGAGCAAATGAAGACTATCCTGCTATTATGTTTCCATGATGAAGGGAAAATACTCATAATTACTAAATCAGGCGTCAAAATATTTTCTTAGTAGTTTTGGCTATAATTTACTAAGTTGTAATTATCAACACATAACACTTTTGGCGCGGTGCTACCATCAACCCCTGATTAAATATGTTTTCCTGTTTTGCATAATGCTGTGAACACATTCCCACCTCCTCTGTTCATTTACTGTCAAAACAAGTCATCTGTGTTAACCCCTTTATCAGCTCCCCACTCAGCGCCGCCACAGATAAATCCCTCCGACTCTTTCACCGCGCTGCTTATCACTTACCGCTCCATGCTGTGGTCCCAGCAAACACAGCACAACAACAAAAAAGAATATGAATCTTGTCAAGTTCAGGTCATTGCTCCAGATACGTCTGGATTTTAAATGTGCACCCTAGATTTACTTTATATTCATTTATTGTGTTGAAAATATATTAATATGAGCCTGCACACTAACGAAGTGAGAGGATAAAGGATGTCACTAAGTTCGATCAGTCTCAATTTGATTCGATTCTTGCTTCCAGCTGCAAAAACAAAAACATCTGTTGCTGTTATTTGTCACATATGATTAAATATTTGGGAGTTTTGTTCTGTTGAAAAAAACAACATCTAACAAACCAAAAAAAGTAATGACACCACCTTGGACCTGTGATTTGTATATATTTTCAATTTTCAATTCAATTACGTTCAATTTTATTTGTATAGCGCCAAATCATAACAGTTGTCATCAAGGTACTTTTCATATAGAGCAGGTGTACATGCATCTCGAGCGAGCATTTGGTGACAGCGGCGAGGAAAAACTACCTTTTAACAAGAAGAAACCTGAGAACAGATCCAAGCTCTGCCTCGACCAGCTGGATTGAGTTTTTCACAATCTCTTGACATTTAACAGACAAAACAACTAATTAGTTAATGCAAAAAACAATTGAAAGATTAATCAAGAATAAAAAATAACCATTAGTTAGCTCTGGTGTCATGACTAATTCAAGTGACAAATGACTGCGGTCAAGTGACATTTGGGCATTTTCACATTTTTTCTTTCAAATTTAAACAATTTCATGGCAAAACAAACCAACTAACTACTAGCTAACTATTCTTCTTCTCTATACTCCTAACAAGCCACTGCTGCAGGAGAAGATTGATGAGCATTTACAGTTCAAAAGGTTGGAAGATGCATTAATCACTGAGTTAGCGAGAAAAGTTTGCTATAGTACAGTAATAGATTCCAATAATCCCACAAGACATTTCATCTCTTATATCCAGCTCATATGTGTGTGTGTGTGCGATGCAAAAAGAAAACTAACTCTTTATGAGCAGCTTCTCTGTAAAACTGCACAAGCATTATTATTGTGAACACACACTATCAACTACTGCGGCGCGAAACGCAAGAAACAAACAAACAAGAGAAATAAAGCCTTTTACCTGCACGTTGTTTTCCATCCATATACCTTTATAATGAAGACCAATTAAAGAGTACAGGCTGGTAACAGGCTTGGCAGTGGAGGGATGAATACATTCTGACATGCCTCATAGCGCCGGGATAATTAGGTGAGCTGGATGCAAGAAAAGGGCCGTGCACATGCAAGCAAGGAGCTGGCACCGACCTTGTGGAGGCAGGTAAGAGACTGGCAAACAGTCACCGGAGAAAATGTTTCCCACAGGGCAAAATAGCTGCGGGCGTCCAGAGCCAGTGGCAAGAGGCTTTTGAAGAGGAGTGGTGATACAACAAAAAGTCCTGTCGGCCTGAGTCTCTCGCAGTCAATGGGAGCGTCGCCGCAGGTTAGGCTTAACTTCTGCACATTTATCAATACTTAAATGTTTAGATTAAACTGGTTAATGCAGCAAATAGAGAAGCTTTTTGAGTCCAATCACAAGAAGAACAGACATCCAACCCAAGTGTGGTATTTAAAAGAAAAAATGCGCTTCTGTTTAAAGGTTAAGTACAACATGAAAAAAGAGGGACATTTGCTCGAAAGCCTGATTGTGTTTGCTGTCAAAGACAAACACGAGTTAAAACAGTTATGAAGACACAGTTAGATGCACTGTAGACCTTCGTGCTATCGATTTCCTATTAAGTGTCCTGGGCGTTGTTCTTCAAGGCATAAATACCAGCTAATAAACTTTTCCCTTGACGCTGCAATTAAGAAGAATGATAATGACATTATCTATATCAAGTACGACTATTAGTCCCATTATGCATCAGAGGAGAAGTGGTGAAAAAAAAAGGGCCTTTGGGAGAAATTCGCTCGTCGCTAAATCAATTCCTTCATGTCACCAAAGCCCAACAATGTGGCGCTCCCTAAAAGAATCATCAGCCAATTATGCACAGGAAATGTTTTATTGATTTTAAATAGTTTACAATATACAGAGGGAGTGGAGAGGAGACAGAGCGGCTCGGCGTTTCGACCTCCTTTCCTGCTGAAGTGATTCACAAACACAGGTAGAGGAAACCAATCAGCTCTGAAAGCTGAAGGTCTCATACGTTACGGTTTGTTGTTTCAGCTCTGCAGCTTGTTTTAAAGGGTGCACTGTGCTTTAAAATCCATTTCTATTCTTGTCTTTTTTCTTTAACATCCTTTGCCTTTTGCATTACATTTATCAGAGAAGGCAGAGGTAAAGCCTGCGAAACATTTAAGTTTAGACAAAACCTGCGACTTTCTGGTGTCGAATGCAGGTGCAACATAAACACATATCCTCACGCGTGTCACATACTGTGAAACAATACGAGATCGTAATTAAACTGGAAAGAGCTATGTGATGGAGCAGTGAAGCATAATTTCAATATGTGCATGTAAAGACTGTACGACCTTTCCTGAAGTAATCTGTAAGGTTATATCAGCTACTTATGTTGATTGTGCAGATTTGTGACCCTTCGAACACTGATGAGTTTTTCCAAATCTCAAACATTATAATCTGGACAAAACCACCCTGATGATCATTAGCAATCATTAAAACATTTTCTATCTGTCGGTCTCGGACAGATAACAGATTTTTCCCTGCGTCATCCCGAGCATTAATATCAATCTTATCAAACCATAAATAAGCTTCTGCTTTAATACTTTGTCTGTTTGTCTGTTTCTGGTGATGCTGCAGTCTCCTCTTTTCTAATTTCTACACAACATATGGAAGTTTCATTTCTTGTTTTAACAGCATCCACTGATTTTGTGCGATGATGAGACGGTTCTACGTCGCTATAACAAGAAAAGATCGTAGTTAAAACTGAATAATTTGGTTGTATAATATTTGAAAATATTTCATTATGATGCAAAAAAGGTTTTAACGTGCAAAAAGATCTTGTTAAAACAGACAGATAGACAGATAGACAGAGATAGAGAGATAGAGAGATAGATAGATAGACAGATAGATAGATGGATAGATGGATAGATGGATAGATAGATAGATAGATAGATAGATAGATAGATAGATAGATAGAGAAATAGTACTTCAGCCCACTTGACCGTGCCTGATTAGACCACACGGCAGGATCCGTAAGATGGATTATACACTATTCCATCACACACCAAAATGTGACCCTTTATTATATGCCTTTTCCATATTAAATTTCAAATTACATCCTGTTAATTTGTGGATGGAGCATATTAAATGAAACCTTGAGACCATGAAGTATAGAGGTTGAGACCAAGAGATATCACTGTATTTAATTTGGCGAGCCAGTGGCCTGTCTGCGAAATAAATTAGGACTGTAAGTCGGCAGCAAGTGTGTAATTGTGTTTCCTTGATACATTATCAATCAGTAAACTGGAAAAAAAAAAGATCAGCTGATTACTTTTTTATTATAATAAATTAGCAGTGGGATTGTTGCTCTTGAAATAATAATGGCGTTACCTTTCTGAGACTGTCGAGTATCATCTCAAATAAAACATGCACTTGATTCATATTGTAGATGTTTGTGGTGGTGTGAGATAGAGAGAGATCACAGGAGATTTAGGGATTTAAATCTTGTCTCTGTGGGATGCTCTTATATCAAACAGGAGACATATGCATGTGTGGATTGCGAATAATAACTCAGATCTTTTTTTAGTTTTGTGAAAATGGAATTTCTTATCACCATTAAACTGGTTGTATACTGGGGCCCAGCTGTTTGAACCGCGCTGTCTTTAATTAACGCTGTACATTAACCAGCATTGTGTGTTATCACATTCTGAGATATTTAGTGTTTGTTCCAGCTATGGAGTTACTCAGCCGAGAAACACCGCTGGAGAGTGACAGCCACTTTGTCAAGCGCTCTCCTCCCCCTGCGGTCAGGGTTGTCTTTTTGCATTGCAGACTTGGCACGAATAGCAAATGGCAGAGCGGCTCTTGAAGCCAGCGAAGAGGGAGAGGGACGGTACAGTAAATGTTAGATTCAGGATGGGACAGGCGCTGCTACTGTCTGATAAGGGGAGAGCTGAAATCGTGGCATGCTGGCGATCCACCGGGAATCGCCTGCATGTCAGCGAGGTGAGAACAATTGGGAGCAAGGAAGGAGGAAACCCACACTGAGCTGCAGCAGAATTATGGGTATGAGCAGTGAATGGCAGCAGGTGAACAAAAGGCTCAAATACTGTATTTGAGTCAGTATTTTAAACGGAAGCAGTGCAATTTTATGTGCAGCTCCACCGTCTTGATTTTTCCTCACTTCGCTTCTTCGCAAAGAAAAAAAGCAACATCAGAAAACCATGTGATCGCTCGGTGCCTGAGCACTGGCCGGTTTGTTGTGTCTGTACAAGTCTGCAGAAGTCTGAAGTCTCTTGACCGCCGAGCAGATGCCCCATTCTTGAGTAGCGGCAGTAAACATCGGCAGCATTATCAAAGGCCTCAGCTTGCCCTGCTCTCCATCAAGTCTCCACTCAGCTAATGCCTGCATCTGTAATGTCCCAGAGGCTGCCTTATCTCCCCCGGCCACTTGGATTCGTTGCCAACCTCCAGTTCATGGCAAAGCTCTGATCTGAAGACAAGCTCGTCGCGTGCCAAGGTGGGCAGCAGAAAAAAGTGACGTCCCGCCACCAGCACTCATCTCTCCCACTCACGCCCCCCACCCTCCAACGCCAGCAGCTCCCCAGCACACCCCGACTGTGGGAACAAATGCCAGACTCTTTAGTAGATTACCCTGTGCTTTTCCTGCATGTTGTCTCTCAATTTAGAGTCCTGTAGCGACTGTGTGGAGGCTGGAGTCGATTACTACCCCAGCTACTAACACACTGCTGCAGCATAAACACAGGCTGAAGACAAGCCCTCATCCAGAAGGATTAAAACAGCTGCAGCCTCAGTGTGTGCTGCAGCTGGACATCGTTTTGTTTTCAGTGGTGATTTGTCCTATTTGACATCATTTTACTTCAAAACTGAGCAATTAATCAGTTGATTGTCAAAATGCAAAACTGAAAAAAATTCCATCGCAGTTTCCCAGAGCCCAAGATGACGTCTTCACACGTATTATTTCTTGTTTGCAATCACATAAAACAGAGAACAGTAAGTGTGCGACATGCAAAAAAACATTCATCCTGCAGATCACTGCAGTAATTGAGATCTTTAGTATGCAGTTTGTTTGTGTAAATTAGGTCCATCTGGTCGAGAACGGATGTCTGAGGTTTTTAATTAATGAGGATCTGTTGTTCCACCAAAACCCAAAGATGTTCAGTTTACAATGATATTAAACAGTTTGAAATTATAAGAAAAAAATGTTGACAAGTTACTTGAAAGAATCTTCTACTTAACCAATTGACCAACGCCACCTAACTTTTACCGATTTCCTGAAACAATTTCTGTTTATTGTACCGTTGCTTTCGGCAAAATGCAGACGTCAAATTCATGCAATCGCATTCAAGCTGTTTTCTAATTCACGACATGAAAGTCAAGAAACAGCAAATGAACTATAGACAGTATAAAGAATGATATTTGTGCTGCTGTCGGTTGAAAACTACATTTTGAGTAAATACTATGTTCATGCTAGCAATGAAGAGAGATGATCCAGATCCAATGTAAAACCTTCCTTCAATAACGCCTCCACAATAGACAATATAGCAAAAGTGACAGCCGACTGGTCAAGAACATAAACTCCCTTACATCATGTCATTTTCCGTTTCTGTCTTTGTGCAGATTAAACCAACACACTGTAAATTATTGAGCTCTGTTTTCCAGCCATCATGCTAAACTAAACTAACTGCAGGTTTGCATTGATCAGACAGACATGAACGCGGAGGGACGGGATCACAGCATCTCTGACTTTCAGCGTTTGCTGTTGTAAATAAAAGATGATTAAAGGCCTTTGTAAATATATGTTACTCATTACACAGTCCCATGTAATCGTCTATAAATGCCCCCGTGCTCAGAGGCATCATTTAATATTACGACTTCAATAGCGTTTAACGGCACATATCTAATCACGGTGAAAAAGTCAGTGACCTCGCTGCAGCTCCTCTGTGAAAGGAGCAGAGGTCGACCGAGCTGCTCTTGAGTCTCACATTCAAAAAAAATCGAGAACGAAATAGACTCAATTATTCAGCATATTATGTTTTGGTGTGAATTTTATTTGCTAACCTAGATAGTGTGAAATGAATATACAAACCAAAAGCAATTATATAAATAAATAAATAAAAAAGAGAAGAGAGAGAGAGTTGGAATAAATGTGAAAAAAAATCCTTCACTTGAAAATTGCCCTTCTCAAATATTAAATCAATGTGCAATTATTGACCAGCATATGAAATGAATGTCATTCAGCATCCAGCCTGGTGGTCTTTTGATAGCTACAGGGCTCCATCATTTATTCATATTCCTACTTGCATGAATACAGTCATCTGTGCCGCTTTACATGTCACAGAATATGACTGGACTTTCTTGTAAGAGCTCGTCATTTGGCCCGATGGTCAAAACTGAGTTTATCACTGACAATAAGAAAAAAGAGAATAATTCAACGCGGGTAACTCATCACCATCATTATTCACCATCCAGTTAAATTAACATTACGGCCTTCTGTGGTCAGAGAGTCTGGTCCAGCTCGCTTCATGGATGCAGATAAAAAAATTTTTTTAAAAAAGCCTCTCTGCTGAGGTGATCAGTTAACAAGGAACGTGGTCAGGCGTGCAAAATAGCGCAGGATGCCTGATCAAACACATGGTAATTGGCCTCCATCCTCTGAACCATTAACCTTAAAACAGTGTGATGGATACAGCGAAGTCGGATCTGCCTGTGCTCCCAGTGAATGAAAGCTATTTGGGAACACGGCAAAGAGCCTGACAACCACACCGCGCTTAGAAATGTACATCCACACCCAAGGGAACCTGGCAGTGTCAGTTTCAGTCAAAACGCAGAAGCTACAGTATCATTTCTATCTGATAAAATCTCTCATGCTCATCTGCTGGTGACCTTTTTATCACCTGGTACATGAATTTATGTTTGGTTAATTAGGCTTGTGAAGGCTGATGTGACTAGATTTGGAGCGAGGCTGCCAGGGTTAATTTATATTCAGATTGTCTTCATGTTTGAATGTGATCATATATATAATAAAGAATTACCAGTAAGTGGCTAAATAATGAAATATCTCTAATGAATCTCATACAAGTGTTTAAAACACATCTCACATCTATTTGGAAAAAAAACACGACAGAAGGCAAATTAAATGAGATGTTTTAATTGTTGGTTTGTAGCGGTTTTCGTACGAGTTGCTTCATTTCAAGAGCGACGCCGAAACCAAAAAATTACAACATGTGAGACAAGTTAGAATTGCCAGCGGAAAACAGGAAACAGTCTCATATACTGCTTGATCAAACGCATCAATCCAGAGTTGATGTGCTCATGAATGGATGAAATAGGAAATGCAAACCTACTGCACGTCTAAATTCAGTTGCTTCAAGCATTAATCAAGGTAAAGGCTGGAATTAAACATTTGTATAAATTCACAAAAATGAACACGTGTTGAATAGAAGCAGGTCATGAAGGCAGAAGGACGACACCTCTACATGTTGTGTTTCTCACTCGAGCGAGGTTACAAACATCTCGTCAGCCTCGTCGAGTCACCTGGTGTGTCTGTCTCGTCTCACCTGTTACGTTTCTGTTGATGAATAAAAAAAACAACATGGAAACTGCAAACTGCTTCTCATGCTGTGTTTGCTGCCTGCGTCCCTAGATATTTGCCCACGGCTGGATAGCTCCATTACGAGGTACACGTGTCTGTTTGGCATCTTTAAATCGTTGTCAGTTCACCAAAGTCAACAGTCACATGATTATCTCATAATGTTAATTTGGCCGTCAACACTCGATATTCGGCGTCTAATCTGGTAAATACATCATCCTTAGACATAGCAAGTCGCACAATATATCAATAAGGCATCAGTCTGAATTTGAGCTGCTTGATGTAGCGGAAATTCATCAAAGTCAGCAAACAGGAGAGGACGCAGACTGTTTTCAAATTGCAGAGGATCTGCTCAATGAGCCGTAGTCACAAGTGATTTATTCTCTCGTTTTTCAAGCGACTGTACATTTTGTAAATGCCCCGACATATTTGGGGAAATTGTCAGATCGAGAGATGTAATACTGTAAATAAAGAGGGAAGCAAAATGATAAAGTGGAGGATTTTCTACAAACTACCACAAACGTTTTTTAACCACCTTCCTGCAGAGTTTGACCACAGCTAAATATGACGTAGGATACATTTATGTCCATGCAAGAACATGGCTTTTTCATGATAGCAGAGAAAAGCTCCTGTCAGGCAATGAAAAATCCACACTGTGTATATATTCATGTGCAGATACAAAGGTCAACTCAATTATGTGTGAGACACCAGCTCACTTTAACATGTTTTATAAGCCTCGTATTTAAAAGAACATGAGATCATTCAAGCGGCGGCGGTTCAACGAGATAACTGCACTCATGAACAGGCTGACAACGCACAAAACCGCAAAGACACATCCAGAGTGACACGAGAACAATAAACAACTTAAGTTTCGTGAATAACTCCCCCATTAAGTACAAACCAGTCCTTGAATGTGAAGCTGAGTGTCTCCCCTGACGCTCGGCTCTCTAATGGTTTTTGCTTTGTGAATCTTTCTGAATTAAAATAAAGATGTCAGCGTCGCACAATGGGAACGCTCGCTGTTCTTTCTGTACCAGTGTGTGTCTATAAGCCTGTGTGTGTGTACGTGAGTGTGTGTTCAGAGCGGCGCTTTTAATCAGTGTTATGGATAGTTTTAATTTGGCAATGCTTAATATTCCTGTTCCCATTACACTCAGATAGTGTTTAAGCTGCAAAATTGAATTCTTAAAATGAATCATTGCAACTGCACCATGCACCAGCAGCACAGATGATTCAAGTTGAAAAAAATAACATTGCTTTTTTTTTTTTTCCCCCTCCTGCCCGAGAAGGACGGATAAGCTGCTGCAGAAAAGCAGTCCACACGTCACATGAGAGCTGTAAAGCATAATGCTCTATATGTCTTACAAGGCAGACAGACAGATTGGACTTCATCCTCATTAACATAAAACAACAATGTTGCTGTTAAACAGACCACTAAAGCTGCCAGGAGCCTCCAATTATATCTGTTAAGGTGCTGATTGAAAGCTGACGTCACATTGCGTTTAACTGGAGTCTGGAGTCTTATGTGTGATGATGAGGTGAGATGTATAGTGTCGCCAGGGTTTCAGGTGTTATGTTATATGCATTGCCCAAAAAAGAAAAAAAGAAGAAAAAAAATGGAGGAGACCATTCGGCATGGGGTCCTTTCTCAAATCTCAAAGCTCTCGGTTCACTTTGGCGACCCCTGTGGCAATAAGCGGTAATTGCAGTATGGAAAGTACATACGTCTTTGGTGTATTATGCAACATGCTTTACATTCATTCTATTTACTGTCATGCTTTTTTTTTTTTTTTTTTTTAATTTACATGATCGTCACACAATAGCTGTCAACAGTGCAGCTCTAATCGGATCTGCTCCCTCATCCCGCTCTTCTTCAGAGCCATACTCACCTGTAGAGTGAGTATTGAACAAATCATTTTTATTGCTGAGCCGGCTGTCAAATGTATTATGCTTTATAGGCTTTAATAGGGGGAAAGAATTGATGAGTAGTCCAGAAGAAAATGATCAAATTTGCATGTTTATTTTACCCATTTACAGCAGTAGTGGATGAGTGTGTTTTTCTGTAACCAGTGGTGCAATGAGTGCGATTATAAACCTTTGAAATGGTCAAACCTGCAGCAGGAGGACTCTTACATTCAAAACCTCAAGGTTGACAAAAACATGTTCTTTAGTTAGTTCATTTAACAAGTTCCCAACACATAGATGTAAACATAACAAAGCATGTGCTCGACTTTCCCACTGTCCTCATCATCGTCTACACTCGTCTTAATATATTTGTTATCTTAGTAGTTTCTGAGTGCGACATACTTTCAGTTTCACTTGTGTTGGCAGTTGATAACAACTATTACAGACCAAATATTTGTATCTTGATTATCAGAATCAGAGTCATTATGTAATGCTAACGTTGGGAGAGAAAGGGACGGCCACCACAAGACCAGTCCACCAAACATCCTGAACCTCCCCAGTCCTCGCTGGACGTCACATCCTGGACATCCAAACAGTGTTGTCTGTGTGAGTCAGTTTGCACCTGGTCCTTCAAGACATGTCCTCTGAGATGGTAACTTTGAATACTATCAGAAAAAAACACAGAAAGCAGCTTCACATCCAGCTTGGTCTACTCTCTCTGGTGGATCAACCACTGCTGCAAGATGGACAATGCATCACTAACTAACATCCAGGTTGTAATAAAGCAAATGCAAGAGCTTTCTTCAGCTCAATCGATAAATAAAGAAAAACCTTCAAGATTATTAATTCAGTTCTGATGTCAAACCAGTAGCACTGTGTTTGTATTTTTAATCACAAGACGTGATAATGAGGACATCTACAAAAATCCATCTAGAAAATGAATGTGCAATAATGTTTAAAACGCTCGAGCGTTCTCTCTAACTCTGGGAAGGAAGCGACAACTTCTTCTGACTGACTATCTCCAGTGTGTATCTGAAGCTCGCCTGTCGTCGCTTTCACACTTCCATGCTTACTTGCAGTGGGTGGCTGCAGCTGTTGCCTACCTGTCATCCATGGAATGTGGTGTAAATCAAATAGTCTCATATCACAGACATAATGAAAATCAAATATATACCACATGTGTTATTTAAGAGCGATAATATAATTGCTTGGACGCTTTGGAGGTTGATTTATGTGACCTGTGACCATCAATCAATAAATCAATGAATAGAAAAATGAGTGGGAGCTTTGGTCCAGCATATTTTAACCGATGTAGGCAACATGAACGAAAAAAAGCACAACATAATATGCAGTAAATATACTGCTACTGTGCATCCTGGCTCATGGGCGACAACTGGATCTAGAACTAGAACAATTCTGATAACTGATTGTCATGAAACCAAAATCAGTTTCATTAGAAAAATCAGCTTCTCAATTGTGAATATTTGCTGATTTGTATTCTCAGTATTTTTTTGTTGAGATTCAGATGGTCGATTGGCAAAAAGCAAGGAGTCTAAAAACTTTAAATTGGGTCCTGGAAAATTGCAGTGCCATTATTGTGACCCTACTTGAATGAAATGGAGCCATCATGGATGTTATTAGTAAAACTGAAGAACTGTTTTTCTTACTGTGATAAATCAAGATGTCTGCCATGAAAAATGACTATTGTGGAACATACAACATACTTTTAACCTTCACTGTCAGTATCCTCGTTGCATTTCTTTTTTTCATAATTGCATGATATTAATGGAAAATTATAAGCTGGTCATCCTGATGCATCTATACATTTTTACTTTTCTCTTTCTCTGTACTGACATGTAATGATGAATGATGCATATTATGATATATATCAGTAACATTGATCTGCTTTAACTTTACCTTATTTCTCCTGACACAGTTTTCAAAATACAATATGAATAAACAGAGTCCTGATGAAAAAGATCTGTTTTGGAAAATTTGGTGCTTTTTGCTTTTTCACCAGATGTTAAACTCACTTTCAACCTCCACTTCTTTATAATAACAATAATTGAATAATATGAATGTGAAATCATATAGCAGTTGTTTTGGTCTGAATTATTCTTTAACACAGTTTGCATTTGAGTTTACATCTCCACATTTCTGCTTGTGCCCTCTCTCCACCCCGGCTGGTTCTGGATACCAGCTTAAAAATACCCTGACATTGTCTACTGTACAGCATTTCTTGTGTCTTGGTAATTGAACAAATAAATTGGGAGGACTGGGTCGCTGTGTACTGACATGCAATGATGAAAGTAAGCATCAGTAGTGGGGACAACAGCAACAGTGTGAACGCTTTGACATGTTTGGCCAGACAATCTGACAGCAGATGGATAAAACATTGCAGTGTTGCAGCCCTTCATTAGGCGAGCTGTCAGCTGATGCCTCTCTACCTGTTATGTATGCTGATAGCTGGCACACAATGTTCCTGGTTGCACTTCACCTTTGAAAAATTAAAGCATTTCTCTCATCCGCTCGCTCGCCGTCATTTAATTAGCAGAGATGCGGCACCCTCACCCATTACTCTCTCACGCCTTCATCCAAACTAGCCATCATTTATAACAACAGCAAAATATTATTGCTGTGCACAAAATACGAGCCAAATATATCTGCACAGAAACAATGGCACGGTGGCAAACATCCACTCTGCCCCGTGAGTATTTCAGGGTGGAAGCTATTATTCATTCGCGTGGGTTTACATTATAGTAACACCATTCAGAGAGTCGGCTGCACAGGATGGATTCTTGAAAGGAAACTAACATGAACTGATTCAAGATGTTTTTTATGCATTTACACCCTCCAGTATTGTAGGACACCTTAAACAGACTCTGCACTATGTTAATCTTAATTCTTAACATTTCCAAGCATCCTTTAAATAATCCCTGCAGAGTAAGAGCAGCGCTGATATCAGGTTGCATCACAAGTGTGGGTAAATCTCTTTAAACATCTCCAGGTGGTGTCTAAAATAGAGCTCTGTGACAATACACTTTGCCTGTAAAAGAAGATCAGGTGCAGGCTTTGCTCTGTTTTCTCCCATAATCTAAACTGATTCTGCGAAAGGCTAATAGATGGCATCCGATTTGCATATAAATTATTGGGAAGTCTCTGGTGATCTATGACTCTCAGTCTGATTTAGCAGCTATGGAGCGGCAGGGGAGGAGCTGGAGGTACAGTGGGGGGAGCCCGGGGAAAGACGGAGCATCCGCAAACAAGGGCGAGTTTTTATTTTTGTTTGGCAACAAGAGAAGCGTTTTAATCACGTCTCAGATTTCTTGGCCCTCTTTACCTCCACACAGAGAGCCACCCTCCTCTTTCATTAGGGTTTTTTTTTTCTTCCTCTTCTTTTTTTGGCTCAGCTCGCTCTCAACAATTATAAAATTGGGTTAGGCTCAGAGGATGACCTGCAGGAGCTGCACAAATGTCTGCAAACACGATTCATATCCGCGAGAGTTGTTTTGCTTCAGCTGCAGCAGAAAAGTGTAAAAATTGATTATTTATTTGAGGCTGTTTAATCCACTTCAATCCACCATATTTTATAGTGTTTTGTTTGTAGGCTCTTAATGTGCAAAGTAGCTGTCAGATAAATGTAATGGAGTAGAAGAAAAAGAAGTAGAAATACTCGTGTAGAGTACAAGTAAGAGTTTGATACTTCTGCATATACATTGGCTGCTTTACTTTGATCAATAACATTGTTCTGCTTTGTCTAACTTCTCTCTCCTGTGAGTCCACCTCACAATATCTGGGATTATTTTTCTACCTGTGACATGATTCCAGTCCATTCAATAACATCATTATCAGTGCTGATTCTGATCCATTGTATCATCTGCATCTTTTTTTCTAAATCTTGCCTCCTGAAGTTTTGAAAAGATTCATATTCTATAGAAAACAGTGCAATTATTTCCTGTACTAAGCGTCGTCTTTCGAAAACAATTTTCTCAGTCACATACAATTCATTACAATGCAAGTTTTTGGAACATTCAACGGAGGTGACATTATTTTACCCGTTTCCGCGCAGCTCGTTTGTCGAGTGCATCGTACTCGGAGTAATAAGACGTATAATTGAGGCAATCCTGTGAAAATGATGCAGAAGATTGTGTGAATCATTGTGTAAGTGTCTGCCGGGCCCGTCGCAATCAACTGGGAGACCCCGGGTTGTTGGCGGCACAGCTACAGGCATCGGGAGAAAGCGTCAGAAGCTCTTATGCAAATGATGTAATTTTGCATTGAGGTCCACTCAGTAACTGCTGTATGATTGTGCTGTATGTTTTCAAACAGTTTCTCCACAAGTGCCCATGTTTATTTATGCGGCGTAACGTATTCATATCCCTCCACTTTTACCAGCACCGTGTTGTCTTGAGGAATTAATTCAAAGGCCATACATTCTTTGACATCTATCGACACAATCTACATATAACTACCACCTGTTAGTTAATGCATGTTGTCGAAATATCCAAACACACATTGAAAGAAAAAAAACCTCCATGGCGATATTTCACTTCCTGTTTGCGTCACACAAAGCAGAACGACATACCTCAAAATGTATTCATCACAACAATAAGAAACACTGTAAGCACATAGTTTACAGTAAAAGGTAAAGAATGTTATGTTTCACTTGTCTCTGTCTACCGTCCATTTCTCCAAGTATTTGCAATGTGTTGAAAGTCAATGGACCTATAAAGACATTTTTTTTTTTTTTTTTTTACATAAACTGTTTTTGTCCTAGGTCTTGCAATAAAATACCTGAGAACAAATGTGCTGCCACTGGCATCAACAATAATGGCATTTCTGACTTTCTGTAATTACCTTGGAAGAAAAATATATACAGTACAAATATATAAATGCCATGTTGGATGTGACAAAGCGATAGGCCATTAAATGCAGAGAGTGAGAGACCACCTGGGGTTTAAAGTGTCACATTAGGTTTATGACACAGGAAATTTATGATGCCAGTGTTTGCCCACACGTGCACAATATAATAAACATTATATTAATGCACTAACTGTGAGGAAATGTGAAATTTCCTTCTGCTGTTGCTACAAATAACTTCACATCTTGCTGTATGCATCATGTGAGCATGTGTTGTTAAGTCATTAAAACCGAACCTTATTGTACTTAAATGAACCCAAGCAAGTCGACACAGGCGATAATGAACGCCTCGGACCATCCATCTCCTCAGGAACGACAGCTACATCTCCGAAAGTGCTGATCAGCTTATTTTCTGAAATGATGCACTGTTAATGGCGAGCACGTAATGGCTTTCTATAGCGTGTCCATTCATTTCGGCGAGTAGATTCATATATCACCGTATTTTAAGATGTGCGCCGTCGATTTCCTGTTAGCAGCACCTCATTTATGTTTATTTAAATATTGAGGATCCTTCAGCCGAGGGATGTTTGTGAGTGGAGGAAGCTGCCGACGCTGAGAGCTCGCTGTCAATGATTTGGTCGTCCTTCATTAACAGGGAGTCTAACAAAATCAATGGTTTCTATTTTAATCATACATGTTTAATATCTGGCTGATTGCAGAGTCAGATAAACTTTGTTTTAGTGAATGAAATGAAGTTTGAATTGAAAGGAAGAAGTACGAGTAACATGCAAATACTAAAGTGCTTTTTGAACATTTAGCAAAGCCAACATACCTCAGTCCTAAATTTGACTACGGCTTCTTATCAGTAATGTTTTTTTCTCCATGCAAGGTTCAAACAAAAAATCCTCTGTTCCCCTAAAGCCATGAACAGCATAAAATAATGTTTTATTTTTGTCCGTGCGCTCTCCACACCATTAATTTATGCAATTTATTTTCTAATGAGTCAATTAGATTTAGATTACAAAAGGGCTGGTGAGTTTAATTAATCTATAATGGATAATTGCCCCACGTCATTTGAAACTTTCCCCGCTGTATTGGATGTACTCAAACATCAGGATACCGTTATGGACATGCTGTTATACATATTTTATACTGTAAAAAAAAAAAAAAAGCACAGAGTGAAAATTAAATTGAGGCTAACAGAGAGATGTGAATATGGTTTTGCTCACTGAAAGTAACTTCTAGATTATTCATCTGATAACTTGTCAAAATTTCTGACACCAATTATAACGGCAGAACGTGCCGAAGGCGAAGACTTGATAATAAAGAAAATGCGAAAGCAACAGTTTTCTATTATTAACTGGATGAGATGTCATTGAGTAAATGAGTAAAGATATAACCAAGTAGTTCGTTAACACTTTAGTAGCATCCTGTTACGCCAGGTTCAGACAGGATATTTCTGTCTGTTACCGTGGTCACTGTGTCAGATGAGACGATTACAGAGTAAGAAATTCTTCCTTTATCTTGGTTGAAAAAAGCTACACATTAGTTCTCGACCAATCATAAGTGGCCGTCATTTAAAACCTGTGTGATGTCACTGAGAAAGAGGTTCTAGGGACGGACTTTCCGGAATGATGTGAACAAACAATGTTGGTGCGTGTGATACTGATCGACTGCTCCAAAGGTTAAAAAAGAGAGAAAAGGTGAAGGTGATCAATTGGTGCAACTATTGAACAAATTTGGGAATACTTGGACTCCCAAAATTTTTTTGTCGGGACATCATGAGTCATCCCAAATGCAGCTTCACTGCTGTCCACTACAACACACTACACAGGATAAAACGGTTGATTACCATTCTCAAAGTCCATTGTCATTTTCGCCCTGATCAGAAGCTGCGCATCCGTCATCATCGAGCGATCGAACTGATATCAGGGTCTGATTATGACTTTTAAAGCCGTAACTGTGACAGCTTTCCTTCAGACCTGAATGCATGTTCGGACTTTTCAACATGAACCACAGGAGCTGAAGCTTTTTTTCTTGTTTAGTGACAAATGTCGAGATGCCATTAAGAGAGTGAGATACTGCACTTCGCTCTGGTGAAAATTCTCAAACGCTAACGGTTCAAGGCTGATTTGTACTGGGCAGCTCCCAGGAGTGAATGTCTTAAAAGAAATGTTTGCTGAGACACTGTGTGCTTGAAACCTCCCGAGTAAAACAAGAAGAGGTGGAATAAAAGCGAGGAGCGTCGACTGTGTTCACATCGTTTTTCTACCTTCAGACAAACCAGTTTTTGTTATTTTTAAAGATCAGATCATTGCTTACTTCTTTTATCACTTTTATTTTGTAAACTATTAACCCATTATCGGGAAAGTGACTATTTTTGGTAATTGAAAACAACATGAGACATTGAAAAATGTTACAACAGAAATTAAAGCTTTGTTATGTCCTCTGATAAGACTCGAAGGTTGAATTTTTGAATTTCAAACTATTTCAACAAGGGGGGTTAAAAATTAACTTTTAAGGGTTAAAGTTATTTAACCACTGTCATGATCATTGAAACCACCTTTTTGATGGAGTTATATGAAACCAGACACAGACTGTAAAACATTTCACGAAGGCTGACGTGACGCCAAGCCTCACTTAAAGATCCATAAATTCAACATAAGCAGGAGTCAAACCAGGAGCTTCCTGTTGCTCACAAATGGAAATGGACAGCTCCTGCTGACTGCATTATTTTTTTGACAGACGCTCTTTAGATTATTGAAGTTTTCTATGACAGGAAACATATGGGGTGGTCAGCAATCACTACCTCGTTCTGGGGCCAATTTCCCATCTGCATTCAATACTCTGACAGAACGTAGATACATGCAAAATGAGACGGATGCTCCAGAGAGGCCGTCCTCGTGCTTCATCAGCGTGTCAATAATAATGCCCTTTTGTTTTAAAAAAAATACTTTTTGTTCCTGAAAATGGAGAAATGCATCATCTGTTATGGGCTCATGTGCGGTGTTACTAATATTTTACATTTATTTATCTTAAATTCTTGGTGTGGTGTTTGTTGTGATGCTTGTCCTTGATTTGAACTGATGAGGAAAAGACAGTTTAGATTCACAGTGACACAGTAGCAGATATAGATTTCAGTTTTTTCTTTCAGACTCAAATTTAACTTTGCGAAATTGTCCTATATGCATCATTTTTCTTGATCTGTCTTTTCCAGAAGATGTTAAAACAGTTTGTCATTGTCCTGCTCATCCAACCTCGACCTCAATCTTGACATTTTCCAAGATAGGTTTCAATCTTAAAAGTAAAAGAAAACATATAAATGAACCCAATCAGAGCTGGGGAACAGCTTGTATCTGCAACAACACAATGAAGATTTCCAGGTGGGCTGAATTTTAATATCGCTGGTCACATGCTGAACCCAAACCTTCTGTGGTGACACGAGATGATTGGCAAGGGCGGAGAGAAAGATAACTCCCGCTCCTTATGTAAAATGACCGATCATTAATTATGCATAAAGCTAGATAAGATATTTTATTTTTAGATACTCCTGAAATCTCCCAAGAGCGACCTTCTTTATGGCACCAGGCAAACAGTGAGCCCTCTGTATTTATTACACTCTTAACTCGGATAAACAGCCCTGTCTTTATTTCTCAATGGGTTCATGTGTTTTATTTATGTTGCTGTTTTAATGCATCAGAATTGTAAAATGTCTTATGAAATGAACGCTAATATATTGTTCAACAATTTTATATTTTAATGAAACAAAAAAGCATGTTTTTATCTGCTGATTTTCTGGTTCTACTTCTTTCATTTCCCTCAGCTGAATCTTGAGAATTATTTCTACAGCAATGATTAAATTTGGATCAATAGTCTCTCAAATATGACTGAAAAAGCTCAAAAATAATGTACATTTGTGATACTTCTGCACTGTTGCACTAAAGGTTTGATGATAAAGCTTAAAAAAAATGATGCTCTCAAAATTTTATAGAAACTAACAGAGACAACAACATCCCTGCCTCCAAGTCTGATATTTTAAGACATACGGTTTATGTTTCTGTGCCTGGGAATACTGAACGCACAGAGGTTATAAAAAAAAAAAAGGCTCTCCAACTGTGACTTTTTAAATCATCCATCATCCAATCACTGCGAGGCATTGAACCTCTGTCTTTGCTGACCTCCCATCGCCCACAGCTGTAAATCTGCGGTGATGATAATGAGAGCCCATCAAAAGGCAAGGACCTGCAGATCGGAGACTGACAATTAAACCGGCAATAAAGTCGTGCACATGCCCACACACTGACACACAATCTGAGACAGGGAGATGTTCAGTCAAGTATGTACCATGTTCTCCTTCAATGTTCCCTGTATATATTTGAAACACAGTGAATATTGGCACACAGGATGCTGCTCCTGTCTGCAGCCATGTTTTTTTCCTTTGTATAAAACATTTTGAAATCCATCCAGTATTTATAGCGAAAGCTGCATTCTGATATCTAATCCCCACAACACCGCCGCCATGCATCCCCAGCCAGCAAAGGTGGAGGTGTTCGCACAGGGAGAGGAGTGCAAGAACCCGCCTGTGCACAGAAAGTCGTGATGGATTTATGGTGAAACGGGTGATACAAACACAGAGGGAACTATAGAGGCCATCTCATTTTCTAACATGTCGGGCAGCTTATATGATACTGCATCACATTTTCTTCATTTTAATATGCTTTAAAGACCATCAGGGCATCCAAGAGGGCACTTTTGTTTCTAACATGGAGGCACATGAGGGGCGGTCGTTTTCATATCGAGCTGAAGTGGCAGGGCGGCGGCTCTCATGGACATGACATGTACTGGAAACCAGCACTTGAGATCAAGTTTAGGTCATAGTTGCCCAATCGTTCCTCTTTCACGTCACCATGGATTGAATAGTGCACTGAAGGTGGTAGGAACACTCTGGAATTTTTGTCAGAACATCATGATGCCTAATAAATACAGTGTCCAATACGACACACTACACAGGACAAAACGCTGATACGATTTTGCAACCACTGTCATTCAACCCGACTTCTGACGCTACAGCTTTCAGACAACATCCCTGCAGAATCAAATGTCTCTTGACTCAGTTTGCATGTTCAGACTTTAACAGTTTGGTTAAGGGAAAGCACACCCTACCTTTAACTTAACAAGAGCTCACACGTAAGCACAAACACATCAATCATGCCTTCGCGCTACAAGCTGATTTAATTTTCCAAGATTATAAGAAAACTAATGAATTATGTAAATGTTTTTCCCAAAACTTTCAGCATCAATATTTTGCGACTTTGCTGATAACATTCATTAAAAGTGTCACCCAGCATTATGCTTCTCCCCTGACATATTTGCTCTTGCAGGGACAAGGTCGGTCAGAAACAGCCCGAGCATCCATGACTTGTTTTTTACTTCCTCTCAGCAGCAGGTTCATATAATGTCCTGTACCTCCAGCTTCATCTTTGACAGGATGCAATGCTGTATTTGCAAACTTGTTAACGGAGCAGAAACGTCAGCTCTGGCTCAACTCTCTGAAAGTGTTGCTAAGACTTTGCAGGATCTCTCCCCTGGTTGAAATTGGACTGGCTCCCACTGCAGCTCGCTCGCCGCCTCTGGAGGCCGCGGCAACAATCCAGGAAAAGAAGCGCTGTAGTTTCCATTAGTTTGAAATCCCCACTGATGATATCACTGACAGCTCGGTTCAGGAAGTACTCACAGCCCACCTCTGTGACACAGACTGAGGAATGGTGCTGCTCTTTAATGAAGACTGATGTACGGAGATTAAAAACAGAAAACTGTCCCTTTAATTAATTGGCTTTACATTAAATATATAACAATTACTTTTGCTGTTACGCCGCTGACAGTTGAAGAAAAAGTCAGGTTTAACCCATAAGCAGCTTAATAGCAGAGAAAATAGAATAATCACCTGTAAACACATTAGGCCTCCGTATCAGTTTACTCACTAATGGCTACAGACAGCTCGAATGAGGATAGATACGCCAATCAAGTCAGACTGACTCCCAATGATTGATGACTGTCATTTTTGTTTCCTCGCAGGGAAAATCTACCTGAGGGTCAAACCGAGTCACAGCAGCTTCATACTTCAAAGTGTTGAATACATGACATTATCTTTACTTTAAATAATGGAAATATTTATTTACTACACAGATTATGCAAATACACAGAAATGCACAAAAAGGACACAGAAAACTGTACCAGAGCTTAAATGCACTAGTGACAATTCTCTGTTTAAAATTGGATGCTATGATGTTAGATTTTGGTTTTAGCCCCATGATTTGCAAAATAATTATCATTAGACTTCGTATTGGTTGACTTGTTTCCTAAACTGAGCTCCTTGTCCAACTTGAAGACGGTCTTGGAAAAGACCAAAATGTGTTTCTCACACAAGTTTTGCCTGTTTGTATTTCAGCATATTTCTTGGACAGATCAGTTTTAAATAATTTCATTATTGAGAACTTTGCTTTCTTTTGTCTTCTGACTTTGCTCGACTCTGTCTTGCTCAGTGTTTTAGGAGATAAACTGTAGTTTGTGATTCTTTTTCATTTTTTTGTTTCTTTAAATATTGACAAAATTGACTTTTAGTCTGGGATCTAGAAAAATGATCGTCTTTTGTCTTTTGACTTTCCTTCTTGTCCGTTACTCGAGGAAATAAATTGTAGTCTGTAGTTCTTTTAGATTTTGTTTCTTTAAATTACATGAGTCTTGTTTTTTTTACATCACATAACTTGCTGGGATCTAGAAAAAATGATCTTCTAATAGAATGATATCTGTGTGTGCATACTCTACATTTGCAATAGACGGTGTGCCAGTTTCATGCAAAGATGTCCAGCTTAGCAAATAGGTTAAAGCTTGAACTGAACTCATCCCCTCTCCTACGTCTGCACCTTGAAAGAGCCATTTCTTTAAAACGCATATTAACGAGGCCAAAGGGGAAAAATCTCAGTGCCAACGGTGGGCAGCTGGATTTAATACATTTGAGCACAGAGCAGTTATTTTAACGCATGTAGATGCATAAGTGCCACTTCAAATACACAAATTCCTAAAGTCAGCAAAAAAAATGATAAGATTTACATATAATTTAAGAGGCTTTATTCTCGGAGCAGCCTCTGTTCGGCAGTTTTCTCTCATTGCATGGAGTTAATGAAGTGCACAGCTCAGATTTGGCCACTTTGATGATGATGCACTCTTCTCTGCACAGATGAAGCAAACTGTAGTGAATCGGGGTCTGATAGTTAGGAAGTGGTTGTTGACCGGCGCTGTAAACTTTTGGTCATCTAGGTCACCCAAGGATTTTTTTTCCATCCAAGGTTACATGTGATAAGCCGAGTATGATGGATTAGAAGAACTAGTTAGAAGAACAACTCCTCTGCAGCTGCTCCTATCAGTGGGCCTGTTCACAGTCTGTACGCAGTGAGGCTGAGCTTATGGGATTACAGTCAGAGTTCAGTGGCAGCTAATCAGAAACAACCAACAGATACTTTTAATATCCCACTGTGCTTGTTAAAACATTGTTGGGAACTGCCACTGCAAACGTGGATTAAATAGTGAGTGGGTTTTAAGTTCTGAGACAATGCCTTCAAATAATTTTTCCTCACTCAAACATTCTGTTTTTTCATGCGATCAAACTGACAGAAGGTCGGAAATTTATGTAAAAGAGCAGCGAAAATAAAGATTTTATTTGTGTCGTGGTATTCAAACGCGACTTCCCGTGACCCTTGAAAAGAACTGCGCCAAAAATGAAATAAACTGTCATGCTGTTTGAAACAATACGCCCCCCCCCCCTCCTGTCGCTCTGTGGCCCAAAACAAAGCACTGATTTGTTTAGTGTGAAGCAAATTACAAGGAGAAGAATACTTATTGTTTGCAGTGCAGCTTGTGACAGGCTGATAATTGTAGTTTGCTGGCCAGTGGGAGACAAACAAATCTGAATGGTGAACGAAATGAACGCACGGTATGAAGGAAAAGTTTCATGTGTTCAAAGTCAGTTTTATTGACTCTGTGATTCTGTTGGTTTAACATCTGTAGGTTGTTGTTTTGTTTTTTTTTTTAAATCTCCTACACTTGCAGCAAATAACGTTCATTGGTTATTTAGTAAAACCGAAAACATGAACACGTGAAGCACTGATGAACAGTTGAGCCGTTTGGCAAATTTGTAACCAGATGTGCTGAATACTGAATTTTAAGAAATCTGATTCGAGCTTTTCAAATGTGAGAACTCGCTCATTTTCATGTTCTTATGTGATAATGAAGGAATCATTTGGGGTTTGGTGTAACAGGGTCTATTGTATAGTAGTTATTTGCTCGTGTAAATATGTACATATATATAATAGTATGTGTTATAATTACACTAAATCTGTGTAACTGAGTTTATTTTATTTCTATTCATTTTAGTTCATGCCTGACAGGTTGGCCCTCCAAGTCATGTGGAACTGTAATTTTAGTTTGTACCCCTACGTTTATGTTAAATGTAACACTTTCAACTATAAAGTAGCATTTTCGCGCCCTTGCCTCTCCCCTTTTGTTTCTAATCTCCATGGGAGAGGTACTTGGTTTAGCCTCTGCTACTAGCACAACTACCACAACGCAGAGTCAGACCCGACCGGTCACACTGGGACTAAATACTACATTTAGAGAGATCCACTTGGGCTCTGAGGAAGTGAGATGTTTTCTATTTTTTTCCTATTTTATGGATCAAATAACTAATTGATTAATTGGGAAAATAATCAGTGGATTAATTGATAATGAGAAACATTGTTAGTCGAGCCCTGAAGGACACTTTGCTTGAAACTAGACATGTCAAAGGTGAAGTGTTGATGTTTGGGATTAAACCAACAAATCTCACTTTTCTAAACTGATGTTCTCTGGTTTGTTTATTCATTTATTTGATCTGTTCACATGTTTTATGCTCTGTATCTTAATTGCTCTATGTTTTTAATAAATAACTTTGTTTTGAAAAATCATATACAAATAAAGTTATTATCATTATTATAAAAAAGCAAGCTGCATGCTCTGTACCACTCAAAATAAGCCTCTGAAGCAAACACACTTTCATTCCACACAAACACCATAAGAACTCACTTCTCATCAGTGAAGCTGCTCTGAATGAGTCGACTCACCTGTTGTTTGGTTTGGATTAAAGCCTGTGTATCGTGGTCCTCAATGGGAAACCATCGAGTTTCTCCACATTTCACACTGTCTAAGTATCTGAGCATCGTAGCCACTTTTTGGTTTGATGACAGCTTTGCAAACTCTCGTCATTCTCTCAACCAGCTTCATGAGGTCTTTGGACGACGAAACAATATTTACTAATATCATAAAGTCTCGACTCAGGGGCCTTTGATCGATACGAGATGATATCAAGCCGTACACCCATTTAACACAATCAGTAACATGATGGCTGGGAGCTGAGTGAAACAGCTGTTCTGACAGTCACAAATGTGAACAGTCAGGTTCTGAATATTCAGGGAGGAGAGTTAAAAGAGACAGTCAGTTCCCAGCAGAGCCGCGTATGTGAAACAGAAAATCATCCCTCACTCTCTCACTGCCTGCTCCATCGTTTCCTCCCTTCACACAAGGCAAAAACAATAAAGTTATTATGCTTTTTTTTTCTTGCCTCACAGTTAATCCCTGCTGTGAGATTTTAAGAACTGAGGTTTTATTGTTGGGGCTGAGATTAACTTTCTCTCGGTCCCAGCAGCAGCAGCAGCACAGCTCCACCAGGAGCTGCAGTTTACACCTGTAACTCTCGACTTGTTTCACGAACAACAAGCTAAACACAATGAAGCATTATGGGTCTGTATAAAAGTCTATTTATTGCATTTTCAGTCACAGGTAGTCTTTTAGTCAATAGCTGGAAACACAGCTCACGAGAAAAAAGCCTGCAGCAAAAGAGCTGTTTGTTGTTTGTCTCTAAGCTTAAATACAGTAAATTGCTATTTGACCATCACTGTAATGGTCTTTGCTCCTTTTTCTCAAAGGTGCAAACTGAATTATTCAAAACAGTATTTTAGTCTGAATGGTAAAAAACAAACAAGCAACAAAAATCACTCGATTTAATAAAATAATAATTTGTGTTATGATTCAATTATTCGCTCTGTGGAATTAGCAACCCGTGCTATTGTTTTCGGTGCGAGACGGACGCTTTCAAGCTCCGCTCTCGCCGCCCAAACAAAGACGCGTCTTAATGAAAAACATATAGAGTAGGTGTATCGCTAACGAAGCTGCCTCCGCACACACGGCGACGTCCCAACATCTTTTTCAACACATTCCAGCTCCCGAGACAAAAGCCACAATTTGTGTGGACCTGCACAAAATTACAACATAAACCTTCATGTCGCCTCTAAATAAACAGCTCATCCAGTCGCTGGGTGAGTGAACAGCAATATTTTCCACAGCAAAAATTAAAAATAATAGCCTAAAAATAAGCTTATTAGATCAGATGATGCTGGTGCCACATGTGAAATCAGATCAGATCAATAACATGATGCCGAGTTGATGACAGCTGTTCCGAAAGATCACACAGTTAAACATGAGCACACAAAGTTCGACTGTCAGCGAGTTGAAGTTGTGTGTTTGCAGGAGAGACAGGAAGCAGCATGAGCTCTTATTCTGTTGACTGGGAAGCTCTTTCATGCACAGCTGACTTGGCTTTTATGCACATGAGAACATGAGGGAAAAACAGACACAGACAAGTTATGTTGCCTCAAATTCAGATTTTTGAAAATGCTGATTTTTAAAATAACAAACCAGCATCTCCTCCGTGTAACAGTCCTGACCGACATGTGCTGCTCTGCATCAGCAGCTTGGACAGTAATTACAATGCACCTGTAAAGCCGGAGGCCGCCATCGACCGGCGATCTATTGATAGTCTTTAACCTTTATCACAAGCGAGCATTACTTAGCATGAGTTAAGTTTCGAGTTCATCGTAGGCGTGTTATCCAGAGGCCCGCGGGCGGATGAAGTCACATTAACCTGAGGTGGAAAATGAAAACACGGTGGACATAAGTGGGTGGATATCATCTTGAGAACAACACACAGCTTTCCAGCAATTTGAAAGCAGATCTTTTTTTTTTTTTTATTCATCCCTACATAAATGGTTTCAACAAATTCCATTTTACTGCTTGGAAACAGTAAAATTCCTTTAATATTGTTGTGGTGGGAAAATGACAGTCAAACATTTTTGGCTGCACATTGTTGGATGAATCAATCTCAGAATTTTACAAAAGGACCTGCATCACAGAGCTGATTGGAGGCGCTCTTCCATATCATCACCAGATTTGACCTTTCTCCAAATATGATTTTCTTCTCTCTTTTTTTTCCCAATCCAACCAATGCCATCCCTGCACACTGAGACTCTCCCGTTCACATTCACCAACATTTCCGTCCCACCATCAGATTCCAAACAGTCAAACAATAAGAATCAGATTTGATGGCGTTGCCTGATATGTCCGACTGTCTGCCAGGATGAAACCAATCAGGCTGCATGAGTCTGAGTGTATAAACTGGTCACGCAGCTTGTGAACCAGCTGGAGGTTCAGAGAGATCGGTTTCCTCTAGATATCTGGGCGAGAGAGCAAAACCACAAGTTCACAAAGTCAGTAAAAAGTCACCGCCAAGCATCTGTAGGATTTAGGAATAAAGCTGTTGTATGTCATGAGCTCATTCTTGATTAGGAGACGCTCGTATCATCACTGCTGCTGAACGATGTTACTCTGTGATTTCACCAAAAAAACTAGTGATGAGGAGTTCAGAAGTTCAGCAACGACCATCAAGCTTCTGCAGCATCAGTTAAAAATCTGACACAAGATGGTGACCGTCTGTTAACAGCTTGTCTCGACTGGAATTCATTTATTCTATTAATGCAATTAAGTCACTGCAGATCAAAAAGTTGGATAATTCAGCTACTGGATTGAATAAAGTTCTGAATCAGTCCTTCACATTCTGCACAACCTGAAGCTGCAAAATGGGATTTTCATTGATATGTTATAGGTGAATTTAGTTGATTGGAAGCAATGTGTTAAAGCTGTATGAAGAGAGAGTGATTTGTTTTTCAGAGATGGAGAGACACTGAAAAAATAAGGCAACAGAAAAGTCATGTGTAAAATGCTGTTCGTCATGTTTCCACATCACGATGTTGTAATACACAAATACGTGCCTGTCAAATATCTTCTTCATGAAGGACAACACAAAGAGATTAATGCAAACACAAAGGCAGGTGAGACAGGGCAAAGACAGCTTTTGATATCCAGTCTCCACTTGCACAGAACATCGCTCAAACTAGAACAAGAACAACCTGAACTGTGACTCAAGCTCACTGGAAATCAAGAAATCACCTCAGATGCAACTGCTGTCAGGACGCTGTCAGACGAAGAAGAAAAACATCATCAAAAGTAGATGAAGAAAAAAAAAAAGCTGGTTTCTGGTTGATTTAGTTTGAAAAGCTTCAAATGTCCAAACTCATTGTCTCAAAGAGCAAATGAACTTAATTCAAGTAAGAAAAATGATATGAGTTCAGCGACATTACTGTCATGTGGGCAATGATACGCTGCCAAAACTGGGATAGTGCAACTGTGTTTGAAGTTAAAGCTTTCTAGATTTTAGCTTTTTATATAAAGTCTTTTTTATGTGACATGTTTATCAAGGAGAGAGAATCAGAATCAGCTGCAGGCACAGGTTCGGTTCGGACCCCCAAATATTGACAGGTATTTTGCACACTGCTTCCACTTATCGACGACTTATCGTTATCCAGGTGAGGTGCTCAATATATCGTGCTATTGATTTGAGGCCATATCGCCCAGTCCTACCTGAAAGACTAATTAAAGTCAATTAAATTTAATTCACTGCCTCTTAAAGTCCCATATACTCTTAAATTAGAAGCCACACTTATTTCACATTTAAAACACTCAAGCATTATATCACAGTCAAACACGCTCCCAAACCAACAAAATGACCAAAGAAGTAAGTTAAACGCAAACAGGTAATTCACTGAACATGTAAATAAGCAATAAACACATCTCTCAAATGAAAATGCATATGCTCTCAGAATTTAAATAACAACTGATAAACTATGTGAGGGGCCAACTCACCAATCCCACACGCACACAAGCCAGCTTATTTAGCTATATACAACCTTCACCTGCAGGCCTGAGCGCTGAGGCCCAAAACTTAATGGCCGCTTCAATCCAGTTGCAAACCAAATAAAAGGGGTACCTGTTCAGTAGTTCAGCATGGTCCAAGTTCATGTGAGAAGGCGAAGCACGTGTGCCAAGATGGCGGTGCGCGCACCCGTCTGCTAGTCCAGGCCTTAAATCCAATGAGTGATATCCAGAAACGATATAATCCAAAAGCACTCTTCCAGCAGTCCCTTAGTACTTCCTTACGACCAAACTTCACCCCCAGGCCGGAATAATGGAAACGTGGTCTCCGTAGCGAGCTGAGTTAGCTTCACTAGGCCTAGTGCGTAGCTAGCGAACGCTAACGCCTCCGTGCTAATCTACTTCAGAGTATCACAACGCCCTTTACTGTAGGACAACTTCGAGCTGTAAATGTCCAAAAAGCATTACAGAGTGTCCATTACTAATCACTGAGTTAGTGATCCAGAAACTCTTCTAACTACTTAAACAGCGGCACGGCGCACGTGTTAACTAATCATAACTCTTCCGGCTGTCACTCACATCAAGCTAACATAGTAAATGACTGGGAGCGATTGTATACAGCACTTCCTTTATCTCTTCACAATAAAGCAACAATAAAATACAATAAAAGCATTTCAGACTTCGCTTGTTTTTAACTTATACCCAGGTAATTTTAGCAGTATTTAAACCTTTTTAAAACACAAATGAAATACGATTTTAATCCATATTTATCTTATTTATTCTTCTAAGCTAATTCTAATTAATTATTCTAATCTTTTTAAACTGTAATAATCTTATGAACTTAATAAACACATTAACATATTTGTCTGGAATTACATTCTTCACTTGTTGTTTTCATGTTTGAATTTTTTTATGTCAGTGCAGTAACAGACACCTGACAGTGGCTTTCACAGATCAAGCCAACATTCAATATTTGCATCACCACTTGAGGGTAATTCACGAGGTTTGATAACATATTTATCAGCCAGTGCAGTGTGTGTTCACACGTAACTCAAAGTGTGGAGATGTCAATCTGACTTCCTCTCTCCACAGAGCCGGAGGCTGCACGGTGGAACAACCTGTCCTGTGGAGGAATCGGTTCTGTGAGTCCTGCAGATTTTCCTCAGCCGACCGACGCAGTAGGTTTTATCCACAACACAAACGCTGCAGCAGGTCTTTGCCCCCCGTGCAAGTTTCTGTTGGAAATCAGTTGTTGAAACATTAATAACTGGTTCATGAATCCAGGACGTGATCTTCTCTCAAGATCGTTTTATCACCATCAACTGTTCAGGAAAAGTTCACGAGCTGCAAAACAAGAAGCCTCAGGGCAAAAACATATGACACATTGGTCAAATCAATGGCAGCAGTGACTTCTGTCTCAGCTCATCTGCCCCAGTTCTGTAAATGTTTGAACACTAACATCACCACCAACATGCACACACGCACACACACACACACACACACATTATATTATTAACACACTCAAAATTTAACACAGGTAGAAGAAAAGACAAAAGCCCCAAGGCAATTCACAGTGTTTTACAGAGGCAAGAAAATGAAAGTTAAAAACAGTTAAAAGTTGAAAATAGTCAGAGGAGAGTTTTATATTTTTTCAAATGAAGAAATCAAGTTTAGACGTTTTTCTATCGTCTCAACTAATTTTGCTTTGTACAACTTGAAATTTTTTGTTGGTATCGCTAAAAAAAAACCTTGTTGATTAAAGTTGAATTATGAAGCTGATTGAAATTAAACTCATTGTTCTAAGTAGAAGAAACTCAAAATTCAAAAGTCTTAGCTTGACAAACTCAATATTTCAAAGCAGACTGGTTTTCAGTTTTATGGAATTAGTGTCAGTTTAAACACCCAAACAAAGGTAATCACCTGATTACCTTTGGCAAGTCAAGATATTTTCACCTCACAATCATATGAAACGAGCAACATTGTCTTTCCAGTGTGTTCTTATCTCAGTTTTGACATCATTATCCACAGTGATTCCCATTTAGCAGCTGCTCGACCACCATCAGCCTGCGACCGGTGTGGAGGGTGATTATAATTAACGCCGCCCTCGAGCCACCGCTCTGCTCTATTTCATGGATTTCTATGCATTTCAATCAATGTTACACGTGTTGGAAGGATCCTCCCTCAGACTGAGTGCTTGACATCCATTTGAGAGATACGGTCAGTGCAGGTTTGTCTGATTCGGGTAAACACTGAAAATAATCTGTCACCTTACACATTTTATTGATTCTCTACATTATTGGTTTTTACTGCATGATGGTGATGGATGGATCTGTAGCACGTGTTGCTCATAATCAGAGTATTAGTATGAATGCAAATGAACTTGTTGCATTCCTGATGAATCTTGTAGAACAACCTGAACCTGAAATGAATCCCAGTCGTCATCTTAATCAAACTTCAGTTTAACTTCTCTCAATGAGCTTTTTGATGATATGATTTCTATTTGTGTCTGTTTTTGGCAGTAAGTGGGTTTTTTTTTCCAGTTTCACACCAAATTTCTATCTTTTCCTGATTTTGTTACATTTCTCCCTTTTTAATCATCCAGTTCTCGAGAATTTCTTCTCAACTCCACATTGTAATGAATTTTTTGCAAAATAACTTTCTCACACTCTGCATCATTAAGTGCAACTGTGCTGACACACCGGTCACAATATCACCACCACAGTCCCCTCGAGAATCAGTTAACATGTAGAAAAAAAATAGTAAAAAGTCATGTAACACAGGCCCAAATCCCCCGACTAAAGAGAATCTAGCTCTGAGCCTAGAAAGCATCTGGTGGAGGACTCAAATCCATCCAGGTCCCGGTGGGCCGTCGAGAAGCCAGTGACAGAAATCCACACCTTCAAAGCACCTGGGTACTTCCTGTCTTTAATCAAGAACTGACCCACCATCTCAAAAACAAGTGAACAAAAACAGGCAATTCAGAAAAACTAAAAAAACTGAATTTGATAGAATGGTCTAGCTCAGGGAATAGCACCAGAAGAGATAGATTTAAATTTCAAAGAATTAAATTGTCTTGCATTTGCAGCGCTTTTACACAACCAGTGATGTGTAAACTAATATGCTGAGTCAGCTGTTTTTAATTTTCAGTTATAATATCACATTTAGCTCTTAATCTTAAGATAAGACTATAAAACTTCATGGCTTATCGCCGTCATCTGTTTAAAATTCCGATTGTCTAACAAACTCCATGTTGGCTCGAATCTCTTTGAAAACACCTGGACAGATTTACCTGTCATTGTCTTTTTGACCGGTGTTTGTTTAAACTTTAAAATCGACGGCTGTAAGTCTAAAAGAAGTGGAGCAGACTGTATATTTTTACACCTGAACAGCGGCTGGAATGATCTTTTTTTTTTCCTCTCTCTTTGCCAGCTACCAACAGTAACAACACACCGCTCCAGACATCCAAAGTTGTCAGAGAAGCCACTGTTTGAGAGCAGCGCTGCTCGATACGTCATGATTTGATTTCTCAGAGTATGGCAGAGTTTCAAAGAGAAATACTAAGACAGAGAAGAGTGTTGGCAGCCCGGAGCCGAGAAATGTGAAACCTCCTCCTTAATGGGAGAGGAAAGATCGACAGTTACTGTGTCACCACTTGTCAGAGCGAGGAGTGGAGGTATGCTGTGGAGCTGGAGTTGTTCTGAAAGTAGTTTTACATGGTACCTTCTGCTGGCTGTCGGAGGGATGCTCGGGGAAAAGCGGGAGTTCAATAAAAGATGTGGGATTCGGCCGCAGCAACAGATGAAGCGATGGAACTGAGTTGTGGTCGGGTGTCAGACCGAAATTAATTATTTCTGAGCAGCACTTTTTGTGTCTACAGGATATAGGACGGAGCAGACTGAGATTCCATTGCACCGGATGGGAACTGATCATTTTGTCAATTATAAAGGATTCAACACTGGGTTATTTAAGCGAAGATACCTGCTGGTCAGATGTACTGAGATGTCTCATATCAGGGTTTAGAAGACAGACTATAGCACAGTTAACTTTGTCAAAGTGAAAATTAAATCAACTAAACTAAGTCAGGTTTGCACTATGGCCAAAATGATAATCACGATTATTTTTATCAATATTGTAATCACGATTAATAATCACGATTATTCATTATGTTAGGTAAAACGTACCTTTTTATTGCACTTTTTTAAAAACAAACAAGTCTTCAAATTGAAACTTAAAATAATCATAAATCAAACAATAAACTTAAAATTCACCCAAAGACAAAGGGAAAAAAAATAAATATGCTATTGCAAAATGCAATTATAAAGTGCAAACAAACAGAAAAGCGGCCTTATTGCATCCGTTATTTCAGTGTGTCTTTGAGAGGTGGGTGGATACGGTGTCGCCCGGTGCAGAGTTGCTGTTATGGTTGTCTGGGTTGGCGCTGGACACAGACAGGGATTTAGTGGAGTCAGTTTAATATATCTGCGATCAGACCAGGGACGTCCTGGCGAAAACGAACACAAATTACCGCTTGTGTGTCCCAGCCCGAAAGCCGGCCGCAATTGCGATTTGGAAGCTGGCTACCAGCACTAACGATAACCCCGCCCCCAGCCCCTGACGTAGTCGGTGCTTAGCTCTGGACCAGCGAAGAGTTGGTGCCTGCTAAGCACCAGTTTTTAGCACCTGGAGCCGGTGCTTACGTGGTGGAAACACGAAGAGTCAACAGTAGATGTTGCTCCTTTACGAGGCACTAGCGGCTCCTCACTGTCACTGCCTGCTGCTCCCGACATTGCACTCTCTCACAGTTTAATCATTTGAAGCTGCCGCTGCTGCAGGGTTCGCTCGCTTGCTGTTTAGGCAGCGTAATGATGCGGCCCTAACCTATGGGTCGCCCCCTGGTGGTTGGCTGACTATTGGGTTGGGAAAGTGCTTGATTTGACATGCAACAGAGCTCACTTTTTAAATGTTAAAATCGCCGACGATCATCTTAATTTAATCGTGGCAGCCAAAATCGTGATCGTGATTAAAATTCGATTAATTGTGCAGCCCTAGTTTGCACCAAACAGGCTAATCAAGTTTGGGCTTAAAATCATAATCTTTAAAACAACTGGGATTTCAATGTCAAATTTAAAACACAACTATTACACAACATTGTTCAGAGGACTGATCCATATTTTCTATCTTTCATGCTTTTGGGTAAATCTTCTTGACTAATAGATTTCGTGTGAAGGGTTTGCAAAAAAACATGGAGAACCACTTGTTGTGCAGCGGTTCAACCAGACCGACATCTGAGAGGGCAGAAAGAGACGAAGAGCAACATATTGAATAAGAAAATAAGAAACCGTCAGTCATGGGTAAAAGAAACTAGAAGCTGAGCATCAGCATCTGTACATAGGTTCAGATCCCGGCGTCAGTGTCAAGAGCATGTTTATAACAAGCTGGATTTAACAGGTGCGTTGCTTCAGCCAATTGACACTCGTCTACTGGACCTCTATAATATAATATATCTCTATACAAAACTGTTTCACAGCATGATAATCTGTTTTTCAATACTGTTCTCTTTGTCCAGACGCAGCACTTGACAAGTCCTCCCTCCTGCATACAGGCTGAAGGACAGAAGGAAGCTGTCGTTCAGCCTTCGAGATGTTAACGGCGTCTTAGTGTAAAGACGTTCTCCTTGTATTTTACAATATAGTTATAATCCATTTCAAATCGCAGATGGTTGAAAATGAAACGCCTTGAATTTAGTGACATGTGAAACAGCAGTGCTTGGAGTTGTTGGAGCAGTAGTAGTCATTCATTCATCAGTGAACGTGATGATAACATGACTGCTGAATTGTCGGATTTGTTATCGTGCTTGTCCTGACACAAGGTTGCGAAGGAAGAATTTTTTTTATTTTTCTTGAGTGATTGGATTTAAGGTCATCGTCATTGAAATGCCTTGAGCTATTACTCCTGTAATGTTGTAATGTGGAGTTGTGGAGCTTCATTCTTTGGTTTAAAAAAAAGAAGAAAAAAAAAAGAAGTCCTTCAGGCGAAAATGTGTTTGTGTGTGTGGAGTTTATTTTGTAAATGATTACACGGATGTGAGTAAGGCCAAATCGACAGTTGGCGCGGTCCAAATAGGTTTTTCACATACAGTAAGTCCTGAATGTGAAAAGAGACAGAATCTACATGTCAACATTTCTGCGGCTGTTTGACTGAACAGGATTTTTTTTTTTTCCTTTCAGAGCCAGGTGGGGAAACAGGATATGCTTCTGCCTGCCTTTGTTTCCCACAAAATGCCAGAGGAATAAGGCCTCGGATTCCATAATCATTTCATTTCATGTCCTGTAACCTCTCCAAATTGTGCCATGGCAACGGTGTTTCCATGTAAGCCCCAAGGAAAAAAAAAATACAGGACCAAAAAACGAGTAAACAGGTTGGACAGACGACAGTCAGACAGGCTTCTCCTCATATCGTCATTGTGGACGTATGGTAGAAGTCTCATATCATGCGTGTGCTGATTGTTGGTTAATCAGCACAATGGTTGCGGAGAATTACAGAATTTAATTAGAAAATTAATAAGCTGGCGAGGGAGAAATATCTGTCATGTCATTGTCAAAGCCCAGGTCTGTCGTTTGCCCTCGAAGGAGAACTGAAGCGAGGGCAAACTGCTGACGTCAAACCCGCGGAGTGATGCACGCCGACCTCGGCAAAACACATAATTGTTTGCCAAAAAAAAAAAAAAAAAAAAAAATAGATAAATGGTTTTATTTATAATAGCCTCCCACCACATATTGTGCACGCAGCTTGTCCATGCGTACAGTACAGTTTTCCACAAAAAGAAGTTATGTAACGTAAAAAAAATAATCCAGCAAACGAATAACAACAAATAAAACGATATGTGGGTCACCGACGCAGGAAGCAAAGAAAGGGGGAGAATCGAGTGGCCTCCATATTATGTATTCACAAACAAACACACAGGCTCATTTAAGTTGGTTGAGGATAACTGCTGGTTGGCTTCATTAGTCAAGCCTTGAGCCACAGAGAGAAGTGTTCTGTGGATTCGGTTTAGCACCAAGATGGACTGAATTAATCTTCGTGATCCGGCTGAACCTGACGCGTCGGCGCCGTTTATCCATACTGTGCATATGTTGACATTTCAGGTTCAACCTTGGCCCCGAGAAAAACTGAGAAAATCCCAAAGCATCTGTAGTGAGAATACACATATTATTCAGAACACATTTCACAGTCGTTGCCTCGAACTCCGGAATGACAACGTGTCCCTTGGGCGTTTTTTTTTTTCTGAGAGGAGCAGACGATCAGTCACCAGCTTGGACAATGCAAATTTCACATTCAGACACAACAGATGTTAAACTTCATCCTTTAGCCAGTTTTTATTTTTTATTTTCTCATCTTTTTTTTGAGACAAGCTGACAATGAAGAGTAAAAAGGAGAAAGGATGAAGAGAAACTTTTACAATGGTGGTGCTGGAGGTCAAGCAAAGATCAGTGCAAAGATAATGGCAAATAAACTGTGGTTAAAGTCGGAGAAAGAGTGTGTTTACAGTTAATTGCAGATGTTAATTGCAGGTCTGTGACGGGTCACAAACTCCGGTCGCCTCCATGAAAGTCTGATTTGTTGAAAACAGCGAGGCTATTGGCAGCCGTTCAAACGCACCTGGCTGTGAGTGATAACAGTGACCTGCAGCACGTCTGCACACGGTGAACGTGCTGGAACGTGGGCGACATTTTAAAGAGCAAAGTTGATCATTGGAGAATGTAAAGATGGAGACTTTTGCTTGATGCTGACAGCCACAGGACAAACACTGTTTCTAACGCCGGTGCTGACAAGACAGATTCACTCAAGGGTTCAGCTGGAGAGGAGACCGCCATTAAGTCATGTGATCATTTTTTTTTGATCCTTCAGCTTGGTTTCAGGAAATGCAACACCTCCAGCAATGACGTGCAGCAGCGTCCTCCATGTGCAGCACGTGAGAGGGGACCATAATAATAAAAACCAAGTGCGGATCTCATCTTTCACAAATGCTCATCCCTGATAAAGTCACCTGACAGAGACGCCTGCAGAGTAGAGGTGGGCGGATCGATCCAAATATCGATAGTATCAATACCAAGTTGGTATCGCTATCGGATCGATACTAGCGTAATGAGATCGATACTTTAATGTCAGTTTGGCTCTTGTATGTGCTTGTGCGGTCTCGTCAAAGAGCCGACAGCCAGGTCGCTGGACTCGCTGCTTCTTCTGTCTCACTCTCAGGGCAGAGCAGGCGCACTTTGCTCCTCCTCCCCCTCTTGTGCTCTGATGTTGTACCGTCATGTAACTCAGCGGCAGCAGGCCACTCAGCTCTCTCTCTCTCTCTCTCTCTCTCACACACACTGAAGCAACATTTGTTGTGGTATGATAGTTTTGTACACTTTTTAATTGAGAAAAATCCAGAGAAGAAGTGCACTGATTGCTGTTTTGTTTTAATTTGCTCTCATATAATATTTTTTTTTCGCTTTGTTTTTAAGAAAAAATGCACACATAACAATGTTTGGGGGAATTTTTTTACTTACTGCTCTATTGCTTCTGTTTTTGATACTAAAGTCGCCTTTAAACTTTGCCTAAATTCTGTCCTGGGTTATAACAAAAAACTCCCAAGGAAAAACCACAAGAACACCTAAGGGTCAGCAGTGTGATGGTACATCAACCTAAAATATTAAAAGTATTGGTATTGGTATCGGTATCTGCGATATTGGCCCTGTATTTACTTGGTATTGGATCGATACCAAATCTTGCAGCATCGCACACCTCTACTGCAGAGACATCCGACCCGAGCCGGCTGCGTCCGTCCACTCTCCAGCTCTTATCCAGGACCGAGCTGCGCCTGCTCCCCTGTCGCTCCCGCCGCCCGTCTTCCAGATCCTGGCGCTTCCCTGGGCTCGATGGGATCTACAGTCTAATCCAGTCAGTCTGTTCTGGGCTTCTCACAGAATCTCCTCCCATGTGGACACACAGAACCCTTCAGAGCCAAGCGGCTGTGGTTTTATTCTGAGATCTGGTTTCACATCACATCTAATAATGACGACGTTCAAATTGTTCAGCTTCTTCTCACAACTTTCATTTATAAAGTAGCAAATGTATAAATGTTATTTTTTTTCTACTTACTACTACTATTAAAGCTCATTCCTCTCGTCTGCAGACTGAAGAAAGGTCATCAATGCTTTTACCTCGTCCACACTTTGTTGCAATGCACTTTATTCTGGTATTAGCAGGCGAAAACGTTGAAAGGCTGCGTGCGATTCAAAACGCTGCTGCCAGGCTTTTAACACCTGCTAAGAGAAGTGACCGCATTAAACCAATCCTCGCTGCCCTTCGCTGCTTACCTGCGAGTTTTACAATTGATTTTTTAAGATTTTACTACTTGTTTTTGAAAGCCGTGAACTGTCTGACTGCTTCTCCCTGCATCTGTGATTTGCATCTGTGAGCCTGAGATCCACGGACGAGGTTCGACTCATGGGTTCCACAATCGGACTTGTCCCCGAAGCTGAGTGGGATTTTTCTGTCTGGGCCCCTCGGCTGTGGATCTGTCTACATGCAGATCTCAGACAGGCAACATCAGAGTCATCCTCTACATCTCTTCTTAAGACTTTATATCTTAAGTCCTGAATCATATTTGCTCTGTGTTTTTGAATGGTTCTATGTCAGTAAATTTATTAAATGACTAGAACTTGAAACTCTTGATTTAAAATATATATTAGATACACCTGGATTAGATTATACAGACCATCCTGCTCTAATATGTTGGACCCATTTTCTAAAAAGCACTAAATTCTTTTGACATAGTCTGAATGACAAAGAGAAGGTTTTTGATATGAGCTGATTCAAGTAAAGGGCTCGAAATTAGATGTGATAAACCAGAAATGTGACAACCACCAAAACTAGTGATGCCATTTTTCACTGTTGGCCACATTTATACGAACACAACATTAAAGAGTTTTAAGCTTGGATTAAAGTTGGAGCTGTGGTTCAAGCAGTGAATCAGGTTATAGGAAATTTGTGGGAATCAAATCCAAACTTATGGAAAACATTCACACACAGATGTTCTAATCTGATCCTGATTTTAAAAAATAATAAATCTAAAAAAAACAATTGATTTTTAATGGTGTGTGAGCGCTCCCTCCCATGTGCAGTAAAGCACACAGTAGATGGATGTGGGACTATCTATACATCACACTGAGGTTTACTGCACGCTATCAATGGAGAATATGGAGGAAGGCAGCCAAGGCGAGACCTCGGGGAGCGTAAAGGTGTCGCTCTGGGACTCGAATGCATCGCGTACAGTCGCTCACACGACACACAGCAGTGTAAGTCACCCTCTGTACCACCAGCTGATTGGTGATAAAAACCTGCAGGGGCACTCGGGGCCCTCCGCCGGGAGCGCCGGGGCTGTATTTCTTCCTGAGTTTACCCCTCGGGCCCACGTGTTCAACTTATCATTTGCAGCTTGTATGTTATTTGGATGTTTTTTTTTAGTATGTGAACCTGCAACTGACAACAATAAAATGTGACAGTGAAGCTGGAAAAACATGAACAATATTGGTATTTGAAGTCGTGCATTATGTCCTGATCAACACAGAGAACCCGACTGTGTTCAGGTTTCAGGAGCAGCCAACAGGTCAGAGAAGAGTAATTATCAAAATTGAGACAATTTTGCTTGGACTCTTAATGGAGTCTCTCTTTAGGCTGGTTTCAAGGGTGACTGGCACAGAGCTCGGTGAGAGGTGTGTGTTGTGAGAGCAGCACAGTTGGAAGCAGAGAATACATTACTGGTACATGTTTCAGAGACTGGTGTCAGCCATGATCAATCCAATCTCTTTCTGTTCCATTTAGAAGCAGGGCTGCAACAATCTGAGTCCACTCTGGTGGAGAGGACGGTCGAGAGTGGACACACACGAAGATGATATGAAATCATGAGGATAATTAAGTACATTCAATTAAAAAATGTAGGAAAAGGATAACGTGTGTGTTCACCACCGGTCCCAGCAGATCCACTGTCCAATACACGGAATGATTCAGCTGGAGGTTAAGTGTGCACCTGCCAGCATTCATCTCTTATCTCTATATAGGATTCAACAGCCATCACAGTCCACACTTTGCATGAAGCACAGCAACAAGTCAAGGTGCAACATCACACACACACACACTGTTGGACACACACCCTGCAGGATCAGGTGCAGATGACCAGCTCAAAACATTACTGTGTTGCATCATGGGAAATCTAAGACCCAGTGGTTTTGGAGCTGGAATCATTTGTTGTTGTTTTTTTCATTTGTCTATTAATCATTCTCTTGCCCTGATTTAATGGAAGTGCATTATTACATCACTGGACTCCTCCCTCGACAAAGGTCACACTGGTAAACCGGTCATTTCTAAAAAGGATTTGAAATTTTTTAGAGACACACGTGAGCATGACATGAATACAACCTCGACTTTCACTCATGAACATTCGGCCGAGCAGCTGACGTTCCTGCCTTTTCACCTCAGTCCGGCTCAAATCGATCTGCACACACATACATGATGTTTACATGTGAGGAGACGTGAACATACCTCGTGTTGGTGCAAAATATCAAACACAGACTCGGAGTGAACCCATTTATTCTCAGACGTGGTTTCTTCTGCTGCAGCATGTTCACAAATTCGTCTTCAAATGTGAACTTTAAGAACGGCCTTGTATGGTCAAACAAAAAAAAAGAGGAAAAAAAAAATCTGATTTGTTTTTAGATTTCTCCCTTCGTGACAATGGTTGTCATAGCGAGGCATGTTCTGCACTGATTTTCTGTTTCAGTAATCTTCCACACACAGCACAGGACATTTGTAGTAATAGTTATGAAATCACAGTCTGTTCTCTGTAATTGCTGCTCTTGTTTTTTTTTTGGGTTCGATTAAATATGTTGCATATGGGAAGCGGCGGGAAAATAAAGATACATTATGCAAACGGACACTCAGCATAATTATATTTTTGAGTAATAAATGAATTATTTCCACAGCTGAGCTCGGCACTGCTAAATCTGGTAAATGCCCACGAGGGGGGAGTGGACTGTGAAATTTTTATGATAGCGGCAATTTAGTCAATAAAAGCAGATGTATCGCCTGCTGAGCGCTTCCATAAGTAAGTGTTCACAGAGCCAGTGAAGTGTCATCGCTTCGGCCGGGACGGGAGCATCCTCGGGGCTTTTCTTGTGAAACCATCATGCAGCACTTCCTCCTGCACACCATCCTCACTCCACACAAGTGTCACCGTACATTAGTGGGGATTTGTGCCCACCGGTGATGGAGGCTCCTTCCATGCAACATGCAACATCTTCTGTGGAGTGAAATCAATTGTTGGGAGCCATAATTCTTATTATAGAAGTGTATTTACATAGTGTTTGTTTTATTAGTCTACAAACACAAACTCGATTTACAGCTTGATTTAATCATTTGAACACCAGGAAAAGTATTAAAATGGGTCATAAAGCAGCTGTAGTACAGATTCTGGGAAATGAAAAAGGTAAAGAGTAATTTTTGCTGGCAGCTCACCTTAGACAAAAAAAATGTTTTATCCAATGCAATAGAGGAAGATTCACTAACTGGAGAGTGTAGCAGCAAGCAACTATAGAGTTCAACATTAATATATGCAAATGACGATCCATTATTACAATAGAAGCCTACAGACATGCGAAGAAAATGCTTTTGCTAAAAAGCATGAAAAATACTGCAGAGTCTGTGAATACATGCATTTTATCAAACTGGCCCAAATTCAACTTTTTTTTTTTCATCTGAGTCCTGGTGCGTAATGAAATACTCAAAGTTTACATCCAAAAGTGGAGACGACTCCTGAACAACCTTTGATCTGAATAAAGATTTTCTCAGGTACCAGGCTGAGCTCACAGGAGCACGACGCTTCCAGGTTCAGTCCCTTTAATCGCTGACATGTGTCCATTAACAATTAACTGTCAGAGTGTCCTTGAGAGGGACCTGAACCTTTAGCGCTGGTCTGGATAAGAGCTGCAGTAAATCTATGAGATGTATGTAAATGAAACTGAGTCATGATGAGCAGGCTTCACCCTCCAACTCTCCAGCCTCCTGTCAGTGTATTTATGGGATAATTTTAGGGAAATCTCATGAAGAGACGGCTACAGGTGCCTCATCCCTTTGATGTCGACGCCAACACGTTGAGCGACTACTTATAATTCCAGCTCCAGATAAGATATGCTTGATTCTTGAGTCAAATTTGGCATCGAAGTGATGTTCAATTATCGCGACTCTCTGGGCTTTGCGTCGCACTTTTTCATCTTCATTGTGAGAACTGCTGAGGAATCAGCCCTGATGAGGAGCCATTACACTGTGAGCTGAATCAAACCATGGTATATGCCACTGTTTGTCTGCTCCGCTGTTTATAATCAGAGCGAACAGGTCTGACATTAGTGATATAATTCTCCTGCACAATCACGGAGCTGACGACAACAATGCAGAATCGTTATTAATTCAATGCTGTGCTTTTTACTGAAGCAACAGATTTGTTAAAGTATTTTATTGCTGCAATGATTAAATGACGACATGGAGCCACTCAGCAAGAATCAGAATCTCTAGAAAGAAAAAAAACCTAAATGCCACTTTATTATGCTGAACTGCTTTTTGCAGATGTTAACCGATGCTGCAGAGAAGGGGAACTGTTTGCCCACTCACTTCTGGCCTTGACAAAACCATTTTTCCGCTGACAGTCAATTTTGTGTTTTTTTCAGTATTTCCAACAATATACGTTTTTTTTTTTTTCTTTACTGCAAACAATGCTGTCAGAGATGAAGCAAAGCACAGCTGCACACCTGGCAGCTTCGTCCGGGAACACCGACTCACGCCGCACTGAACTCTTTACAGTTCGGGTTATTTAGCAACGTGAACGAGCGTCCCATTGAAAGACTGACATTTTTTCACCGTGTGATTTATCCCCCATGAACCCGGAGCAGCTTGGTTCAGTCAGTCAAGAGGTAGGTGGATGTTGGAAAGACCACTCTGTGCAACACATGGACTGGACTGAACTTGCTAGATTTTACTGTTGTGGTAAGAATTGAACTTAGTTTTGTATAGTTATAGACTTTGAAAACTTGATGGTCAAAACTATCAATCTGTTAATTTGGTTATTGTGCAACAGCTGCAAGCAACGATTCCAGGTTCAAGCCCTTTTGCAGTAAACATCACACACTGGTTTTATCATCACTAAACTTGCAGAATTTCATTAATTGTGCACTCCAAGTTCGGCAAGATGTTGCCAGTGAATTCGATCAGGATTCCTCAAAGGCGTCTTGACTTATGAGTATATTTGTCATTGGCCACGCCCACTTCCATCAACCAGTGTGGCACTTCAGATTTTGGTGAATACTCCCCAGAGCATGCACAACTAAACTGGTGAAATTCAGCCCACTCCCGACAACGGACTGAAGATATGAACCCAGATATCTTTAAAACTAAAGATGTCAAAAAGTTTTATGTGACTTTAGTTAAGCTTGGTCCAGTAATGATCCACAGCCAGTTTGGTAGCAATCAGACCTGCAATCGTGCACATGGATTCCAGTTGTTGTGTTGAGTTCTTTGTTGTTGTCCCTTTCCATCTCGTGGCAGTTTGAGTCGTGGCAAAATACAAATATTAATAATAATAAACCAGCAGAAAAACAGTAGAGTTCTGCTCCTTCAGGGTTTGAACCTTAATTATGCTGAGGATTAAGTCAAGTGGAATATTATATTAAATTACGACGTCTTATCGTTTATTTTCATATCTGACTGTTTGGACATCTGGGGAAGTAAATAAACTCAATTTTTATACTTTTTAAAATACTGAAATGTACTACAGTGCTGAATCACTGTTACAGTAAATGTTTAAGTCAAACGGGGCAACCTGGTTCAGAGTCTCTAGTTTATATTAGAAGACCTTGGAGTGTCTGAGTTTCTGGTTTGATGGAGACTGGATTCAATGTTACAGAAGATAGAAGAACGACCTATTTGCCCTGTTTTTAAGACCTTGTTTCTCGAATGTGTCTGCTCTGTTTGCAAGTCGAGTAAAACCAGTGCTTGACAGCTGAAATGATGCATAAGAGCGAGTCAGATTAGGGCCTGAAAGCACATAGACGTTGTGGAAAAATGATGTGTTAGCTGAAGAAAAAGGTCACGGCTAACGCAAAAAAACCAAAACAAACATTAGGTTTCTGTTAAAACTGGTGAATGTATGGAGAAAGCTGCAGCTCCATCCTCCACCAACAACAGGCCGCGAGCTCCCGGCGCTCGGCCGGCGCGGTCTTGTCATTGCCATGCACAGAGCTGTATCAATAACCTATCAGCAGCTGCAGCTGTTATGCTAGCACAGCAAACAGTGGGTAGACATCCGCACCCGAGCGCTCCTCCGGGAGGGCGAGGGAAATCAGAGAACTAATCAGCGGCAGAGGACTGTGGAGGTGAACGCCAGTGCAACAAGGCGGTGACGCTGATGGGAGCCGACAGTGAGAATTGGGAGAGGATCAGGAGACACCCTTACTTAAGGAAGCTGTTTCCTCGGCCTGGGAAACTTTGATTTAATGTAATGGAGTCCTCATCAGGACGGGGGGGGGGAGGATGGGAGTTTGGATATTGTTTTGCCTGGAAGTGCTGTGAAATTAAGATGAGAAGATTGGAATTTTTTGGTGTGTGTGTGTGGCTCAGCCAGTGTTTCTATATTTCCTGAAACAGCCGGGTACAATGCTTGTTCTTGTTCTCTGATGTTTGCACACAGTTTGTTTGGGCTCTGTAACAACAGCGTTATTAACATCCCAGGGGTTTAGATAGCAGGTAAATTAATACTAATTCTATGCAGAGATGTACAAATTAGCCTGCTTTTTTTTTTTTTTTTTCCAATGGCTTGTTAGCGAGCAACACACACACACACACACACACACACACACACACACACACACACACACACACACACACAGATACACATCCACATGGGTATAAGCAAACATGACACACCTCTCCTCCCCCCATCACACATACAAACACAGTACTGGAACCAACATGTGCACACATGAACACACACCTACTTCTTAATCTCCCAGCGCCACAAACACAACCAGGGAGTGAATTACGAACTGCGAGGACTTGGCTCGGTATCAGAGGGAGCCTACCTCCGTTCGCCGCTCGTTCCGATGTTAATTAGTTTGGCCTGTTTGCATTTTTATTTGTCTGGCGCGGAGACTTTGAGCTGATAATCTATTCACGCTGATACGGGGAGATAAAACTTGAGCTGGGATGAGGTCGGGCCNCACCGCCAGAAGTGATGCACTGCTAGAGAAAGAGAGAGGAGGGGATAGAGGGAGAGGAGGGGGAGGAGGGAGGAGGAGGAGGGAGAGAGAGAGATGATAGAGAGAAAGTGTAGAGGAGGAAAGGGAGAGAAGCCAGAGAGCGAGGGAGGAGAAATGGAGCAAGGGAGGGCAGAGAGAAAGAGAGGAGCATAGAGCGAGCGAGGGAGGCAGGCACTCTCTCTCTCTCTCTCTCTCACACACACACACACACACACTGCCATACACATTCGCACCAGCTGTGCTGTTGTCAGTCTTGGAATGTAAGCACTGCCGTGAGGAGTCAGATTCTCCACCGCTAAGCACTGCTAAGGAGTAGCAACACAGTCACCGCGCACTCAGTGACACAGACGAATGCTAAGCTGTGAAAATCAAAGGTAAGGGCTTTTTCTTTTTTCCCCCCCTCTGATGAATGTTTTAAGGATGCATTTATATTTTTTTGTGTCTGCCTCCCAGACTCCAGCGGATGATCTGCTCCTTGCACTGTGACAAAGCCAGACTAATGCAGCAGTGTGGATATCTCATGGAAAGTGTTGCAACTTCAAAGAGCTTGATAACAGCTGAAATCGAGTGGAGCAGGAAATGATTAGATTTGCCGTGCAATTTGAATTTGTCTTCATAATTTATTTACAGACAAGGTGTGCTCGCAAAAAGGAATGAATGAAAGTGTAGAGCCTGGAGGAGATCCCTAATCATTCTGCTAATTGGAACTTTAATCTCATTAATGATGCAACCAAATTAAATTTAGTAAACATTTGGAGCAGATGTTGGTGTCTTTGAATCCAACAGTCGGCTCATGACACCTGTCACACCGCTGCATATGTAACTTTAAGGTGGCCATTATCGCTGGGGGTCACGCTGTGCTTTCACAGACAGCAGCATTAACTTTGTCAGGCAGCCAAAAGTGCTTCACCCAACTCACCGAATCCTGCTCCACGCTGTGCACCAGTGGATGCACATTCGCCCTATGTGCATGTACACACTCACATGTGCATTATATATATGTATGTATGAATGTGTGCATCTGTGTTTGTGTGTGCACCTGTTCAAGTGTCCATGCCAAGCTCCCTCTCTCTCTCCCTCTCTCTCTCTCCCTGTGTGGAGACATATCTGAGAGGCAGTTGGGGCAAATCGTGCTGGTGATGTGCTCTGGGCAGATTTGATGGAGAGGCACTGTACCATTCATATCTGTGGAGACGCATGGAGGTGTTTATCGCGGCGCGGCGAGAGCAGCCGACGGTGCCGCCGAGTATGTTCATGTGCATATCCTCCACAGCACAAACTTAATCCACCCCTCACTCTTCTGCGCCCCCCCCCTTTCTCTAACCGCCTGTGTGCAGCACGCCGACAGCTTTACGCTCGCCAAAGTGATATTTTATGGGTATAGCGGTGTGCACCAGGTCACCCATGTAACGCCATTATTGTTTAGTGCAAATTAGCCGCTAACACGCCGCCTGAATTATTGTCAGATATACAGTGACCTTTCAGTGTTGAAATGAAAAGAGGGAGAAATCCATTCTCCCACACAGGCACAGAGGCTGTGTGAGCGTCCACACACTCATGTTCTGTATGATGTTAACAGGGAGGAAGACATTTGATCATGTTCTCGCCAAAATAAAAGAATAAAAAGAAACATTTGAGAATTAAATTCGAGCATTTCTTAATATTTACAGCATCTTTTTCCAGGTGCATTTTCTTGTGGTCTGGCTTTGCTAACCTGGACAGACTTTCCATCATATATCTTCAGCAAAACAGATGTTTTAATCGATTTCCTTATAAAAATACAAACCACCATCTTAAACCGCATCATCACAAGAGATGCATTTTATTTTTACCGTGGAGTGGATTTGATGCTATATCTTCTTCTGTGAACGTACCCTTTTCAAGAAAGAAGGCCCTCCCTCCCTTTTGGAGTAGCTTTTCAACAAGGAAGTGTGCACTGTATCACAAAATTGCTCAGAGGATTTTCAAAACATGAGTAAAGCTTGCTGAGGTTTGCCAAAGACTGCAGCCAGCGGAGGCAGGCTCGGGAAGGTCTAGGGCTCCACCAAGTGGACGTTTGCGCTGGTGCCGCGTCTTGGTGCATCGACGCCCCTCGTGCTAGATTTACACTCTTGTGTGAGGCGGCCTGTCAATACCGGCGAGCAATCAGTGGAGCTCCTCAAACTGCCAATCACACCACACTAGCTTCCTGCACCTGGGTCACGTGTGCGGCGAGTGTGTGTGTGTCGTGACAAAAATTATAGCGTTTCCCATCGTAAATCACGTTATTGGACGAACGGTGGAGGTAGAGATGATCACCAGGACTAATCATGACACCCGTTTATGACCTTGCAACCCCCTGTTGCCCTCTCGCCATCGTTGCCCCTCCCCCTCCCTGTTAATGCGCCTCTGTGTGTCTTTATGTGTGGCTCTCGCACATTATGTTCACTTGTTGAATTCCTCAAAAGCACAACACAGGACTGTAATTACATTGATGTCTGGGAGGCAGCAGGTTCACATTCGGTTGGTATTTACTGTGTGCAGCAGGTAGGAGGCTGTGGAGGCTTCATTATGGCGTCCCACCTTTGTGTGACTCTGCTCTTGTGCATGAATGTTGATTTGTGTGTGTGCTTCTATGATAATGTGCAGGAAACCATAGGACGTTAATAATTTTTCGATATTTCTGTGAAAATACGACTTCAGCCAGCTCCACTGTCGAAACGTTTAGCCTCTGCAGCGAATGTCAGATGGTGAAATAAGCAGGAGGTTGTGGGTCAAAGTGCAGTGTTACAGTCAAATCCTGACTGCTCTGTGTTCTAATAATCTCTGTGGCAAAGGTTGCAGCAACGTACAGAACAGATTGTCAATGCGGGTGTTTGTATTCTCCCATGTATAAAGGATTATCAATTTATTATGCATGCAAGACCTGCTGAAAAGGGTGAGCAGCCAGACTCCTGCTGCACCCATAATTATTGTCCTACTAAAGTCAGAGGAGCCATAAAAGTGCTTAGTTGCAGTGCTCAGTTTAATGTTTGCAGGAGAGGCTGCATGTCCAATTTTGGGTTGCATGTGCATACAAATTTACACAGACTAATGTGCGAGGCTGTGCTTTTCTAGGAAGCCCATCCTGACGAGCAGCTACTTCATATCTGATCAAAGATATTCTTATTCAGCAAAACAAGAATGTATAATTTTGCAGATTAGAGAAATGGAGCACGGCGGCGCTGCCAGAGAGCGTCTGCGCCAAGACGAGGAATAACAACACTTTAAAAGCATATTTAACAATTTCGTCCCTTCACATCTATTTTAATGCCAAGCCATATAAGCTGTCTACAACTTAATCTAATCATAAACAACTTTTTTTTTTTTTAATAATAATAAACCCCACTATTTAATAGGCTGAACGACTTGAGATAATTCAGCTTGAGTCTATAGGCTCTGGCACGGATTCAGCGTCCTCACTCATCCTTTAATGGAGTGTTTGGAAGAATTCTGAAAAGACACACTGGCCTAATGCTTAATAGGCACGCCACATCAAAGATTAATATCCAGAATGCTATTAAAACTCAAGGACAGGCTGGAATGATAATTAGAAAACGCAATCACAAGCATCAGACTAGATTAATTGCGAGGCGGCGTTTCCTGATTTGGGGAATGCACGTGTCACACTCGTGCCACATTATGGGCATCCACAGGAAAATAACAGGGAAAAAAAAACTGATCATTTACAACAGTATCTATGTTTTATCTCTTCTCCTAATACAGCAGTACTTTGGCTAAATTAAATGCTCAGTACTTTCTACTCAGGCGTCAACACAGTGTTAAAATTATTTATGTTGTGTGGTTCAACATGTTTATAGAGGCTTTAAAGTTCAGTCCTTCTGAGCTGCTGTGGCTGGGATGAAGATATTACAGTGTCTTTAAAGCCTCATGGCAATGTTCATCCATAACAAAATCTCATCATCTCAGGCAGAGAGTATTCCGAAGTTGGGTGTTATTTCCAAATTATTGCTGATTAAACAGATTCAATTGAGTTAAACCGTCGGAGAACGAGCGAAAAAAAATGAGCAATGTTTTACGTCCAGATCTCGTTAGCTCCCTTATTTGATTCCCCATTCAAAGGATTACTTTCATTTATATTCCGCACTTCGCTTTCATCAATGGAAGCATATTACTAATCTGTTCATAGTCAATGCCTCCACTGACACCGCAGTCCTTATTTAAGAGCTGCGAACAAAAGCAGAAGAATTGCTAAACTAGACTGTGCTTTTCCCTGGAGGTGCGCGCTGAATGCTTGTCAGGATAACTCTGCTGTTCTAGCCTTTATACGGGAAACCTACTAAATGGGCTCTATTAGAAAGAGAGGCAAGATTTATTAGGATTAACTTCCAAAAGAGCATAAATTATGCATGCACACCCAAATTACCTATCAGGATGAGTCCTGGTGGGGACACAGTCTGCGAAGTGAAGGATCGGAGGAAGACTACCAATAACACCAAATACCTCATCAGAGCCTGATACCTGAGGATCGTTGTGACGCTTTTCACCACATGTCACGTCATAACATCCTGGAGGAATTACAGTCTCGCCATCAATAATGTATGCACAGGCAAATTGGTGTGGATTTTTTTTTTTTGTGGAGAAAATGTGTTAGAAAGACGAAGATGACACATTTATCTTTAGCGAGACAATTCATCCCTGAATATGGTCTCGCAGGTTGTGATGGAGGCGAATGAGCTTAAAAATAAGTTTCACAGTGACGTCTCTTGAACGTGACGCTCTGTTTGTGTATCATCAGTCCTCTACTACTCGAACAAAGGGGAAGAAGGAGACGTGGCCGAGTCGTAGCTGCACTGATTCCATGATGCATTTACATTGCTTTTTCATTCCCCTCCGTCATCAATCACTTCCTCAGAAGTTCGTCTAATGACTCCTCTTGCCTTGGTTTTTGCATATTTTCTTATTATTAGTTCATTAATATTCCATGAGAGAATATGCTCAAATAAGTTTTCTAAATTGGGGTTGGGTAGATTTCGAATGTCGCTACGGACTCAATTTGTATTTTTCACTTCACAACCAATGAATTTAAACACATTTTTGACTTCATTCACACAATGAACACAGAAGGAATTCCTATTTGCTGATTGCGCAATTACTGAAAGAGACACCGGCTTTCATGTACATTGTAGTCGGCACGCCGGCTCAGTGGCTCCTCTCCCCTGCCAGGATGTAAAGCCTTTTGTAAAAGAGATATGTAAGTGTCATGAAAGTGCTCCTTGACTAAAGTTTCCTCTTTTCACAGGGATCTAAAGGACATCAAAGAGAGGAATACAATGTCTGTTCTGATGACACTGCCTTCCAGTGTTCATCCTATCACAAGCTTATTACCATAATTCAGAAGTCGTCCAGGACGTTTCCCCGCCGATTGGATACCATGATAACCAATCAGCTCCTGCTCCTCCTGGTGCTCTCCGTCCTGTGGCCCGGCAGCGCCCTGCCTTTCACGCCTGGGAATATTGGGAATCTGTTTGGGATGCCAGAGAGCGACGGGAGGATTCTGCAGCGCTCCAAACGTGGATGGATGTGGAATCAATTCTTTCTGCTGGAGGAATACACAGGAAATGACCGTCAATATGTCGGCAAGGTAACGTGTCCAAACACATTGTCTGTGGACTAATTATAGAAGGCTGAGCTTGTTGGAGTGCTGTTGGATGTAATTGGCTGAAGACGAATGGGCTGCCACAGGCACAGTTAACTGGAGCTGACAGATACACAGCAAGTGCACACGAAGTTCCACTTTGTAATCACATCGTTTGCTCAGCGTAAAACATTATATTTAAAATCAGAGCTCCACTGATTTCATGTTGACGCCATTAATGCATCCAAAAACAACAATGCAGCCTCTTTCCAGCAGTTAATATAAAGCCATTTTCGTCGGACAAGCCTCATAATCGCGGCTCAGATCTGTCAATAAAACCAAGGGCACATGAGTCATGAGCCGACTGAGCGCTGACAAAAGCAGGGCAGCGAAAGAAATAGACTTTTCTTCATTCTGAAATGGCCCCGTGAGGAGGTGCATGGTCACCGTGACACATGACGAAACAGGAGCAAAAAAAAATGAGCCGACAGCGACACCTACTGACGCCGAGTGTTCACGATCGTTTCTCAGGGTCGAGCAGACGTGTGACAAAGCCAAACACACACGTGAGTTTTACATCAGATGTAATGATGGATATGAAGCCGAGGCCCAGACGAGCCCGGCTAACAACAGACTCACATCAGTCTCAGGTGTCGGAAAAGTGGCTCAGGACCAAATTGAAAAACTACATCTCTCGAGAGACACTTTTCCTCCCAGAAAAAAAAAAAAAAAAAACGAGGAGAGTTTCGGGACAATGCTCCTCCCCCCCCCACCCCACCCACCCAGATCAGAGAGGTTCTTGTCAGCTCGCCCGTGCCAGCACTATAAAGACAGGTGTGATGGGGAACGCTGCAGTTATCAACTGGAGGGAGGGAAATGAGGTGACTGTCGACAGCCAATTTTCTCAGAGGAAGCTGGCTTTCATCACACACCTCATTCTCCGGAGTAAACAAGTGTCTTGTGCGAGGTTGAGTAGGGGGATATGACAACTTCTTTTGCAGAAACCATCATCCTGATGTGGCGGAGAGAGAGAAAGAAAAGGGCGGAAATAAAGGGAACGAGGAGAAAGGGAGGAGGAGGAAGAAAACATATCAATCACCAGGGGCCAATGAAATTCACCTTGTTGTGTTATATGATGAAGCAGCAAAACAAATGCTAACTATAAATGGGGCCATCCCTTGATATGTCAGCGGCGGCTGTGATGTGGCTTCCTCCTCCACTCTTTGATGCTTTCTGGCACCCAATTTCTAAGGCATGACAGCATCACATTCTCCAGTTCCCCACTCTTCCTGTGTCCAATATCATTCACTATTAAAGTGTCAGAAAAACACGAGGCTGTAATAAATTACCGAGGGGGGAGGAGGAGGGAAAATAGGGCAGGCACATTCTGCCACTCGGCTTGGCGGACGAGGCCGTGGCGATCCGTATCACTAACTCCATCAGTTTAGCTTTGGAGTTTGGGATTGAGAGACAGACTGTGGTGGTGACAGAGACGGATGTACAGAGAACAAGCTCAGGGGGAGATAAATGGATAGATAGAGAGCACGTTACAGGATTCAAAGATGGAGCTGCAACAAGGAGTCCATCAGCTGATTCATGTGCAGCTGCTGGGATAATCGACTGATCGTTTTTACAGCCATTTCACTTGTGACCATTCTGTGTTTATGCTCTGTCATATATGACCATGAACTGAATGTCTTAAGGTTTTAGGCTGTTACCACCAAACAATGGGAAATGATGAGTGTTGTTCTTTCATCATTTTATTTTACATTTCAGCAACTGAATGATTGATGAGATTATCAAAAATAACTTATCAATAATAGATGCAACAAAAAGTCAATTATGTGATTTATATACAACTATTTTGTTTGATCGTTTTTCCAGTCCAGTCATTTCACTTGTGCCAATTTTGTGTTTATGCTCTGTCATATATGACCATGAACTGAATATCTTCTGAATATCTTAATCAGATAAAACAAGCAAACTGAGGCTGTTACCACCAAACAATGGGAAACAAACCATTTTGTTTTACATTTCATCAACTGAATGATTAATTAGATCAAATCAGATAATCAAAAAATAACTTATCAATAATAGATAGATAGATAGATAGATAGATAGATAGAACAAGAAGTCAATTACTTCCCTACTTAATATACAACTATTTTGATTGATCGTTTTTCCAGTCCAGTCATTTCACTTGTGACAATTTTGTGTTTATGCTCTGTCATATATAACCATGAAGTGAATATCTTAAGGCTTTAGACTATTAATCAGATAAAACAAGCAAACTGAGGCTGTTACCACCAAACAATGGGAAACAATCTTTCACCATTTTGTTTTACATTTCATCAACTGATTGATTAATTAGATCAAATCAGATAATCAAAAAATAACTTATCAATAATAGATAGATGCAACAAAGAGTCAATTACATGATTAATATACAGCTATTTTGATAATCGATTGATCTTTTCAGCCATTTTTCCAGTCCAGCTTCTCACTTGTGACAACTTCCTGTTTTTGTGCCGTCATATATCAGAATCAGACTATGAGAGTAAACTGAACATGTTTAGGTTTTCAACCATTGGTCAGACAAAACAAACTGAGGATAGATAGATAGATAGATAGATAAATAGATAGATAGATAATCAATAGTTGCAGCCATAGTAGATGTAGACAGAGAGAACGACAGCGAGGCTGAAAAAGACAATCAGACAGATAAATGGACACACAGGCAGAGAGACAAACAGACCAATAGAGAGAGAAATAACAATGGAAAGAGGGACAGAAAGACAGACACAGAGACAAAGAGAGAGAGAGACAGACAAATGGATTAGAGAGAGAGACCGAGACCGAATGCAGAAAGCACTTTCATGCCCGGCACAAAGCCATCAGAGCCTTGATGGTCTTCCTCATAAAGATCATTTAATGGCCTTTGCAGTGCACTGTGGGAGACCTTGTTTATTTCACATTCAATCAGACCTCTCCAATCAGCCCACACACACTCGCTAACTGTCACTCCAGCTTGATTTCTCGATTACTGCAATCAAATTGGATGTAAAGAACAGTCACGCTCAGGCGGCGGCTCGCTCCCTCGCTGGAGGGGAAGCGGCCGACTCCTGCGACTGCGCCGGCTAATACATGCAGCTCATATTGCTCATGAAGGTGTTGAAAAGAGGCGGGGCTTTGAAGGCGATCCACCGACTGATAGAAAAAAAGCTGCGTTAGTAGAAGTCAGGTTTTCAGGCCTTACTCAGTATCAGCTGTCAACAGTGAAAGGAAGCACCGTGTGTTTTATGAGTGTAAATACAGCGCGCACGGATCCAGCTTAAACCCTCAAATCTCATTTTAACTGACTTTCACGGGGCCATTAATGAGTGTGAGCGCCGGCCGTGTGCAGCTGTGGTGTCCTACTTCTTAAGCGGGGGGCTGTGAAGTGTGTGAACACTCGCAACGCCGGAGCAACACAACTGCAAAACTTGGGGCTTGTGGAGCGTCTGAGTGGCGTGTTTGAAGTGAACGAAATCCTATTAAAGTGCGGCTGCGTCACATTGTCTTGTAAAAGAAAAATGTGCCGCCCTAAATTGGGGATGTTCAAGGTGGCTGACTTTGTTGTGCTAATATTCTGCCAATAAGTATCCTTGAGGTTTTCTGAAAGGCCTCGCTCGATGCACTGCTGCATGAATTTTGCAGAACCTGTGTGAGGTATGGAGAATACAGAGCAGAGATACTGGGAGCTGTAACTTTAACCTGCAGAACATACATTACAGTACAGTGTTCCAGGAGTGGAGATTATTTGCCTATGTCTTAAGAGACGGAGGGAGAGCGGGAGGAAGAGTAATTATTCTGTATCCATTCTGCGCTCTATTTTGCTATCTCCTCTCTGCAGCAGCGAGCAATGCTTAGCCGAGACCTGACAAGAATTGCCAATGATTTTGCTGCTTTACTGACAATTCCTCAGTGTTTGTGCAAGGCGATTTAACTCATCAAGGCTCTCTTCTGTGCTTCTGTTGTAAGGCCTTGAAAAGGCTGTGTTTGTGCTGCAAGGCCTTGAAAGGAGAGCCACTAAATCCCTGCAAATACAGCGTGGTGGTGCTAACATTTGATTTTGTTAAGGCTGTGTGGAAACACTTTGCACTGCACTTTGTCAAGAGTATCGCTGCCGTTTTTTTTTTTTTTTTTTTCCACTGGATGTAATAGCTTTACACCATGTTAGATGCAGAGGTGAGTCAACTACGACCGACACAAACTCACCTCTGCTGTGTCAATAAAAACCCACTCAGCTTGGTTTCTCTACTTTAAGTCACTACGCTATATACATTAAATTTAACTGCTTCCTTATGGAGGCATCCCTGCAGAAACCTCCTATGTTGCTGGCACATACTGATTCACTGTAGATGTACAGTAGCACTCTTATTTTTAGACCCTGTGTTATCTCATAATAACTCAGCACAGCATTGCTTACCGCTGCAAAAACTCCCCTTTATTTGTGCAACCACTCAGGAAGAATCTATATGACCACGGGGAGCTGATCTGTTTACCCATATGATTAGGACGCTGATATTATGCAGAGATCCAATAATTAGCAAAAAATGCATGAGGTTAAGGCTCGAGCGTTCCCACGACGACCGAGGGAAATGTGTAAAATACAAACCAGAAGCTTCTGCAAAGACTGTAAAAGTCCTATTATCCTGCAGACAGCTCGGCTGCATAGGGTACAGGCTCCTTTGATGGCTCAGTGTTTGTTGTCTTTGCTTCTCAGGTTCCATCTTTTTTTCTTTTTTTCTTACCGGATTATAACAACCAAGACTGGAAATATGGTAATAATCAGATGAAAAACTCAGAATACAATCAAAAGATTTGAAAAAAAAGCAATGCAATTCCTGTGGTTTGACTCGGGCCTGAAATTGCATTGGCCTAATTATGACAGTGGAATTACAGATGTGTGTTTGAATGGAGGCGGTTCAGTAATGAAATGTGTTCTTCTTATGTCACAGAAGGAGTTCACGAGCATGTCCTAATGTCTCAACAGCCAATAAACCGCCGTGCAGGCGATGAATTTCAAAGCAGGGAAAAGGTGACTGTGGCACTACAAGCCGGAGTAAAACGCGCTCGCCGCAGATATGAAGCTCATTTGAATGCAAAAATTCATACAAACACTCTCCTGCTCGCCAAAATTAGCCTGTCATTCATAGTCAATAGAAGGAGCAGCCTTCACATCCGTAACACGTCATAAATCCTTGCTTCACTGGTCTACAGCTCCGGAGAGAATTCATATCCACAAACAATGAATAGATTGTCCCAGAACACAAATATATGTGAAAATTCAAGCTGAGTGATATTCCTCTCTAATAGACTCTGGGTAATGGAGTTCATCTGCATGAAAATATTTTCAAACACAAGGCGAATACTGTGCATATTGTTCATCTGAACTTGACAGAGTCTTGTTTTCACACGCGACCTCGTTCTTTTTTTCTTTTTTTTTTAATTCAGCCTGAGAATACATTTCAGATTCCCATTCAAAGTTGTGCTGTTGACATCACTCTTCCAACTGTGGTGAGGGAAAGAAAAAAATAATTAGTTTCCCTCACAGCGTGCCGACATTAATATTAATAAGTTACTGATGTACATTCTGTGTCCCCAACTACATGTCATTTAAAATGTGAACCCATGAGATAGTGCTCTAAATATATCTGCTGACAGATCCAGTACAGTAATGAGCCTGAATCAAGTGTCTGTCACAGCGCGCCGCCATTACTCCTCCGCGACGCTGAGAGCCGCTTCAAGGTGATGGATAGGTCAGAGGTGACTAATTTTAGCAATTGTTGCTGTAGGTCAGGTTTTCATCATTTTTCAGAGGCGCAATTTGGAAGAAAAATCTAAGACTAATTTGATCTGAACTAATGGAGAATGTCAGCCTTGACGCCGTAGGTGGCGAGGCGGCGTTCTGTTCTCAGACTCAAACAGATGGATTCCTCGGTGGGTTTGCACCATGATGTCAGTTTCACAAAGTTTTCATCCAGCCAGACTCTGGTGTGAATGTAGTCGAAGTCCCTGCGGGCAAACTGTACATTTAATGTATTCATTCACGACAAACAGATAAACATTGATTGTGGGCAAAAACACCCAGCTGGAAGCCGTCGTCAGTTTCGCCTCAAACATGCATCCGAAATAGTTCAATATTCTGTAATGAAGTTGAGGATTTACAACACAAATGTAGCATGTAGGAGGGCACTTAGGACACGTATTGATTAGTTTGCACGTTTCAAATGTCTGAAGAAAAACACAAGTTAGTCAAGACAATTATATTTTAATGTGCAGGAAGAAATCACAAAAAAACCCTCAACTGGCCAAAGATAAGAGGCGTTTGAGGACAGTCGGGAGTGAAAAGTTCACGAATGTCATCTGGCGCCTGGAAGTGTTTTCAAATATATTAAAACATGAAGAGAATTGGCAACAAGAGCATAAAGCTAAAATTGAAGATATGTGGAGGAAGCACATTTCTCCCAGTGATGCCCACAGACAAGAGACTCTTGGGAATAATCCTAAATGTGGAGACTCATGCCTGGACATTTTATTATTCAGATTTTCAGCCACAGTCAAAACCAGACAGAGCAACAAGGGAGGCAAGGATTTGTCGTTATGTGAAGAGGTGCTCAAGGGCAAAGATTAGGACTTGTATATTTTCCGGGTAACTTTTTTTCTTCCTTGTTTTTCTGTCGAACTTAACTTTAACCAGCCGTGTGCTGTTGCCACTGGTTACACAAAAAATGGCAGGAGTGTGTTTTCTTGTCAGCCTGAAGTGTCTGACAGACGACGCCTCTAATTAAAACCCCGCACAGCGTCGCTTCTGTTTGCACAACCCCCGACACTGTATGTGTGCTTTCTCATCTCCAGCTGCACTCCAACATGGACAAAGGTGACGGCAACGTGAGGTATGTCCTGACCGGAGACGGGGCGGGGACCCTGTTCGTCATCGACGAGAAGTCCGGGGACATCCATGCCACCAAGAGGCTGGACCGGGAAGAGCAGGCCATGTACACGCTCAACGCCAAGGTGCTGGACCGGAACACCAATGCCGAGCTGGAGCCGGACACCGAGTTCAACATCAAGATTCACGACATCAACGACAACGCGCCGAAGTTCGCGAAGGAAATCTACTTCGCCAGCGTCCCTGAAATGTCTGAAGTCGGTGAGTCGTGGTTACTTACGAATGGATGAGTTAGTCGATCAACAAAAATCAATTGATTAATCGTTCCAGTGAACACATTGTAGCTTTAGTTGTTGCCATTTATTTATTTGAATCTGAAGAAATGACTGATTAATAGAATTTGTCAGAAGCACTTTTCAGGAAATGTAGAAAAACCACGACACGGCTCAGTGTTGTTCACCACTCAGCTGGACCGACTGACTCTGACTCACTTCTTCAAAGTTATTTTTTTTTATGATTGCTATTTGTTTGGTCAGGCTCATTGGGCATTCATAACCAGCAATGCCATTTGCCATTTTTAATAGGCAGTAGAATTATTGAAAGTTTAGATTGTCACAGTCTTTCCAATTAAAGATTTGCTTCATTGCACTCCACTTCATTCCATTCAAGTAATATAAATAAACCAATTGGCATGAATATAAACAAAGCTTATGAAAATAATGCATGCAACTTGAAATCAATCCTCAATTATGCAACCGCAAATTAATACACGGGAGCAATCAAGGGTAAATCAAAACCCAATTGCCTATTGGTGACAAATAACAACGGCCTATTTGGAATTCATCATGCGCTGCTCTTAGATTTCTCGGCTGCATGGATACCGGCGAAAGGTGGGTCAGGGTCACCACCGCTCGCCTGCGGACTAATAAACCGCCTTAAATGCTCGGGCTGAACACACTGGTTAATCAAGCCAGCCAGCCATGAAAAATCAGCAGCTCCCCTTTTATGCTATCAGTGCTGGGACTAAGTGGGACAGATGTTCAAGGGTTCATTAGTATGCACGGAGACAGTCGGACCCAAACAGGACACGGCAGAGGTCTCCTGAATGCCAAGGACAGTATTCGCAGTGTTGGGTGGAGGATTATGGGAGTGAGTCAGTGACAGGAGAGAAACTGAGCTCTGCTTCGGCTTAAATTCATTGAACTGTTCTTACTTATGGAGCAAACATGTGATATATTGAAGAGCAGTGATGGAGGGGGCTCGTGTGTGGCGTGAGGACAGGGTCGGGCTGAGGTTGGACTTTCACTGAGATGATAGATGATGCTGCTCCATATTGCCAAATAACGCTCTCGGTGCAGGTTGTCGGGTCTAACCCCAGCTGGATATTATGAAGGGCAGCGTCCACCAGCACACTCATACAAACACAAAGGCCGTGAGCTCAGTAATTGTATTCAGGCTCCTGTGTAGAAGCTTGTCAGTATGTGTGTTATGTTGCCTCTGACAACAGAGGTCAGGAAAAAAAAAAGCATCAGTAATATGACCTTGCTGTTGCACGGGTTTAAAAATTGATTAAATGAACACCTCCTTTTTTTTGCTTTTTTTTTTTTTGCTTTTTGTTCCGGAGTCTGCGTCGACACACACACTTTCCCAACTTCCCCTGATGTATCACCCGAGGAGGGAGAGAACTTTACTTAAAGTCTTGATGACGTAGAAACTTCCAGTCTCGCTGATATTTAAGAGATTCATCAAGCGGGACACCAGAGTTTAATCAAGGCAATAATTTTCGCTGAGGTGCCAGAGGAGACCCGGCCAAGTCTGCAAGCCCATCACTTTTGTTCCACGCCCGAGCCAGCTGCAGCCGCCAGCCCGGTGCTCCTTCGGAAAAAAGGGAAGAAATGAGCACTAATGTTCCTGATTGATTTACAAAGACATCACTGCTTTTTGTGTCCTTTCTTGTTCGAAATGAAAATGAGACATTAGCAGTTTGACTCATTGTATTGCTGAAACGCGTTTTGCCAAATTCCCTCCATACGTAGAGGAAGAAAATAAAAATACGTTAGCTTGATTTAGTCTTGACTCGAAGGTGCCGCATCGCCGCTTTGGCATTGAACTCCGCTCTCCATGTTCTTTATTGCAGGTACATCTGTTGTCACTGTAACTGCCACCGACGCCGATGATCAAACATATGGGAACAGCGCCAAGCTTGTGTATAGCATCCTGCAGGGACAGCCCTACTTCTCTGTGGACTCGGAGAACGGTGAGCCAAACCCAGCAGGGTTTTCGTGGATGGAGTCTTCTCTTGTCTGTAAACACATCTCCTGCACTGTTTGGTTAAGTGTTTCTGAGACGAGCACAATCAGGATTTATCTGCTTGTCGGCGCCAATAATCTTATAAAACTCAAGACTCGAGTCTCAACAATGAGACGACACAACAAGCTGAAATTTCAAATTCCGTGAGATTTGTTTTTAATGGTTGTTTTCATTCTGTTTAAAAATGTTGTAGAACATGAAAATCGGGACTTGATTTGTAGATAATATCCTTCGTAATTTCTTGGTAACAAGGAACTAGTTTCAAACTCAGGAGCTAAAAAATGTTAAATGTAAGCGATGTGTTATTTAGTCGTGTGCAAACTGGTTGCAAAGAGACATCGATATCAGCGTCCAATCAGAAGTAATTTACCCGAACAAGGAAGTCAACTTCAGCAAAGGAGCCAACATAATATTTTCAACTGAAGCGTTTTCAAGCATCAGATGAAGATTTGCTCTTAAAGGTAAGTTGTGTTTATAATATTGTTTAATATTGTCTTATAGTCACATGATTTCAGATCAGCTGATTCAACTTGTGCAGCATAAAGCGAGACTGTTAACTTAAAGTTGGATAAAGTACTTCAAGTGGATATTTATCAGAGTCAAATCAGCAGCGTGACTCATGTTTGTTGTGAAAACTCTTTGAGGTGTATTCAAGTTGCCAACGAGTCAATTGACACCATTTTGATCTGAAAGAGTCTTATTGAAAAGCTGCTGCTCGTTAATTAATTCCAGCAGCCTTGCAGATATCATGATGACTCTCTCATGTGAAAATAATACTTGTGGCTTCTGTTATTTAAAGGTGAAAAGCTGGAGGACAAACATCAGAGGGAAAAAAATACAGCTTGACACATGATGAAGTCATGGTGTTATTAAATCCTGTGAAGGGAAATAAATCACTCCACTCCGAGTTCAATAACCAGCAGAAGGAAGCTGGAGAGAGAACGGCAGTCGTTAACTCTGAAGGAAGTTCAGGAAGTGTGAGAGGTGAAGTGGAAAACGTGTGTGACAGACGAGTTCCCCGGGTCAAAACACCGGATGTAGTGGGAGTGGAGTGGTCTCACCTGCAGCTACAGGAAGTGGACGAACCATCATCCAACCACCCGACCGTCACCCAGCTCTCCAACCAGTCAACCACCGTGTCAGCTCGTCTACCAGCCTGTCAATTAGCCGCCGTGTCCAGTCATCTGGTAGATGAAAAGACGGCAGACCGCAGGATGAAGCTTCCATTGGTCAGCAGGCTGAAACAAGCAGCTCGGTGGACGTGTCTCCTCCTGACCCAGGATCTGCTGCTCAGTCAGTCCGACGTCCCGTGAAGACAGGAACCGTAACATGAAGCTTCATCAGACGGAGAAACACGAAGTCAAACAAGAGCAAAATTAGAGTCTACAAGAGGAACTGAAGCTACCTCTTAACAAGATGATAAATTAAATGTGGTGATGTCAAATGTGAAATATATCACAATTTATTTTGACTATATTGTTCCAACTTTGTATAAATGTGACATAACAGAAAATATATGACAAGATGTGTTTTGTTGTTACTGTGTGTAGTACCGGCTGATAGTTGGCTTGGATTGTTGTTGTTGACATGTGCTCAGGTTAAGATAAAGAAAATAAATCGATGACAGAAGTTGTCATGGTTTAACCTAAAAATGTTGTTTATTTTATCCAAATACAAAATGAAAACCGAGCATGCTGTCAGCCGGGAGCAGCTAGTATAGGGCTGATTGACTCCTTTCACTTCAGCCACATGGCCATAATTGGCTTCAACTTCAAACACCTGGAGCCACCCTCAGCCAACACCACATGACGTCACACTGACCCCTGGTGGCTCGGAGGAAAACAACTTTAAAACCAACGTGAAAGTGGCGCTTACACTGTAGATTGAAATTCTTTTGTCTGGTTTATTGTATCTTTACGCAAAATGAGGATTTATGAGGGATGCTGGAATTGACGGACTCGTCCTCCTCGGTTCTTCTTAGCGTCCAGTTCCTCAAATGGAGAAATATAAAACTCAGGATCCATTGTAAGGCCTGTTAACATAATGAGCGTTTTTCGATAATGACAGGAGCGACTTTTCTTTTCAGCTGAACAAATGACAGGTTTTCAGAGAGGCTGCATTAGAGTAAATACTGCATTCAGTTCACAGAAAGAAGTGAAATTAAAGTGTGTGTTGCTGCAAATTTCCCATGTCATCTTTTTGTGATGATGTTAATCACGTAGGAATAAATCTGTGCTTTAAATACAGGACTATAATTTTGGTGATTAATGTAGGATGAAGAGTTTATTAAATCAATCATGGAAACTACTTAACAGCAGCACAATAATACAGCTCTGACAAATACATTTAATAAATTCAAAGGCATTTCCCATCAGCCACTGTGTTAAACTATCAGTGCGGCTGGTCACACGGGGAAGCCGGTCTCCTCTTCAAGACACCAATGAAGAGCTTAATGGCATTAGAGGGTGCAGCGTTGACTCCGTCCTCGGCGTCACTGATTGGCTGCAGAGGAGGTGTCATCAGCCAGGAGAAGCTGGACGTCGGCAGGGGCGCGTCTTCATGGTGTCATCGACGTCTCTGACTGCACTCAGCATCCAGCCACTGGCAGAAAATGTAACTGTCATTATTGGCTCATGAATCAATAACAGTAAAAATAAAAATCCACATTGTTGTAAAAATCGAGCATCAACTGCAAATATTGATGGTTTGCTGTATTCGCGACACATAATTAGTTAAAACTAGTTTGTGTGGTGCAACCTGCTCTTACTTAATTATGCCTGCATTTTGATTTAGTAAACACAGGATAACTACGTTTGAACATCTGGTGCATCTGGCTCCTTTTGAAGAAAACTGAAGTGCAAACATATTTTCCTTGTACTTGTATCAATGAACCATTTACTTTGTCTGTGACTGCTAAGAATTTAAAAGGCAAACCCTCCCTCAGCCATTACTCACCTCATTTATTTGCAGCATGTCTAAAATTAAATTGAAGACATATCTGACATTTGGGGAAGTTTGCTTATTTGCCGTCTCACCGAGGAGTCGATGCGATGATCAATGTCGGTTTAATCTCTGGGCGTGTGCGCCGCCGAGAACAAAGCTCTGTGACACCGAGAGACACAGACCCAACAGCTGCAAACTGGCTTATTTAGATGTTGGATGTGTTTATTTAAGATGGAGATAAGAGAGAGGGCAACGTGGTTTAACATCTGGCGCAGACACTGAATCTGTTCCAACAACAAGAGGAGCCTCAGAGATCTCGTCTTGAAGTTGCCAGTTTTTGCTCAGTGTTGTGATTCTGAATGTTGAACCAATCACAAACAGACCCTTAGACTTATTGGCAACTATTTTTACACCTGGCAAGATATGTAAAAATATATGTCTGCAGTGAGGAGAAGTGAGCACAAGGCAGGACTCGACCCCCCCCGACCACCTCCATGATCTGCGTGTTCTACATGAACGCAGCGCCTCTGACACGAGTGAAAAGGTTGCCAGGGAACATAAGCCAGGCAGCAATTACATTTCCCCTCAAGACATAATTGGCAAACCAAATTAGCAGTATATAAATGTAATTTTCTTGGGTCCATGGTTGAGCACAGACGTGGAACTGATCTTAATCTCGCTTTCAGTAAAACAGTAAATCGATTTTCCAAAATGAAGTTTTCCTTTAAACTGGCAAAAGTGGTGGAAAGAATCTTTTTATTTTATTTTTCAGGCACAATCAAGACGGCACTGCCCAGCATGGACCGAGAGGTGAAGGAGAACTACCAGGTGGTGATCCAGGCTAAAGACATGGCCGGGCAGATGGGCGGGCTCTCGGGAACCACCACAGTCAGCATCACCCTCTCCGACGTCAACGACAGCCCGCCGCGCTTCGCAAACCGTAAGAGACCGAGTCGACAAACTCACACTCACGACACAACGAGCAAACACGAACACGTCTGTCATCACTTTGTTTGATTTGCCGTCCTGTGCAGATTCCTTCCGCTTGACCGCCGTGGAGTCCACGGAGATCGGCGGCGCCATCGGTCGCATCAAGGCCGACGATCCGGACATCGAGCGAAACGCTGAGATGGAGTACAGCATCATCGACGACCATGACACGTTCAACATCATCACTGACCAGACCACGCAGGAGGGAGTCATCGTCATCACAAAGGTGCCTCACTTCTTCTTTCATCTTCTTCTTCTACTGAGTCACACTCTGCCTGTCCGTCTGCAGCCGGCATCAAACGCAGCCACGAAACTCTCACACGACTGATAACGGCTGTGCAATCAGACAGAACACTTCCTGTGACAGCTGACGTGTTTGAATACAGCTGCAGCCTGTCTGCCAGGAGCCTGCCTTTAAATAGAACATATTTTATCCCATACATCAGGCAACACCTGGAAGACTCATTTTTACACCTGCATGAAAAATGTGACAAAGCTCAGATGTGCTTCCAGGATGAGATTGAAAGCTGCTTATTTTTTTATTTTTTTTTTATTTGAGTAAACACATTGCTTTTCTAAATGACGTCTCTGCTAATGCTCAGACGTTACAAACCTGCCTCATTATTTATTCAAAAGGCAGATAATCCCTTAACCTTTAGGAGTTTGACTCATCAGGAAGTGCATGTTTTCATTTAAATGAAAAACGGAGCCGTCTTCATATGCACTTTCAACTTCAATAGAAAGACAGAACAGTACAATTTCAGCTTAGAAACAGCCCCCTGATAACATTTATTCATGTAAGAAAGACATATGACGGAATTTAGTTTTGAACTGCGCCGTAGAATCAGATACCCTAAGCCTGTGAAATGAATAATATAAAGCAGTCTTTTGCTAGAAACTCTTTTTAGTTTCCCCCCGAGGATCTCCCAGATCAGTATTCCTCACTTGGATTTGTAACTTAGAATTTAGAGTGTGAATAAGATAAAGGCAGACAAATGAAATGCAATGAATTGCCTATCAAAATCCTGGAGGCGGACTGTTTTTTATGGAAAAGTCTACAGCTCGACTTCTGATGCTCTTTCATCTCCAGGCGCTGGATTACGAGAGCAAGAGGGACTACGAGTTCAAAGTGGAGGTGAAAAACACCTACTTAGACGCCAGGTTCATGGTTCACGGTTTGCAGTTCAAAGACGACGCCACCGTCAAGGTAACGGTGGAGGACGTGGACGAGCCGCCCGTCTTCACCAGGAACCCTTACATCATCGAGGTGCACGAGGACACGGCGGCGGGCAGCTTCGTGAGCGTGGTGTCGGCGAGGGACCCCGACGCCGACAACAAGCCCGTCAAGTGAGTGTTAAGAGCTTAAACGTGGCCCCAAACCCCTCCCCACAGCAGATTCATCCGCCTCAGGAAGTAGGTCCTCACGATTAAGTAAACTCAGAAACAATTAGCTGCTAAGTAAAGATGTCCTCGCCAACAACGTGATGCTTTATCCTGCTAATTTGTCTCAAAACACATTGTTTCAGCTTTAATTACACAAGTAGAAAATCAATAAGGAAACAAGCAACACATGGTCGAGAGAAAATCTCCTCTTATCAGTTTTTAAGGAGAGGATGGCGAACCTGTCAGCCTACCATGTGTCGCCGTGGAGGGATGTGTTCCATCGTCCCCTCCTGGTCGTTTCCCAGCGGAAGATGGCAGCAGCCGTGTGAAGTGAATACAGACGCTGTTTATTTCCCAGAGTTATGTAAGCCCCGTGTGGCGCCGCACCAGCTCAAAGTTAAGGCGCCTAATTTGCTGTATCGATTCACGCAGCTCGGCGCCGCCATTCCACACATATGGCGCCCGCCCGCCGCTGACACGGAGACACGCCGCGTGCCACATGGCGTCCTGTGTCGCACCCTCACATTTCACCCGAATATGAAAGTTGACGATGACAAATGAGCAGGCGCGAGGGGAGATGATCGTCTTTTGACAAGAGAGAGCGAGGAATATATTTTCTCGTGCGGCGAGTGATGTGAAAAACAACATTTGTATGAAGTGGAGGAGCTCCTCACAAAGACAGATCTGTGCACGCAGAGATAATCTTCTTCTTCATTCCAGCAGCAGTGTCACAGTATCAGGTATTCAGATGTTGTAGGAGCTAACACATAATGTGCCCAGTGCATTTTATTGTTATTAACAATAACCTGTGTGTGTGTGTGTGTGTGTGTGTGTGTGTTATCGGTGCAGATACTCCATCGACCGGCACACAGATCTGGAGAGGCTGTTCAGCATCGACTCAGCCAACGGCACCATCACAACCCTGAAAGCTCTGGACAGAGAAATGTCCAAGTGGCACAACATCTCTGTGGTGGCGACTGAAATAAGTGATTGTTGTTAGAATTTATTTTACAAAAAAAAAATGCAATATTCAACCTTTGAGCTTTGTTGAATATTGTCACGGTGATGTTATTTTTTTTGAACCCATTGATTCCAGATAACCCACGTCAGACGACTCGAGTGCCCGTCTTCATCAAGGTGCTGGACGTCAACGACAACGCCCCCGAGTTCGCCATGTCCTACGACACGTTCGTGTGTGAGAACGTCAAAGCTGAACAGGTGCTGAACATGAAGGATGTTTGTCTGCTGCTTGTACAGTTTATGTGACATATCTGCTCAGACCGATAATGTTGAATTATCAACCGTATCACAGAGATCCTTATGGAGCCACTGTGGGTTCACAGACAGGCTGCTGTGTACAGTAATTACAGCAATTATGCCAGTCATAATTCTGTGCATCGCTTTTCAAACTGTGATGATGCATCTGCAGAGCGATGCTGTGTGAATCGACGCACAAATGCAGAGCACAGTTAGAAGCAAAACACGTGGCGGCTGACTTATAGAAGCTTTTGATCCAGGGGGGTTCGTCAAAAAAGCGTCTTCAAAGAGGAAATGTGAACTGAAAATATGTATGAATGGAGAAACCAGGAGGGAGGTGGCACCTGAGGTCATCATGAGGCGGTGATCTCACTTCCTGTGTGAGGTGGCTTTGGTCAGAGGTTGGCAGCGAACAGCAGGGAGGGTGGGGCTGAGGGCGGAGTCATCGAGCCGTCGCCTCCTGACGTTCACAGCTGGAGCGCGTGTCTCCACGTGCACGGCGGCAAATCTGCGTCGGGGGACAGGCGGCCACATGTGTTTATCGTTTTAGTTTCGAGAGACAGCAAATCCCTTAATTATGTAAACACTCCTCACTAATTGCAGATTAGTCTACTACTGTCTGATTGGGCTCGTTTATTCTCACTGAGCCTTATTTATTTTGTGGCAGTTAAGCTTCCAAGGTGCAGCTTCGCCAGGCCATAAACTATAATGCTTAAAAATAATGTTTAAGATTTGAGCGTAATTAAAAAAAAATAGTGGAACAGTTCTGCTAAATAATCGGCTCATTAAGACGAATAACAGGCTTGTTCTGTTCTCTGCAGCTGATTCAGACGATAAGTGCCGTCGACACGGACGAACCTCTCGTCGGACACAAGTTCGCCTTCAGCATCAGCGCCACCAACCCCAACTTCACGATCGAGGACAGAGAAGGTAAGACGAACATTTAAAGCCTTAAGATTTCAGTCGAGCAAACAGAGAAATGAGCTTTGATATGATGAAAATCTTAAGACCATTACTTTCAATATGTTGCACAAAATCCTAAATTGGAGCTGAATAAATACAATATATTTGACAAGAAAATATTTCATTGTGCGATTGTCGTCTTGTGATTGACTTCTTGAAAGCACGGAGCTGTTTTGGCAAAATTTCATTTGCACAGGAGCCATTGTGCGAGTCGTCCGTCAGGCGGTCGGCCCACATCTGCGCCGCATTGTCACGGAGACGGATTTCACTTCGTCTGTCACACAATACAAACATGTGTTATTGAAAACAGTGGTAATGTTTCGTATTGTTTTCTTTCAAACCGGAGCGACGCGGTGGGATCTCAGAGAGCTTCCAGTAACTTCACATGCCGGATCTGTTTTCTTCCTCTTCAGTGTGTCTCAGCGCCTGCTCCTGCTCTGAGCATTGATTCTGAGCGAATGTTCAAACGACAGGGATGAAGACTGCAGCAGAGACTCGGAGAGTGAGACGACAAATTCTGCACTTAGTGGGATTTTAACAACCAAACTTTAATTAGTTTTTGCAGGAAGCTGCGGCCGCGCGTGACCGCCATGCTTTTATCCTCTGAAAACGTCCGTGTGATTCCTAATGAAGCCGTGTTTGAATTGATTTTTGAAGAATATAGCTTTTGTGCAAATGACACAGGTTGTTAATAATATGCTTTGTGTTTGTTTTCATTACTATTGAGACGTCTTTACTCGAGATGCCAGTAATTCAAAATGGCCCTGCGAAGCCATCACTCGCCTTCTGTCGCAGGAAATAAAGACGCCAGCTCTGTCCTCTCAGATCGTTTAGCTTTGACGAGCCTCGTCCGTTTGCGTCTGTCCACAGATAACACCGCCAACATCCTGACGCGGAGGGGAGGCTTCAGCCGCCGCGAGATGAGCATGTACTTCCTGCCCGTGGTCATCTCGGACAATGACTACCCCATCCAGAGCAGCACCAGCACGCTGATCGTGCGCGTGTGCGCCTGCGACAGCCGCGGCAACATGCAGTCGTGCAACCCCGAGGTCCTGCCCTTCTCCGACGGCCTGACGACCGGAGCGCTGGTGGCCATCCTGCTCTGCGTCATCATCCTGCTCAGTGAGTCTCCTCCTGTGTGACCCTGTGGATCTGAACCCTCCTGTCGTCCTCGTAAAGTTTCTGCTTTGTTCAGTTTTCATTTACACTCATAGTAACTCAGCTCCTCTAGACTTAGCTTAGACTTCCTTTATTGTCATTACACAATATACACAGCAGTGCATGTTGGGTAACGAAATTCCGTTGCAATGGCTTCCAACAAAGGGTCAGCAACAATAGTGTCCGTCGGTGGAGTATAAAATATGTAAAAAAAAAAAAAAAAAGAGATATAGATATTAAATATATACTATAATATTAATACAGGTGCTAGGAGCTATATATAGACACATGTAAATGAAAAAAAAGTTATATACAGGGTATTGCACAGAGCAAGTAGCAGCAAGTTGAATTATTGCACTAAGTACTGGTATTGAATGTAAAAGTGAATATAGATATATAGAATATAGAATAAATACACAGAAAAAATTCTCCATTCTCCAAATATTCTCTATTCAAGTCAATTTCATTTACTATATAGCTCATAATGAAAGATACATCTGGCCTTGAATGTGTGTCAAAGTCATGGTTCTGAAATCGGTTCAACACAGTCAACACTATATCCTGAAACGACCCTTTGCCATTCAGGAGAATCAAGAACTGTATTGTCCAGTCCGTCAGAATCGTACGCCTCCGAGCTTCACTTCCTTTAATCAGTGCCTGGTTTTCCGAGAGTGTGACGTCAAGCTGATGCACTGGTGCTGGAAACTTACAACAAGAAGGGAAAAACTGAATGAGCAGAACGTCCATTACAGAAGATAAACATTCTATAAAACATTATACATTATAATAACATGAGTGTCTCACTTAGAAAAGAAAACAAATGCTGTAGAAATATCCATCCATTTTAATGACAGACTGCTGCTACAGCCTGATCAACTAAAACTGATCAGGAATAAATGAAGACTGATCAGGATCGATAAGCAGAATCTATAGTTGCATTGGAATCAATAAACCAAAAAATCAATAAACTTATCAAACCTCGTCTCTATTTACCAGCTATAAACCTTCCCATTCTAACACAGCACATATCCCGTTCGCAGTGATAATGTTGCCAGATTCTGAAAACGTGGAGTTCTTTTTGAAACCGTTTCACACTGAAGTTAACAATGTCTTATTTCTACCTTTAAATCTATGGTGGCTGAAATGACAACTTTCCCCAAATCAGCCGCGCCGAGCTGGCTAATTAACACTGGCTCCTCCAGTTGGTTGAAAATTCAATCTCCGACTGACTTTTTAATGTTTCCAGCTGACTTTTTTTTTTTTTAACTGAGAAGCCTGTGAAAGGATCTTAAGAATCCCCTCGACAGCTGAAGACTGAGGCTGAAAACCTCAGCCTCCTCTCCAAGTCCATGACCCATGCAAAAGACATGTAAATCAGCAGCAGCCTCGCTCTTGTATTGCACTTCAGTATAAAGTAAGAGTATTACAAATAAAAACCATATTAGCATAACCCAGTTTTCATGCTTAGTATTTTATTATCATTGTTTTGTTTGTTCACATCGTGGCCACATGAGACAGAAACAATATGCAGAGTTAGCACTGGAGGCAGGTCTGACTTTATGCTTCATGCTGCAGCCAGTTCAGGAAGCTAAAGCCAGCAACAAGTGTGAGCTGCTGAGAGGCCACATGGAGGCAAAGAGAGAGCGAGTATTTCTGTCCTTCATTATAAAACAATAAATAAAACACTGCTGAAAATAAGAGCCAGCAGCTTCGACTCCGGCTGGAAGACGTTTTAATGCATTAAAACAATCACTGTGACATTAAATACTGACATCAGGAGCCGTTCTATTATTACAAAATAATGCACAGGAATGAATCAGTCTGCTGCAGTAAATATGAAAATCTACACAAAGCAGCCTGTGATTGGCTCTGTGGTGTCAGCTGTTGACAACACTTCATAACTAAATGGCAGAATTTGTCAGCGTCTTTCAAAAACAAACTAAATGGCCATTAAGGGAAAAAAATGACTCATGAGCACTTCAGCTACTTGGTTAAGGTTAATGAGAGATTATTGCCGTGGTTTTGGAAATCAAATTGAAAAAAGAAGACTGATTTGACTGTTGGCAGAAGATGCAAAACCTGAGAAGCTTTATTGGCCCAACCTTGATTTCCTGAAGCTGCTAGAAACCATAGACTGTATAAAATATGGACGTAGTGTCCGTGACGTCACCCATAGGTTTCTGAAGAGCAAAAATGAAGCAAATCGTAGTGCGTAGCCATCTTGGTAGCCTACCTCCGGTTACTCCAAATATGGACAAAGAGGTGGAGCGAGGGCGGAGCTGAGGCGGGTCGAATGAACGCTATTGGCTGAAAAAAGCAGCTGAAAAAAGCCGCTTTATTCGAAATAATCAAACTAGCTACGGCTAACCAGCTAGGTTAAATGCTAAATATCGTTGCTAGCCGGCTAACCCCACAATGATCTCTTTCCCAAACTCAGTGACTAGAATTAGCCGGGGTGACGCCCTTTAGACCGTCAGTTCATAGCTGTCAATCAAAGTGGCGCCACTTAGATTGACAGCTATGAATTGTGCATAATGATGTATGCTGTATATTTTAAACGAACGCCTTATAAAAAAATTCGCCCCCCCAGAGTTGTCATGGAGTAGAAAAACAGCTTATGAGACTAGAGCCATGTTTTGAACCAGGCTGTAAATATGTTTTTTTTCTGTCGTAAAATCGGACATTTTAACATGGGGCTCAAATGTAATTGACTCCCTTCTGCGGCCTGCTCTAGTGGTTATTGGAGGAACTGCAGCTTTTTTGCGCTTCCGCATTGGCTTCATTTTTCAGCGCCGGAGGTTGCCGCTTGCTAGAAACACACAATACTACAGCCGTATATGATAATAATAATGATATATTGTGTTTTGGAGGAGGAGATTTTGATTGGCTCCTTTTAACACCTCAGTGATTAGTAATAAGCAGGTCCAAACAAGTGCAGGTTATTTTCCATATCGTGTTATAGACGCTCTCTCTCTCTCTAAACCTGCTCCATTCATTGGAAAATAAATCTAAAGGCTAAAGCAGGTGGTTCCCTCCTGGACCTGAAGCACCACTTGACCCTCGCTCGTGATCAGATACATAACAACGTTCAGGGCACAACAGTTACCGTGACGATCACTCTGCCCGGCGAAGAGCAGGAGCGGGAGCTGCTTCTGGTTTGTAAGTCTGAGCCGTCATTGAAGCTCACCTTGCTCGTCCGAACGCAGCGAGGAGCAGTTCTGACTGACCACACGTCGTGAATGCAGAACGAAGGCGATGTGTGTGTGTGTGTGTGTGTGTGTGTGTGTGTGTGTGTGTCCATGTGTTGGCTTTGACCTCCTCCCTCCTGTCACACTCTCTTGTTTTGAAGTTTGCTGTGTTATTTGATCTCCGCCCGGACTAAACTAGCCATACAAGCAAATTAGTATCGACCAGCTTCGCTCCTCCATCTGCTTGTTTTAACTCCGACTCGAAAATTCAGCGTCTGGCCGTGGGCAGACTCTCCTCTCACATATCGAGCGCACTGAAGGTTAAACCGCGCGCTCTCCTCTTGAGCAAAATATCATGACATCTGCTCATTATCTGACGCTTTTCGCGCTTGAACCCCCCTGACAGACTGTCTCATTCACCTCTGCTTGACTCCGACAGGCGGGCGCTGAGCTGGAACGGCTCGCCGCTATCTGCTCTTCCACATTGCCGTCGAAAAAACCGCGGCACCGGTCGGTCGCAAACGCCGGTAAAGAACCTTTATAAACAGACACCTCCACCCCCTCCCGGCCCACGTCGAAGGCGTTGTAATTAACACCCAGGTGGGAGGCAAGTCGACAACTACAGCACCTGCTGATAGGACAAAAAGGGAGAGGAAGGAGCGGGAGCACAGGTGAAGCAGGGTCGTCCTAAATGAGACATTGCTTCCTGTTTTTACTCCAGAATTATGGGTTTATTTAAAACAGAGGTCACTAACAGGCGGACCGCGGTCCGGGTCCGGACCCAGAAGTTGTCCCATACGGATCTGGCCCTACAACCGAAACATAAGGTTATGATTTAAAACCTGACTGGTCGCTTCTAGTTCAACCTGGAGCAGCTTTTGTAGTCTTTAGTTACACATGATTATACGGTAGAAAGAAAAGGATAGATGGTGATACATGTAGAAAACGAAGCAAGAGTGAGAGAGAGAGAAACACGAGTGAGACGGAGAAAGTTGAGAATAATAAGGAACAAATGGCTCCCTCCAAAAAAAAAAAGTGGACAGCGAAAATAGAGCATTTAATCCCGAATGGACAGACTCATTTCAGAAAAGGGGAAATTCAAGCCTTTCCTCCCTTTATTTTATTTTTCTGAAGTTAAGCATTTTATTTGAACATGCATTATATTTATTGTCTCTTATTTTGAAATGCAGCCCTACTTTTATTTAGTAAATGAGAGAACATTATATATATCGGCAGTCATACATATAAGTTAAGTTCTATCTCAATTGACAATTAATACTGTCAAACAGATGTTGATACAACTACTAGGCTACTTAAATATATATCACATAGAGACATTATGACCCTCTGGACCTTTGCTTTAAAAAAATTTCTCCGACTGGACCTCTTTAAATTTTAGTTGAATACCTCTGATTTAAAAAGTTGCAGTGGCGCTCTCTGGAAACCTGCTCACTCTGCAGTCACTGTCTGTTACAGCTGCAGAGAGAACGAAGGAGATGAGATATGAGGCAGCACCAAAAATAAAGGATTCTCCAACGGCGGCGCATTTTATACAGTGAATGTGCCGTTGAAGGGAAAAAGAAAGAGAAAGCTTTTTCACTGAATCTTTAATAATAGGAGGTGAATGCCTGAGGCAGTGTTGGGGATTTATCACTGGTAGCAAATGTGTCTCCCCTCCGCGCTCGCTCCCGCTCCCCTGTGCTCTTTAATGCATGACACATGTTAGGAGGCACACGTCTTATGCTGAGCTCTCTCTCTCTCTCTCTCTCTCTCTCTCTCTCTCTCTCTCTCTCTGTGCGTTTCCCACTGTTTTTGTGTAGTGATCGTGGTGCTGTTTGCCGCCCTGAGGAGACAGAGGAAGAAGGAGCCTCTGATCATCTCCAAAGAGGATGTCAGAGACAACGTTGTCAGCTACAACGATGAAGGGGGCGGAGAGGAGGACACTCAGGCCTTTGATATCGGCACGCTGCGCAACCCAGAGGTGATGGATGCTAACAAGCTACGCAGGGACATCATACCCGAAATGCTGTTTCCCTTTCGGAGGACGTCACCTATAAAGGATAACACGGACGTCAGAGACTTCATTAACGGGCGGCTTCAGGAGAACGACTCGGACCCCACGGCGCCCCCCTATGACTCCCTGGCCACGTACGCCTACGAGGGCAGCGGGTCGCTGGCCGAGTCCCTCAGCTCGCTGGAGTCCGGGGCCACGGAGGGGGACCACGATTACGATTACCTCAGCAACTGGGGGCCGCAGTTCAAAAAGCTGGCGGAGATGTACATAGGAAAGAGCCCCGACAGAGAGACCTAACCAGGACGCTCTCGCTTTTTTTCCCCCGCCTCCGAGCCCATTTTTTTCTGTCTGTCCGTCTAGCTACCTATCCAGACAGCTCGTTGTCTAGTTAGTTAGCTGGTCAGCTAGTCCGTCGACCTATCTATCGAGCTATCTATCTGTTATCTAGTTTGCTAGCCGGTCCGCTGGTCGACTAGTCGTCCGTTGGAGTCACATGCACAAACACACACGCAGATGAAAAACTCCCCTCGCGGACGGAATCAAGACTGAGTTTTCTCGTGAATGGAGATCCAGTATCAAACGTTTTACTGTTTTTTGGTCATAATCAGTAAAGATGCCTTTGAATTTTAGGACTTTTTGTGAACAATGGTGTGGACAATGTGTTTTGTAATTGACCTGAGAGATAGTAGTATTGTATACTATCAATGTTTAATGGCACTGGACTGGGATCGGGGTCCGGGTTTGAGGGGGGGTTGTGGGGAAGGAGTCAAGTGGTTTTTCCAGCCACCTCCATTAAATACTGTAAATGTACAAAGTGTTTTTAATGATGGACATCCTATATACTATTTGCTATCTTTGTCGGACAAGCAATGTTCATGTGAGTGGTTGGTGCAGTTTATTTGTCAAACTGTGGATTCATCTCATCATATAGGTGTAATAATGTAATGGAAAGTGTATGTTGTAGGAAAACCGTCATACACTGAATTCACGCTGTTTGAATGCTGAGTCATATTGTTTTATATTTATATTTTTATACTTATTTTCTTAATAAAACGATGTAAAAAAAAAAAAAAGAAGTAGCTATATTTCAAGTGCATTGCCTGATTTTGTGGTGACTGACAGGTTGTTGATGAAGGTCGTTTGATTAATTAAACACTGTCACATCCACAATAAGACAAGACGCAGTTCATTAAAACATTTATATACAGGAAGTGTATGTGAGCAACGTGATAACAGAGGCCATTTTGAGATTAATTAAAACTATATATTAAACACATTAGGCCCAGATGAGTGTTCTCAGTGGGGATGTGTTTGTGCTTTTATTCTGAAAATCACAACAATAAGAAAACACAGACGGCAAACAAACATAAGTACAGAGACAGAAAAAGAAAAAGAAAAATTGAGTTCCAATACTGCAATATCTAATCTCGCTCGCCTGACGACCGCAGAAATAAATTTGAAAATCCGGCTGTCTTGTTAGCATAACCATGTTGGTCCTGAATCTGACAAGCTGTCGGAGATGTAAGAGGTGCTGACTTGGGTTTTGACAGTCGAATATCACACAGAGAGGTGGGAAGCAGGAAGTGATTCATGTGCTACTACACTGATATGTACAGTGTATTTGGGGGGTAGCTGCAAACCTGGATTTGTTGATCATCTTCATCTCGACTTTGAGTGAAATTAACAACGAAAAAAATGAGTCATGTTTTTTACTGTTTTTTGGTTTAGTTTTGAGAGGCTCTGTTTCCTACTTTAAAAGAAAAAGGGTCACTTTTATGATGCAGCTTTTTTACAGAAACAGAAATGATTTGTCTAATTCGAGCAGGAAAAACCTCTCATCATGTTCTTATTTAGAAAATGTTTCCCACCTTACAGTCGACCAAACTCCGTGTGGATAATTACACACTCATCTGCGAGCGCTGTGTTATCCGCCGGTACTTGCTGATTAGTGGGCAGCTGCGGAGATGACAATACCTCAAATCAATGCCCTTCTCACGTCGCCTCACTTGATTTCGAATCTCAACAGCTGCCAGCTCACTGAGGCAGTTTTCACATGGAGCCGCAGTCCTAATTTTTGATGTATGGTTCCTGAAGTCCTTCAAACATGAACCCGGAGGAATTATCTGCAAAGCTAACTTGTTGTTGTGTTGGTCGATGTGTGTGCGTCCACTCCTTTAGTTCAGCTGTTCGACCCGTCATGTTGCCATAAGAGCGATCAGAAATTCGGCAATATTGATTAATAAAGAGGAAATAAAACCCACAACAGACCTCATGACAAGTTTGTGAGTTTTATATGTACAAGTATTTCATCATTAATAAGATACTGACACTTGAAAATTTGATTCAGAAATCTGTAAATAACAGTTCATAGCTTGGTGATTAAGTTCACATATACAATCTAATGCAAACCAATATGGCAGCCACGTCATAAATCTCCATCAAGCTCTTAATGCCCAGCTGTCAGAGAACACTTCTGACTAAAACCTGGTGTAAATCCTCGGGTCTTTGTTGGCGTTTGTGTTGCCCTGGACTGAAATTACAGCTGCGCCTAATGACTATTTATGTATTATTGACGAATATGACTGTTACAATTGCACAATCATGATGAATCTTTCTGTCATTAAAATGTCAAACTTATGAAAAATTCTCATCAGAGTTTCCCCGAGTCTGACGTGACGTCTTCAACCGTCCAAAACCAACAGTCTAAAACGTTTATTTACTATCATGAATGACAGAGAAAAGAAGCAGGAAGCAGCAAATGTTTGACATTTTTGCCTGAAAACAATTAATTCATTATGAAAATTGTTGGAGATTAATTATATTTCAATCAACTAACTGACTAATTGTTGCAGCTCGAACTGTGTTTCTATTGCTTCAACTCCATTAGAATCACCTCTGAAAATAACAACATTCGCCAAGGCCTCAGCAGAAAAAGTCGGATCGATACCTCTCTCCGCCAGGCTGTTTACAAATTATAAGATTCACAAAGAAGTCTCTTTTCTGCAGGGCTGAATCGCATTAGACTGCACAGGTGTAGAGACGCAGCGATGAAAAAGCTCCATTATTGTATTACATTAAATTCGCTCTCCGAGACGAGCGCCAACACCAGGGGGCAGCGGCCGAGCTTCTCTCCACGACGGTGATTATTGTGCGAGCGAGAGCCGGCAGGAAAGGCCGGACCCAAATCTGCAAATCCCTGTCGAGTGTGTTGAGCTGAAGCCAAGCTGCAGTAAACCTACAGGTTCTCTATGCGACACAGATATTATAGAGCAGAGGTCACGAACAGGCGGACCGTGGTCCGGGTCCGGACCCAGAAGCTGTCCCATATGGACCCGGACCTACAACCAAAACAGAAGGTTATGATTTAAAACCTGACGATGTTGCTTCTATTGTAACCCGGCGCAGCTTTTGTAGTTTTTACACTAGTGGTTTAGCGGATGAGGAAACGCACAGACCAATTATATGCGAGTTAAACCATTCCACGTGATACCACTCAGCCAATCAAGTCTGTGCATTCCAGGTGGTTAATATTGCGACTCTACCGTTCAGACAGATGAGAGAGTTAGAGGCAAGTTACACATGAAAATATGGTAGAAAGAAACAGAAAGATGGAAAATAATGAACAAATGGTGCTCTCCAAAAAAAGAAAAGTGGACAGCAAAAATAGATTTTATTTTTATTTTATTTTTTCTGAAGTTAAGCATTTTATTTGAACATGCGCAATTTTCACATTGTATTTATTTTCTCTTATTTTGGAATGCAGCCCTTTTTTTTATTTAGTAAATGAGAGAACATCATACATATCGACAGTCATACATCTATAAGTTCAGTTCTATGTTTCTTGACAATAAATATTGTCAAAAAAGTTTTCGAATTGTCCTGAATTCATTTGACTTGACAGTCATACATGCAGAGGTTGATACAACTGCTAGGCCACTTAAATATATATCACATTGAATAGTTAGACATTATGATCTTCTGCACCTTTGCTTCAAGAAATTTTCTCCAGCTGGACCTCTTTAAATTTTACTTGAATACCCCTGTTATAGAGTGTCCTGCACATATCGATCCTCTCAGCTCCTGCTGATGTGAGTGATGTTGTAACTATTTCAACATGTTATTGTCTCATGATAAAACAGCCATGTGATGAACGACCCTGATGAAAGATGACACTCTCTCTCAGCCAATCAGCCGTCGGCCTGGGAGATAACGACATGTGACCCGTAAAAAGGCTTTTTAACGGGCGCGAGAAATTTGTTTTGAAGCTGGCAAATAATAGCCCGGTGTTTTATTGCATGAATGTGTGCAAGAGTCACAGATGATGAAAACGTATTAATGGAAGTGAAACACTCCTGCGAAATGATTGTGCTCGTCATAAAATAATTTGCTTTTCCGTCCGGTGGGATGAATCAAAGGGAGCGCTCTGGGTTTGACCTGCTACGCGGGGACACATGTGCCCAGCGAGGAGCGATTATCCTTCCACCATTTCATTAATTGTGCATCCCCGTTATGTTTCATGCCTCGCCACTATTTTTTACAGCGGTGACCTGCGGTGAGGGCTTCTGTTCTCTCCTGGTCTCCATTGGCCGAGAGAGGAGTTTCTCCGCTCTGTGGCTGCGTGATTAGAGCTGAAGTAGAGCACATCCTGTTTGATGTGAGGACGCCATTTGCATGTCACATAGGAAGGAAGGAATAATGCATGACAGATAACTGGGATGGTAAACCAACACTGGCTGTATTGATTCAGTGATGCCCATAAAAGAAGAGAAGAAGAAGAGCAGATCTGATGGACAAGCTGCGACCAGGCCGACAGGTTGTGTAACATTCATGTGTTATCTCCATTGATTTCTAACAGTATCGATCACTTTTTAATTTCTTTTTCTGCTTCAAGTCACGCATCTTTTTTTTTTTTTTTTTTTTCCTAATGCCAAGAGGTTACATCCATTTGCAAACGCTCTGTTCCAGATGGTTTGTGGACAGCTGCTCTCCCACAAAGACGACAAACAGCAGGTTGATGCCACGACTTCGAGACTTCCTCAGATGTTTTCGTGCCCCCCCCCCCTGCCAGGCTCGGGAGGGAAAGAAAAGACCTCGTGTTAAGATTCATAATGCAGAATGTTTTACACCAGTCTATTGAGGCCGGAAAAGACTAAAAGATGCAAAGTGCTGCGATCAATAATGCAGGTGAGATATTGGTATGCAGACGAGATGTGACAGCGCTGCCGGGCCACCTGAGGCTTCTCTTCTTGTCCTGTGCCTGGACTGTCGAAAACACTCCTTTCAAGCACGACGTTTTCCCCCGAAACTGGTTACGAGCAGATGCCCAAGATACCCGCTTCCTAAAGCGCCCGGCGTGTCGCCTTAATGCGACTGAAGTGTAAGTGAAAGGGCGTTATTTTTAACACATATCGATTACATAACCGTCCATTTGGGTACTTGTAAAGCGGAGGCTACCCAGCTTGAGTGCAGAATTGATTTTCCATTAACTGACCTTTAGAAGCTGAAACCCCCATGTGCCAATATAGGTGCAGAAATGTGCTGCAACATAAAACCTGCTGTAAAATAAATCATCAAGAGGATTGTTATTTAAAGCTGGAAACCTGTAGCTGACATTTGTGCACGATCTATTGTGGTATTGATGTTTTGAGTGTACAGTAAAACAAGTTCTACTCCGCTTCTTTCTCATCCATCGATCCGTTTCTTGGCTTGTGTGTTATCGTGGCTCTGACTCCGGTGTGTCTGGGTTCGCATGGCCCCAGCCAGGTTGAGCCAGGTTGCACACCTTAGGACGCATCGTCACGCCCGCGAGCCAGACAAGTCACAGCACGACCAGGCGAGAGCCAGCGACGGGAACAGCAGACTGTGAAGCTCAGATGGATCCCGGGGTCTCGACATGTGGTGTCACCTGCTTCGCCTCCTTCCAACAACCACACTTTTTTAGAGAACATACAAAACACGACAATACAAACACATGACGGATGACGACCGCCTCTGTGCTGGATCAATCTGAAGTCACCCGATTCATCAATCAAGCCCAAGTCAAAAAATTGAAATTCAGCCTGAGAAGGATTCTAATACATTTTGAGCTCAACTGACTGAGGTGATAAATGCTGCTGGTCATTAATAAAACAAACAGAGGACGACATGTCTGATATTACAACCGATGACAAACCAGATTTCTGAGACTGACATCGAGATGAAAAAGAAGCGACACAGATCAAATTCAAACCTGGTGCCAAGAAGAAGTCTGTTTATATCTAAATCTACTTTTGCACACAGAAATATTAACTCATGATGACATCATAGGTCATGTGGGCATCTTGTGCACGACGGAGAAGGAGACGAGATCTCATTGACAGCAAAAGACAAAAGTGAATTTCAGCACTTTCAGTTTAAAAGCAGCATCTTTTTTCTAAATGGTAGCAATTTCAACCGTCTCCTTCACCTAAAACACAATCAGCTTTTCACAAAACGATTCCACTTTACCTCATTATAACAATCAGAGCTTCACGTGGAATTTCATAACAAAAAAAAAAAAAAAAAAAATCCTGCTCTGACTTCTCTTTCTGTTTTTTTCTTTTTGTAGCAGTTGCAATCTTGGAGCCACTCTTCCAGGTTTAAAGCGATTTCAGCGCTCTACTGGAGAGTAGTTATGGACGTGGGCTGAACATTAAAAAAAAAAAAAAACACAAGGCGGCTTTTTTCCCTCAGGAAAAGAAAATTACTTCTGAGCACAAAGGGAATGCATCAGTGGCGTGGCATACTGCCTAGTTTCTTATAATTACAAGCAAAAGCAGTTCTGAATAGGCATCTTAATGACCAAACAAATTGTTGCATATTTCAAACCCATCTGGATAATTTTCTTAGGGGAAATGTAATTGCTGTTCAGAAACGGTGAATGCTATCTTTGTTGTGGCGAGCGTACGCACGCACAAACACATAGACGGCACCTGAGATGATGCATAATGCCACTTTTTTCCCTTTTTTTTGCTGTCAAAAGAGTGTTATTCTGTCAGGTTTCATGTGTTGCAGGTGCACATGTGGCTGCCTTCAGCCTGTCTGTCAACCGGGTCTATTAAAGCTTGGATTGCAGGCTGATTTCCCAAGTGTGTAGTGACGCACTTTAACTAAGACTTGGTGCAATTTTCATACTGAAATATCAGCAGGGGATCTCAAAAATGTATGTTCTACACTGAGCAACATAGGTTGGACTTTATAGCTTTGTAAAATACTTGTGCAATAGTGAGCATGAAGGAGAAAGCACCTGCCTTCTGCAACATTCATTAGTATTTGGCTCCATCTCCTGGAAGCATGACGCCACTACATGCTGATGCTGCAGCAGTTTCATTATTTGTCATCATTCTCATCAGATTATTTATGATTAAATGAAGATTTCTGCATAATCAAAGACATGTGCAAAAAAAAAAACTAGATGACAACACTGTTAAATTAGTCTAAAAACAGAAGTAGAATCAGCTTTATCTGCTCAAATCTGTTCTAGATCTTCAGGAAACTATATGACATTAATTTAATTAGACAGTTAGTAAATTAATAAGTGAATCACACAGTAGTAAAGTCTCAGTTTCACTTGTGCATAGTTTAAAATAGACATTCTGTATAGAGTTATTTTTTTGGTTTGATATCTCTGGACATCGGTCAGCAGAGGGCAGCAAAGATCTTTGCACAGCTCTACCAAATGTTTTGCTGCTGCACAGGCTCCCATGCACTAACTACCTATAACACCTCCACAGATATAAATTATTTTTAATAGATTGCAGTTTTCGTCCAACTTTCACACCCAGGAAACTTCTCAACACAGTGTCTGCCAGTGTCAGTTCATGCACCAATAAAAGACATGCATGATATTGTCAAAGCTTTATTGACATTAGTAATTTAGGTGCAACAGTAAATAAACTTTAAATTAAGCAATTAATTGAATATATTAAATCATTTGGGTGTAAATTTTACAAGGTGGAAGATAACGGTGAAAAACATTTACATTTACAGACTTTAAATTTCTTCAGGGCCCATTAAATTGAGTGATACTGTAAAGGTTTTAAAGGATGGCAAAGATGTAGAGAAACTCACTTAATCTAAGAGCAAATTTACTGTATTTGCAAACTGTTTAAGCACATTTAAGCAGAGAAAGCTCCAGTAAAAATCTATATTCATAGGACTATGTGTAATGAGGACGAGAGCGTTTTAGCATCTTTCAGCTCTTTGTGTTGGTTTTACAGCCATCAGTTACTCCTTGGCCTGGAGCAGGTGGATTTTGTTCTCTGGGAAAGAGCCTGGCTAAGTTAGCGCTAATGCTAAGCTAACTGTCCCCTGGCTGCAGCTACATACATTGATTTTACATTGATGTTCTCATCTATGCAGATAAGCAAATTTCCAAAACTCTGTTTTATCCCCAACTCTTCCTTTAATGGATGGTGGCTGTTTGTCACCTTCAGGTTCGCGTACGTTGGTGTACCAGTATATCAAAAACAGATTTAGTGCATTTCAGAATCAGCGTATTCACGAGCTCTCGATTCATCACTTGTGTAACTGGCAGTGATCGAACCGATGCCTCTGCGAATTCACGCTCCATTAAAGGAACTGCTTCAGTCACCAAACTGTGATGAAGCATTGCCCACACAACATAAGGTGTTGAAATTACTGCTACGGCTCTGGATGCCTTTTCATTAGGTGAGTTATACGAGTTGCGGTGTTCAGCGCGGCGTCACACAGATGAAACGCTGCCAAATCCATACAGCCTTTGTACGGGTGATTACGCTTCCTCGCTCGTCCTTGCTTTCACCCTGCTTACGATGAAAATAAACATGAGTGTCCATCAAAGAGCGTGTGTGTGGAACCTTTAAGATGGCTGAATCTGCCTCGAGACCGGCCCCTGCTGCCCCATAGTTAACCTTTTTATAATCAATTCGAACAAGCTCACATGAATCAGTGCATCCATTCCAAAGCAAACCAAACTTTGTAATATGGGAAAAAATATATAGTGGTCGTGCAATAATATAATACAATAGGAATTCCATTAGGTTTTTCCACATGTGTTTTGCAGTGCCAGCATTTTGACAGATTACAAAATGTTCATACACCTCCCCCCCCCCCCCCCCCTTTTCAGATAATCTTTGCCAATGCCGCCTCTGGCTTTTGTGTATGGAGTGTGTTCCAGAGGTCAGCTCTGATCTCATCTTCTATTTTCTACGTTCGTTAAGCTCCATTCTGCTAAGCGTGTCCAAATAGGGTAATTCTGTGTTCAATTAAGCAGGGCAGACACAGGACATTCAACACAATGTCAATGAGATGCCACTAAGAGTGAGCTATCAATTTGATAGACAGTCAGAGAGGTGGATAATAAGCTGTTGTATGTCCCCTGATTCTGCACCACCCAAGGCCATCCCTACAATTGAATTACACCGGCGCCTTGGTAAGTCACAGCTGATAGGGCCTCATGCATTGCAAAGAGCCACCTTGCAGTGACTGACTGACTGTGTTGTATAATTGTGCGGTTGTCTGTAGCTATCATGACACTGTCTTCCTACCAGCCATGGCCATTAAGCCAGTATAAAGAGACCCGCTAGGCCACACAAAGCACTGCAGTTGTCCTTAGGCATGTGGCCAGTGACAGAGAGAGAGAGAGAGGAAGAGGGAGATAGAGAGGAGTAAAGTAGGGAATTAGGAGGATGGGGTGACTCTGCTATGCACAGCGAGCCAAATATCCCTGGGCTACGAGCCAAGTGGCCAGTCACAAGGACGGCGTGCCAAGAGATTGCCATCCGGCCAGGTTGCACAGCCAGATAAAAAGCTCCGCGGGTCGCTTGTAGCTCAGCGGACATCCCATAATACAACAGCCTCTTCTCTCCTCACTAACTAGCGTCTTTTCCCCAGTTCGCCGTGACACACATGTGCAATCACCGAGAAGAAGCCGCGACCAAAGACGGCACATTTCCTTGATCTGGATATAACTCAGTCCAGGTGTGAAACCAGTTGAAGCTTATTTCAAGGTTGGCAAAAAAAAGACTCAAAGCTTTGTTTAGACACAAAGCCCGCAGCCCATGCACTGACATTTCTGTTGTTGGGCTTTGCTGGTAAGCCTCTGACAAAAAAAAAAAAAAAAAACAAGGTTCCTTGGGGTGTTCAGATCTACCTACTGTATCTGGGAGAAAGTAGAGAGATGGATGAAATACTTTGGAAAAAGTTTCAGAAGTGCTCAAGGTTGGTGAGTCCACAGGCTGACAACTGCAGGAAACAGCGATGGTGAGTTGTTACATCCAACATCCTGCAAAGTTACTGTCATATGAGTATTTACATTAGCAATTACTCTGGCAAAGTGTTATGCAAATAATCGTTTGTACAAAATGTAAAAAAAAAAAAAAAAGACCATGATTTTCCTCAAATTGTTTGTTTTTGCCAGTTCTCTAAAGTCGTCACCAGTAAACATATTTCTCATTTGAAGCATAGACACGAGCTTCACTGCAGCTGAAACAATAGATCGTCCCACAGCTCTGACTCATTAAGGTCAGTATTTACACCATATTAGCAATTTAAAACTAAATGAGAAAAAATATGAGTCACAAACGTTGATGAACCAAAGTTCTGCAGGAGCCATTTCCAAGAAGCTCTGGACAGATTCAGCTGTTTATTTATTTATTTTTTCATAATGACATTTTCATTACAGTGAGAAACAAGTTACACAGAAACTAATCAACTGAATATAAAAAAAACTTAATTTACAAAAATTGGCACCATGTGAATTCAGCAGGTTTGTGTTTGTGCTTCTCACATATGTGAAGCTTCGTTACAAGTAATTAAGAAAGTCATTAATGTGTGTTTTAATTACTCGATGAAAAAAAGTCATTATTACATAAAAGTTCACTAAACATGATGAATTCTTTCAATATGTCTCACAAACTCATGATTGAGTGAAGGAGTCAGGGACTAATGGGTGTTAGGCTTCGCAGAAATGCGAAATGTTCATTATTCAAACAGATCTGCCCACTTCAATGTTTTGTTTGCACTTTCAAGTTAATGGCAATTAAATAATAAATTCGTCTTAATAAGTCGCGAATATTTACTTCTTTTAAAATGTGTTTATCCGCCCACTGGAACACATGTCCGCAGCTCTCACGTCCAAGGTTTCACAATCATGAGGAATCAAATAAATAAAAGACAGAGTGTTGAAAAATGATCAGCTCCTCGTCACCAAATGACTGTTTTTGTGTCTCGCTGTCAAAATGGCAAACAGGTTTAATCCACTGATTCAGAAGGTGGCCTTTAGATATTTAGTCAAGCCATTTACAAAAGAGCATTTTCCTTTTTTATTTTTTTTTGTGCTGCTTCTCCTTGGAGTGAGAGAAAGGTGGCAGATGAGCGGCAGGATGATGTCAAAAAAGCAGCTTGAGGATTGCAGGGGAGCAGCGGGAGGGTGTAATGACAAAATGGGGAATGACAGAAAAGTGACAAAAGCGAGACGGCGGGGTGTAAGAATTGGGGGAAAAGACCAGAGGAACCCACCTTTTTTTTTTCCCTCTCTCGTCTGGAAGTACAAAAACCACCATTTGCCACTCACGAAACTGGTCTCCTTGAAAAGTCACGCTGCAGGAACGCAAAGCGAGAGCAACACCGTTTTTCACTCTGGAAGAATTATGCAAAGGAGAAACAGGTGGAAGCTGAATCCTGGAAAGTAAGCAGATAGGTGTCTGACTCACACCGTCTGCGACTCCACTTTCACATTTATTTATTTGTCATCTATTTTCTGAAGAGTGCGTTTTGAGTCAGCCATTACCGAGCGAGATAATTACAGAATCTACCACAGATGCACAGTGAAGTTGGACAGAACAGATCAGTCTGGTTTGTAGGAGGAAAGAGATAAACTCACTTGTAAACACACAAGATAACAATGAAAGGATTTGACTTGTTTAAGCAGGTCAACATCAGTCGTGGACCAAAACAGCACGTTCACATCACAAAGTTCTTTAGCAGCAGCTTTTATTTTGACGGGAGCAAAGCAGGAAGTGAGGCCATTGAGTGACACAGTCTGTGTTTCCTGTTTTTAACCAATGATCCACGTTGCAGTTTTTTAAATCCTGACAATCACAATCAACCTCGACCAAGTGTTTATTTAAATTATAAAAACGCCTAAACTCAGTGAAGCTAAAACATTTTTGACTTTATTGAGTTCTTGTTTTAACCCAAACAAAGATCTCTTCATAAACCTATGGTAGCCAAGTTGTTTTGGTGCTACAACCTAAATGAACCTTAATGTTATTACATCATAAAATGGTGATGTGTGACAGTTCCATAAGGTACAGACAAATTATGGCATCCCGCCAACAGGGGGCGACATATCAGAAAACATTAAGGGCATCAGGTCAGTTACAGACAACATGTTTTTGACATTTGACTCCTATTTGAATCTGTGACATTGTCAACACATGTCATTTAAAAAAAGGTTGTAATCTAATCCCAACTAATGTTTTTCAGGGTTGATTTCTTTTAATTTTTGTTTTACTTCAATCTGTCCTTCCTGTTCTTCGTGGCTCTGACATCTCCATCCTCACGCTGGAACACCTCATTTCTAACGTCCACTGAAAGAGTTAAAATCGCATGCTGCCTTCGGTTGACGTTCAGCTTCCACCTCCTGCGTGTCCAACATTTTCTAAATGGCCCATAAACTGCTGAGTTTGCAAAAAAAAAAAAAGATGCATTTAAAATTTACACTGTCACATAATTTGTGCAGCTGTGTAACTTGTTATTTCCTCCATGTGTGCACTAAATATCCTGTAAATGTTTATATGTGACTGAAATGTTCTCCATCCTTGTTGTTTGTTATTTTCAACTTGACTATTAACTTTTTTTTTTTTGTCCCGGCAGTCGTTTCCTCTGGGGCTGGCAGGCACCGAGCTCTGTAACTGGAGCCGCTGTGTGGACCATTAATCTGGCTTTACATGTTCCCCCGCGAGTAAAAGCAACTCTGTGCCACCGGTCAGGAATCACTGGGGCTGACGGCTGAAATATCATCGATCCAGGTAACAATTATCTCCTCAAAAATCATGGCAGCTCTTGGAATTAAAATAAAGAGTCCTATTCCCTTTCCAATTAACAAATATTGAACGAGTGTTTGGTTATTTATTTATTTATTTAATGTTTGCCAGTCAGGATGAGACAAACAGAGTCGCCTGTGTTCGGCTGTTGTTTACTATATTAAAACGCAGGCATGGGTAAAATCTGTCCAGGGACGTTCTGTGATACAGCCATTATGAAAAAAAGAGCATATGGAGCCCATCACTCAATCTGCCAACGATGGACTCAGCTTGTTTATTTTGTTCATTTTTCATTGTTTTTTTTTTTTTTCAGGTTGTATGATGACATCATTTCACAGCAGTTACGGTAAGGTGCATCTGGCTCGAGCTGATTTCACCTTCCAGAGCTGCGTGCGCTCACGTGACCTCCAGAGGTCCGACAGAGGGCAGGGATGATAAAGGACACTTGTCTGTTGTTTCACCGGGAGCTCTCCCCCGCTGATGACGGGTGCCAGCTTGGCTAGGCCTTGTCAATACGACTCATATGTTTCATATTTATAACCTCCTCTCCTTTTTAGCCTAAGAGCCCGCGATGCATTATTTATGCTGCCAAGACGATATATTGAATTTTGCTCTGACACTTCAAGACGATAAAGCCTGTCCAGCTTAAGAGGGCATCAAATCATAACATCTGATTAGCAACATCAAACCTTGTGTTTTAATTTCAGATAAACGTGAATATATAATAAAAATCTAATCTGACTTTGATGCTCTGGTTATTTCCTTGAAAGTCACTTTGTCAACATGCGTCCCAGACCTGTTGTGTCATTGTCCTTTGTCATGTTTAACATTAAAGCTCCATGAATTTTTAATCACCGACATGGTAACAGTCAGATTCTGTATTGGCCGAGTGCTATCTTTAGCGCTCAGCTCGGTCAGAGAGGCAGCGAGGGTTGGAGGGAAAAGTAATATGACCTTAATGTGTCAGAGGCAGAGACCTCGCCTGGCTCAGCGCCTGTCAATATTACATCAGGATCAGCACTTTCCAAACGGAGCAGCGCCCCCCCCCCCCCCCCCGCCCGGCTCTCTGCAGGGGGAGGCAGACGCTCGTCCTCGCTCGCTGTTTACAAGCGCCAGGTTGCATTCGCCCCCCCCTCCTGACGTGATGCTGTGAAGTGTCTCTTTCAGGAGCGGTTGTCTCAGGTCGGACACGATAAGGCCGTGTCAATAGAAGATTTATTCCAGACAGGATATAAAAGGCGAAGTCAGATGATGCGGCCGGGCACATGCTATACATCATGTCCCAGATATCTCCAACCAGTTAGATATTAAACTGCAGGTAGAATATTAAGACCTGGTCCCTGGTAACTGTTTCAGGTTTGACCTTGGTTAAGTTTCAGGTGTGCTCCTTTAATGCATACGTTATCTCCTGAAGTAATCAGAACATGAGCTCACCTTTATATTCATGGAGATGAGGAAGCAGGCCGGACCAGCGTGCTCATTCCAGGTGACACACGTGGACACATTATGAATGCTAATGGACTGGGTCTCAGCACCGGACTGTTTTCTCCTATCAATCAAATGAGATCTTGTTTCTTAGTGAGCGCAAAGTGTCCTGGATGGAAATCTAACAATATTCACTCAGTCGACTGCTGTTGCTTGTGATGAACCTTAAAAACCAGAGTGTGTTTGTTGGTTGTTGAAGGAGCATTAAAACCCAAATGGTTTCTGAAGTTTAGCTTCAAAAACGGAATAAAAAACCAACGTCGTTTGGAGAATTAAAGCAGCCCTAAAACAGGAGTTTAAATTTTCAAATAAAAAAAATTAAAGATATATTAAAAAATATCACAAGCATTGAGACATAATTTTGGCTAAACACCTTCCGGTCGGGAATTTCCTGCTGCATTTAACAACAAAGCTTCCACTTAGCACGTTTAGCTCATTTGACAACAGCCGCGTGCGATACAGGCCGTTCAGAATCCAATATTCCTGTTGCCTGAGGCGAGGTTAATTCAATAAATATCTTTACTCATTCACCTGCGAAACAAATGGAAACAGAGCACAGGACTTATGGTCTTATGTAAATGAAACATGTATGTTTACCAAGAAGGTTTTTTAATAAATATTTAAAGGCTGGAATAAAGCAATGAGTCTGAGAGAAAGATGCCTTCAGCAAAAAGACGCTAACACACACACACACACACACACAGAGCGTATTAAAACAAATAACATCTGCTTACGTTAACACCACCTTCGCCGCAGCTGTGTTGATTCCTCATAATCCCCAAAAGAATAGCAAAGCGCAGAGCTAATGCTGCCACAACTGTCAGAACTGTTTCATCAACACAAAAGGCATTTGTTTACGCTCAGCCCGTCTCTTTTATTACACGTGGCATCGGAGAAAGGCTGTACAGTCTGCGAGGTGGCAACAGGTTAGGCGCCGTTTGAAATCCCTGCGACGTTGTGAAAGTGTTCGCGTGCAGCTGTCGTTCAGGACGACGTACGACAAAAAAAAAAACAAAAAAAAAAAACATGTTGCCGGACATAAATGAGTCAGTCAAACAAACATGTTCTGTCAGAGACTTGTTTTTGTCTACACACAACTAATGATGATAGTTGTTGGAATATTTAAGTTGTACTAATGTCCTGACATGTGATGGACAAGATCAGACATATTTTATATTTTTATTTATATTGACTATATGACAATAAATAGCTGTTGTTACACTGTGATGAGAGATGTATATGAGAGATTGATGCTAAATTCTAGCTCGAGCTGCTAAGAGTTATTTTCAAAAGTCAACAACACAGCACTTTTATTGGCGTATAATGAATAATTAAACATACTTTTATACTCAAATTGAGCAACTACTGTTGTAGAAACAATAAAATTGGGTTGTTTAATAGGTGGACCAAGAAAGATTATTGCTGTAATATGACTCTGAGACTTTTCTACAGTCAAAGCTGATTGAATTTGTAAATACAGTTTAAGTCTAAAGTTGATCAAATTAGACTTTCCAGTTTCATCTAAATCACATTATTTTGCTAAAGAGTCTACTTAAACTTACAATCTAAAACCTCAGTCTTCAATGATTTTATCCAAGACGTGCACTTTTTTTAAAAAAAAAAGTGATTAAATTGGAACCACAGGTGTGATTTTTGCACAGTTGAAAAGGTTAAACTTGCCCCTAATGTGTGACAGTAAACATTCGGCGGACGCACAGGAAGTACACACTGCACGCCATGTTATCAGCCCGCATCAGGTGAGGCTCCATCTCGGTTCAGTTACCTGAGCCACCCGAGGTTGCTCGACTCTGACCTCCATTTCTACAATCTGCAAAGCGTTTGGATTTTGTCACCATCTGGCCAAAATAGCCGTCTCAGGAATTCACAGTGTTCGGCGCTGAAATAATTTAATGTGGGTGAATCCCGGCAAAGCTAATCTCTGATAAACTCACCTTTTCCATACCGCCCTGTTAAGTGTGAAATATTCCCACCGTCACATCTGATATCCCGCGACACCCCGACCCCGAGGAAACCACGAGGCCGCGTTTAAAAAAAAAAAAAAAAAAAAAAAAGCGAGGTGGAAAATATGGCTGTGTGATGTGATTCCCGCCGCTGATTGCACCTCGCTGAGCATTCGCCTCGTGTTTTGCGATGCACTTCCTTGCCTCAACAAGCAGCGATCAGAGATCCCAGAGCACTCTGTAAATTGGACAATCAGTAATGGTATTTGATGGCATTAAGAGTGGAGATGAAAGGAAGGACACTCCAGTTATCAACAGGATAATGGGGCTGCTGCCTTGCACTTTGTGCCCAATGAAATGGGACTCAGTTAATTACCTTGCCATTAATTAGGCCATCCCATCAAGGAGAAAGGGGTTACTCTTCATTGACAATACACCGTGCTATATTGAATTATTGGCCCGAATAAATGTGGGCCTTTTTTTTTCTATTTGTCTTTGCATTTAAATAGGTATTTCTCTTAAAAGTGTAGCAACTAAATCTCACACAAGTGAAACCAAACGGATCCTTATTTCCATACTGTGTTTAAATGTGTATATCTCACTATTGCTTAACATTGAAATCCTTATTTTAAAGCCAATTTTTAAACAATTTATGGTCACTTTTTTCTGCATTAAACAGTCATGTTGTCAATCAGTGTCTCTCTGGATGTGAACGCACTGCTCCGTCCTACAGGTGTGTGCATATTTGGAAAGTTTCCCATTGTGGGACAAATAAAGGAAAATCTTATCAGAGTTGTGTGGAATCATCATTTTTATATTGTTATTGTACGTTGCATAGACGCTCAGGGACGACAGATTGAAATTGCCATTGTGATGTATCTGGTGCATTGTATGTACTGCAAGCTGTCCCTGTATAAATAAAGCAATAAAAGAAAATTGAACGTATGTCCAAACCAGTAGTTTGTTACTGGATTTGATTACACATGTAAGAGATTCACAGAGAAAAAGCACATGCATGTTCTTCAATGTTACTATTTAGTTAATCTCTTTTCCACTCAGATACTCAAGTCACTCTTCTTCTTTGCTCTGTTTCTGATCAATGCATCACAACCTCAAGTCCGTCACGGTAAAACTCAGCAGCCACAGGTGTCAGGTCATCGAGGGGTTAAATCTTTAGCACTGTAACTTTAAGGTACTGTGTTGAGTTCTCCTCCCTCAGTTGGCCGAAGTCCCACCTATACATTTGCCTGACCTCTTGATCGGCCGTCTCTCCTGAAACAGCATCTACCATCGTGCTGAGTTGGCACAATCCATTAACATAATGTTGTCGGTCTTGTCGGCTGCACATTTAACTTTTTTTTTTTTTTTTTTATGGCTCTGCTGTTGCTGAGTCGTTCCCATCTTCCCCCTGACGTCCAAAATCAGTTCACACAACTTATGACACTAAAAAACACAATTTTTTGGGACGACAAGCTGTGATGGAATCAATTCATTCAATTTCAATTTGCAATCTGAGCCATTTAAATGCACACAGACACATATTAGATGTATTTGATCGGACATGAAAGACATGGACATGCAGTGGAAATAGTGCAAAGGCTGCAGAAGCAAACGTGCATCAGGTTATTATACTGACAGTCGAGTGATCATCATTTTCCTCCTGATTGTGTAAAGTAGCTAAAGGGGAAAAAAAATAAACCTTTAGGCAAGTTATACGCTTTCTGTCAGTTAAACCAAAAGCTGAATGCTAAGTTTGAGCTGAGTGAATTTCCAGCATTATGTGACTCATGTTTCAAATGTGCAATATTTCCCATGTTCAGTCTCATAGAGTTGTACAGTGTGAGATAGTGCTCTTTTGGGAGTGCCCATGTGATGGACAGACACGGCAATTAGAATAATGAAAGGCTCTTAGAGGACCTCAGCTCCTCCGTTTCTGAATCCACCGGCGTGCAGATACGTGGTCCCGAGTGGGCTGCCAAACATGGGAGAATAATTTGTTTTTATTATCAGCGACCAAAAGGGGGTACTAAAGGTGTGTGCTTCAAAGACTCCCTTTATGTCTTCATTTTATGAGATAACACTGCTGGCACATGGCTACAGAGCCTAATGAAGAAAAATGCCAGTGAAATGAAAGATTAGTGCCGGAGCAACTTTAGTTGGTGCTTTTCACAATAATGCAATGCCACATGAATTATCAGGCAACTCAGCAGAATTAACTCCTGGCTTTAACGGCACTGGAAGTCTGCTAATTTAAACTTCAATCTGCCCCGAGAAACATCACAGATTGTTTTTCTAATCTGTTCTGCAACAAGCCGTTGTGCAAAACCCCAGGTCACATTATATCTTAATTTGGTGGCACGACAGAATCATATTATTACTGAGGGAGATGGGAACAGCTACAGGCAAACAAACTGGAGACAGATTTAAGATTCGCCTCTATATGTCAAGTTTATGCTAGTTAAAAAAGAGACATTGCTCAAAGGCTGCAGCGTATTTCACCCATGACTGCGTCTGTGTACACTTACAGGACTGTTTCTTCATTCAGCCCGCGGTGATGTAATGATAATGAAGATGGCGCATCTGAAGTATCACAATAAGCAAATTACAGGCTCTTTGTAATCGAATAGAAAAAAGTGTGACAGAGTATAGATTTGTATGAACTCAGGCGCCCACAGTTTAAAGGGTAACAACATTTTTTTGGAAAGTACATTGAGTTATTGGGTGAAAGAAATGAGACGAGCACTCATCCAAATATAATACTGTAATTATGTAGTACAATTACACCTATACAAACACAGCCCACCAGTGTGTGTCGTGTTGATGTGATGCGTGAATCACATTCGGAGACGTAATGAAAACGTCCATGTCAGAGCGCTGGACGTCGAATAAACTCTGGAAATGTGGAAATAATCTGACTTTTCAGCACATGAGGCGCAAACAAACGACCATTTCTTTAAAAGGTGTTTGCACTTTTAAGTTCACGCTGCAAATTAGAGGTGTGCGATACTGCAAGATTTGGTATCAATCCGATACCAAGTAAATACAGGGCCAGTATCGCCGATACCGATACCAATACCAATACTACCATCACACTGCTGATCCTTAGGTGTTTTTGTGTGTTTTTTTTTTCCTTGGGATTTGTTAAAACCAAGGACAGAATTTGGGCAAAGTTTAAAGGCGACTGCAAAATACTTTATCATCAAAAACAGAAGCAATAGAGCAGTAAGTAAAAAATTTCCCCAAAACATTGTTATGTGTGCATTTATTTCTTAAAAAAACAAAAAATTACTATATGAGAGCAAATTAAAAAAAAAATTTTCAAGGTAGAGTGTTATAAGTGAATATAAAATTAAATTGATAATGTACAAAATTATCACACCACAATGAATGTCATTTAAAAAAATTCTGCTTCAGTGTGTGTGTGTGTGTGAGAGAGAGAGACATTAAAGTATCGATCTCACCACGCTAGTATCGATCCGATAGCGATACTAACTTGGTATCGATACTATCGATATTTGGATCGATCCGCCCACCTCTACTGCAAATGGACGTAAAACTCAAAGGCAAACATGAGAAAGAACAGAGGATGCTGCTTCCCACAGTTTTCAGATTGAACCATGAAGTCAACCTTTTCTAACTGAACCGAAAAAGAAATGAGCCGTCACTGTGTGAAGCGCAGGCATCGCCATCCCTCATGATAATAATTCATTAGCTGTTTATTTGAAGGTGATCTCAGCTCTCCGGCTCCCAGTTGATCAGCCGCCTTAATTTGTTCTATGGAGAGCGCCGTTCTGTTGGCCTACGTGATTCGCTCGTCAATAGTATCCAATCAACTACGAATATATAAACTTGTGATAAAAATACAAAGCGGAGCGTTGATTTCCTGCTTTGGTGTCTTTTTAAATGCAGCTCCCGCGGTCGTCGTCTAATTGCAGGGTTGGCGGTTTGATCCCGAGCTCCTGAAGGTCAGATGAGCACTAACTATATAAACATGTTACTAATTATGATGATGGAGATTAACTATCTACCACAACAGACTCAAATGGACACTTCCCTCTGCACAGATGTTATAGAAAACACTATAGGAAACCAGCAAAGGAGAGTGGCCATTTTGGATCAGAAACATAAATCCAGACATCTATAATTCATCAACACTGTATAATGTCAATGCATAAGTGTCTTAACTACATGTTCCTATTATGATGCTCTTATTTTGAAGAGAAAAAAATAACGACGAGCGCTAACTATATAAACATGTTACTAATTATGATGATGAAGATTCACTATCTACCACAACAGACTCAAATGGACACTTCCCTCTGCACAGATGTTACAGAAAACACTATAGGAAACCAGCAAAGGAGAGCGGCCATTTTGGATCAGAAACATAAATCCAGACATCCATAATTCATCAACACTGTATAATATCAATGCATAAGTGTCTTAACTACGTGTTCCTATTATGATGCTCTTATTTTGAAGAGAAAAAAATAACGATGATGGTTCATTAAAATCTGTGACGCTTGTTTACATTCAAGGGTTTTGCTGAAGGATCCTCAGAGAGCACGTGCAAACTGAACGTCTGTGTAGAGCCTTAAACCTGTGGCCTCTATTTGAGAACAGTCTCTCTAATTATCAAACCCACCCGTCAGGCGGGGGGGTCACTGTATCTGCCTGCTCGCATGGCCCAAACTTCTGCACACGGCTCACTCTCATATTATCTTCTGGTTTGAATCCATCCTGAGGGCAACACACCAGGTTTTTTTTTCTGTTGCTGGGGCAGGTCAGCCAGTGTTACTGCTGCTCCTGTCAGAAGCAGTGAGATGTGGAGTAGGTTTACAACAGCTGGCCCCTCCGTCGGTTCACCCGCCGCATTTATTCCACTAAACACTGTTGAACGGCCACGTTTTCTCTCTTTGCTGTGCTATTTCAGTCTCTTTGCAGGAGCTGTGTGCCGACGGGTTGAAAAGGCCCAAAGTGTCCTGGTTGTTCTGTACAGTGTGTTCACCCGCTCTTTGTAAACCTGAGTAACATCTGCCACCGAGGATGCAAAGAAAAGTCACATCTGACACCTTGGCTGCTCCACTGTGACCTCACACTGTGAAACTATTTACTCTCCTCAGTGACAGGTCCACAGCTACTACGCATCACTCCGACCAGAAAACCCTATCTGTGTATTTTTAGGCTGAATGCACAACATACATCTGACTATTTTCTGGTGTGAAGTGGCTGGATGCTCAGTTGTGAGTCAAAGCCATGTGTATTAACAGAGACTGTGATCGAAATGAAATGCAAACACGCAGTTTCCATCCTGGTGTGAAAACACACAGCTGCACAATGCATCAACGTGTAAATGAAAAACTGTATAAAACAGCCTCCTCCAGTTGTTTTCAGCAACAGTAACTGATTGAAATAGATTGAAATTGAAATAGTACACTCACAAGTTTCCTCTCCTGCTTAACAGGAGATAGCTGTTAATAATAGCTGTATGTAACAAGAGGCTACATACAGCTATACATGAGCCTTCAGTCTAATTTCTGGGACACATTGGAAACAAAGACAGAGTTCAGGGTCAGTGGTTAAGGTTAAGGTCAGGATCACAATCAGGCAATAGGAGGTTCTGCAAGTGTCCATGAAATGAATTGAAGTCAATGTAATGTCCTCTGAAGTGATCAAAACAAGACTGTGTGTGTGTGTGTGTGTGTGTGTGTGTGACGAATCCTCCTCCCAGCATCGTCTCGATAAAGCCTGAAACACGTTCACCCCCAAATAAACAGCGGAGTCGATTCAGACAGGAGCAGCAAAATAAACAGCATATGTTCGTGCGAACTTTAACCCGCTGTAGATTTTACCTTCTCTCATTTGCAACAAGCTTTTCCAGAAAACGAAGGATGACAGAACAGGATGTGAAGAGGAGGCGCTAAACATGTGGAAAAATGCACTTATCTCGCAATGCAACAAGAGATACATGCTATGTTTTATTTCCTTTTTATATCTGATTTTTTTTGTATTATTTTAGTTTCATTAATTCTACACTTCCTTTTTAAAACGATGCACAAATAAGTGAAATCATTACTCATCTCATTTGTGGCTTTAGAAATTATTGGCCGGATCTTAATGATGCATAATTCAACGCTTCTATTTGTCATGATAATTAATAGTTGGATTGCGTTTCTGACCAGTTTTACACAAACGGAGCAAAGATAAAGCAGCGTTAATGTTTCCCTCTTGTGAATTAGTTTCACCTCATTGTTGTTGATGTGCAGTGAAAAAAAAGCAGCACTGAACATACGAACATGAATATATAATTTGCAGAGATGATGAAGTGAAGTGGCGCTGGCATTTCGCTCTGAAAGGTGATGAGCATTGTTTCAACAGCGGAGTGTGTGAGTTTGTTAAACTAACAGATCTTTGAGGAGATGCAGTATCATTTGCATAAATGTTTAACTGGCACATTGAGTGCTTAATTAGCTCGACTACAAGCGACGTACAACCGGCGTGTAAATGAACATGCAGGATGTGTGATTCAGCTGCGTTTAGGCAAGCGGCAACCTCCGGCGCTGAAAAATGAAGCCAATGCAGAAGTGAAAAAAAGCTGCAGTTCCTCGAATAACCGCTAGAGCAGGCCGCAGAAGGGAGTCAATTACATTTGAGCCCCATGTTAAAATGTCCGATTTTACCACAGAAAAAAACATATTTACAGCCTGGTTCAAAACATGGCTCTAGTCTCATAAGCTGTTTTTCTACTCCATGACAACTCTGGGGGGGGCGAATTTTTTTATAAGACGACGGTCTAAAGGGCGTCACCCCGGCTAATTCTAGTCACTGAGTTTGGGAAAGAGATCGTCGTGGGGTTAGCCGGCTAGCACCGATATTTAGCATTTAACTTAGCTGGTTAGCCGTAGCTAGTTTGATTATTTAGAATAAAGCGGCTTTTTTCAGCCAATAGCGTTCATTTGACCCGCCTCAGCTCCGCCCTCGCTCCACCTCTTTGTCCATATTTGGAGTAACCGGAGGTAGGCTACCAAGATGGCTACGCACTACGATTTGCTTCATTTTTGCTCTTCAGAAATCTATGGGTGACGTCACGGACACTACGTCCATATTTTATACAGTCTATGTGTTTAGGAGAAAGACGATTCTGCATCTTCAGCTCGGCCGAGAAGCAGAAGTTCACTTTTCTCCTGCTGCATTTGATAAGTTGTGTTTGCTGGTTATTTATATCAAAGGTCACGAGCATGTTGGTTTCCAGAAGAAGAATGTGCCCAGCGACCGCCTCCCTGCAGAACCCATACGTCCACCTATCTGACTCTGATGGACGGCAACAGGAAGCTGCTTCCTGTTTTGTTTCTTCTTTTGCCTCGGTGTATTTTTTTTTTTTGACTAATATGAGAAACTAACTTGGCGAGATGCTGCACACACACCTGCACTCGCCTTAGCATAGTGTGATGTATAAGCCAGACAACTGCAATGTACAGGCTGGACCGCTGAGCTCCCGCGGCCCCTGAAGGTCGACCGATAAATCCAAACTTCTGCCTTCTCTTTTCCAGCGGTCTCCGAACGTTGCATCAACTTCGTCTGGCGCGTCCTCCTGCACCATTGATCGAGGAGGACATGTGAGGGAAGGGCATCTTTAATTGTACACAAAATAAAGCTCCCTCGACTGTTTTCTCCCCCCAGCCCGTCGTCGGATGGGAAGGGATTAATTAAGTACATCTACAACAGGCAGAGTTGACTGTGCAGTTAGTGATTATCTGTGATGGCTGTGGAGACCCAGGAGGAGAGGGGGCCGCTGTGCTGCCGACAGAGTGACGGCAACTTCCCTTTCAGGATGACTGCATGTTGCTTCCATGTTCATATTTATTTGTTTTGCAAGCTGGGTCTCATTAAAAAGCTTTTAAGAACTGAAGGTTGAGTTTCGTGCACTGACTTGACTCGATGTATGAATGACAAGTTTTTTCTAGTTTTTACTCTCATGTGAATTCTGTCTATTTTATCCCAACCTTGACTTTGTTCACTGCAGACAGTTTTGTAATTCTCACTTGTTCTTATAGTAAATATCTTTTTTTTCCAAATCTTTTCTTAATTACTGAAAGCCCTTGGATAATTCCACTGGTGACGTTTTCTGCGTTGCATTAATTGTTCGGGGGCAGAATAACACCAACACAGGCAGACAAACCCAGAGCCAAGACATATTAATCACATTGATCGGGCTAACTCGTTAGCAGATATTGCCTTTTCTTTTCTTCCCATTTGCAGTGTTTCCCTGACTGATACACATCTCTGGTGCATCACCAACGTTTTGATTCTGCCAAAGAAGAACACAAATCAGTCATTAAAGGAAAAATCTATTCATAAAGATGAGAAATAAAACAGTTTGTGTATCCCTTCCTATCAGCTACTGTTAGCTCTTTTCTGACCAGATTCATAATCGTGATTAGACAAACACAGTTAACAGCTTGTTTTTGATCCAGAGGTCTCGACAGAAATCTCACCTCGTTACAACACTGCGTTTAGTTTGTGGACTCTCGGTCTCCCACAGGCTTTTTGTTTTTGTTTTTTTATTTGTCTTTTCCAATTATGATCGCATGTTGATAAAAGATTCCCATCCGCCGTGTTAGCGCAAATATTTCTCTGCTATATCCCAGAAAGTGCACGGAGGTGATGAAATTCAACAGCAGACATTAGACTTAGACTTCCTTTATTGTCATTACACAATATACACAGCAGTGCAAGTTGGGTAACGAAATTTCGATGCAATGGCTTCCAACAAAGAGTCAGCAACAATAGTGTCAGTCGGTGCAGTAAAAAAATATGTAAAAAGAGATATAAATATATACCATATATAAATACAGGTGCTAGGAGCTATGTATAGACATATGTAAATGAACAAAAGTTATATACAGGTTATTGCACAGAGCAAGTAGCAGCAAGTTGAATTATTACACTAAGTAGTTATATTGAATGTAAAAGTGAATATAGATATATAGAATAAATATACAGAAAATAAATATACAGAAAATATTGCACATAACAGCTGTCATGTTCACCATTTCTCAACAGTTTCTGTTTTCCTTAAAAATTTTAAGTGAGATTGTAAGTTTAAATTAAATATTGAAATTAAGAGGTAATTGTAAACCCAAGAGTATTGTCCTTAACAGACAGAGTATTTATTCTTTGTGGAAAAAATCGAGACATGTCGAAATACTAAGAGATTCAGTTATAAGGTGATTTAAAGATTATGTAATATTTAAGATTATGAATGATTATCACACCGCAGCTGCACTGGAGTGATGTCACCATCCTTCTCGCTCTGGTTTGGTCTCACAAACGACTGAGAAAAATGTTTCTAGCTCTTTATCTGCTCTCTCACATTTAGCTTGTCTGCTGTTTGAGGCTGTGCAGATTCACATGTCTCTTCCATAGCTCTTCAATAACTGGATTAATTAAGGTGATTACAATACTTTTTAATCCTGTTCTTGGATTATTTCGCGTCTGCTTTATCTCCCATTGTCTTAATACACAGGTTGTAAACTTCCTCTGTCTCTGGAAATGATGTCATGTGACGACAGTCTTTGGTCATAAAACAGACAGAGAGCTGTTAACGTCTGCCCTGCGTGATTCACAGCAAATCGCTGTATTCCAACAGCTTTGATTCTCTGGGTGCCTGTCAATCTGCATTTCCTCCAAAATATCTCATCCCTCTTGTGGCGGCGGAAACGACACGGCCTTGAATCCGTTACCCTGCAGTCAGATCGCACGCAGTAATTCAAATCTCTGCACAAACTAATGTTGTTTGACAAGCTATATGATAAGATTCACTTTATTTCATTTCCCTACTTTTCCCCTCTCTTTTTAATCTCGGAACATTATGCCCGTGGCAATATCACCATATTTCACCTTGAGAGAGGCATTCTGAAGAAGACAAAAATGAAATTCCACAAGATGGACGATTCTGGCCTGCACGCCACCTCAAAGTCACACACCTGAACGTGAAGAAATGAGGACGGCAGCCTATCAGAGGAGGATGACTTATTGCTGCGAGGCAGCCTATAGACAATCTGTCCCGTGGTATAATATGTGTGTAAATGATAATGTTAAAGGTTATTGTCATGCTTCGCTAGTGACTCAAAATACATTGCCTCTGTGGAAGCTGGCTGATCATTAACTCAAGGTGTCAGGAGACTCACATTTGCTCAGTGGCATTCTCCGAAGCCAAAAAGGTATGTAATGCTTTTCCTGTAGAAAAGGCACAGAAAAGCCGCTCCGCTTGTCTGATGCAGTGAATCAGTGCTGAATATCTGAGGATTTCGCTTTAACCTTGAGAAGACACCGGTTCTTCTCGTCTGCCTCTGACTTCCAGGAACACTTTCACCATATGCATGCGACTCATTTTGTTCGGAAACATTACTGATGAGCTGATGGTTTCTCAGCTCCTGAATCGTGTGCAAACATTGACTTTAAGCTCTAAGAGGAACACTCATCGACACGCGAGCGCGAGACACAGACAAGAACGTATTTGTCAAAATCAAAGGCAATGAGAGAGCGTGTCGGAAGGAAGCAGGGCCTTGTAATTACAGAACAATGTAGCTTTGAGCTTGACCTTACAGGGGTGATGAATGGTGCAAGTCCTATCCATGACATACAAGCAGAGAGTCATCAATGTTGTTGGGCAACTGCAAGGTATGAGGTAATTAATCATGCAACATGGGCCCGGTCTCGGTTTTAATTAACAGCGAAACACATGTTCTTGCCCGTCTTCGGGGAAGGAGAGAAGTGCTGGTCTGAGCCCGACTGTCTGAGCCTTTGTAATATTTATGATCTGACCGCTGCAGCTTTTCAAATGTAATCTGTCAGACTTGACTGAGAGCTGTCCACACAGTTATGGCACGAAAACCATTCCGGCCCGTTTCCAGATACATGAATCAGCGAATAGAATATAAAGTAAAGAAAAGTACAGCTTTGCTATTTGTTGAATTTTACCGACTGTTTCAAAACTGTACAAGTTCTGGTGTACAAACAAAATGTCTGCACTGTGTTGAACTCAACTACAGGACAGAACTGTATAGAAAATATAGCGTGCTGTCAGTTTGTCATAAGCTTCGAGATGACTACGTGTTTTCATTGAGAGAAAATGACTCTTTTTCCCATTTATGATTTCAATGTGCACACAGCAGCAGCCTCAGGTCGCCAGCAGGAAGCAGATGGGTAACTGCCAGGCAAAGTATCATGGGAGTGAAGTAAAAAAAAAAAAAAAAAAAAAAGTGTGTGTGTATGAAAAGACTCAAAATGAGGACTGTTAGCTGATAACTTTGTAACTATGAGCAACTAGTTTAAAGAATATTTTTACAGGAATAATTCTGTCAAAGCTTTTTGGTCACAATAAGCAGCTTCCACTATATAAATATTAATTCATTTCCAATATAATAATATAATAACAGCGTAAAAAGCTAGTTTCAAACTAAACTCAACACTTTATTTGCATCATCTCTTCTTATGCTACAATAAAGTCAAACATAACCAAACATTTTATCAGAGGGATAGAAATGAAGACACCTGAAAAAGCCTGAATTACGTTGCTCCAGACCTCTGTATATTGTTTAGCATCAATGTCCCAGACGTGCTAGCTACACATGACACAGACACTTTTACCTCCCCATACCATCGCAGATGCTAGCTAACATTTTGTTTTGGTCTGTTACCACATTATGAAATCATGATTTTTGTTAAAGGTTTTAAACAGCTGTGTCACATGATGATCAATAATCAACAAGCTGCTTTAATCACAGCAAAAAATTGTTCTCCAAAGTCAAAACAATTTTAGGCTTCATGTGAATGTGACATTAAATTATACTTGTTCCATCGTCTAATCCAAGTGTCATGTTAACGTGACAGCACAAAACTGGCTGGTAGTGTCAGTGTCATCATAATTAAAACACACAAACATAGTCTGTCATAAGTCACGTCAACTTCCACACTAGTTCCAACTAAACTACATTTCAACACAAAGTCGGTGCAACAGCCTGCAGATGTCTGGGACAACTCAGAGCTTCTGAGGTTTTGGAATGACTCAGAAAACGTTCTCTTCATTTCTGTCATTTTTTAGCCTTTTTTTTTTCATAATTAAGAAAAATGTCATTTTGCCATAATTATCAGTGAATACAGGTTGAAAGGTGTTAATTAGTGCCATGCAGTATATAAATGGAGGTTTGCTTTGAGAAGGCCCGTGCAGCTGCTCTCATGGTACACCATCCATCGTGCAGCGAAAAAGCCTTTGTGCAAAAAGATACGGGGCTGTTTAACACATTGATTTATCACAGTGGAGCCGCAGTCGACGGTGCACTTTTCAAAGAGGACTACGCTACGACGGGTCAACTCATCTCATCTATATAATCATTCATGTCATCGTATTCCCGCACAGACGGCCGAGTATTCCTGGAAGCGCTGCCATGCCTCCCAGCCATGTTGTAGGTTAAGTTACCGAGCCGGGGGGGATAATTGTATCAAGAATGAAGGTGTTTCACATACTGTAGCTATGATGACACCTGTCTCCGACGCAGGCAGGCCGGCAGCTGGAGGAACAGAAGGCCTTGATATGAAGAGAAAGTAGATGCTCCTCGGTTGGCTGACCCCAAAGCTTGAGCCAAATTATTTACAATCAAAGCCCCATGTCATATCTGTTTAACATTCAGGATAGAAGTCACATGCTGCAGCGGCGCTGAATGTCAACTGGAAAGACATTCTGTTCCGAGCGTGAGAGCAATGAGTAAAACGCTGGCAAAAGTTGTGAGAAATATGAAAAGTAATAGGAGGCAGCAGATGTAGCGCTTTTCGCCGGGCGCCGAGCTGCCGGGATGAAACGTCTTGACTTTTGTTGTCAAGATGCACCAAATGTTACTTTATCAAATCATCTGGCCACGATGCGGCACGTGAGCTAATCAACCCTTAAAGAGGCTTCTTCTTTATCAGCCATACATCTCAACAGGGAATCACACACAAGAGCAAAAAAAAAAAAAAAAATATTTGCTTCATTCGCTAAACCATCACATTCATGCATTTATTCATATCTGGCTGATACACTGGGCGAACGAGAGCGAGAAAGAGAGAGAGAGAGAGAGAGAGAGAGATTACGTTCCCCTAAGCCAAACAAGTCAGGCAGCACAGAAGAGAGTCCCATGATAACAGCGAGAGTGACGACCTCCGGGCTCTAAGCTGCTCGTCCACGCTCCCACGACTTCAATCAGACAAAGAGAAGACAGCAAGTGCAGGGGGGAGAAATATCTAAATACAGTCGCACTTAAACTCAATTCTGGATTTGAAGATTTTCAAAACAAGTGCAGTTCAACACGTTGGCGTCACAACGTTCAGCCTGACGACTTTCACCATCTTCTGTGACTCGGCTCTTTGATTGGTCTCCCTGAAAAAGTTTCGTGAGACTCGAACAAAGGAAGCTAACGAAGAATTTCGTCTCACATCATCAGAGCTTCTTCCCCTCTGTGTTGTTGACGGCAGCGCTCTTTGCTCACGCGTTTCTTCGTCTCCGTCCTGCTGGACTGAAGCTCGGACGCTCTGGTTTCTCATCAGCTCTGTCTGTCATGTCTCACACATGTCGAGCTTGTGACGCATATGTAGCCGATGTGTGTTTTTCAAGTGAGACGCCGTTGCAGTAAAATCAGCCTCCGCCTACTTCTTGGGATTATTCTGCAGGTTTACGGTTCCCCGTGGAACGTTTAACCTCTAACAGGCTGTGGAGCTACGTTGTGATAAGTGGTTCCCTGCATTAATTGTGTTTCACGCTCCAGCAGGTTCAGTATATGAGAAGCACGTGTTCTGTCGATAGCAGACGGACACGGCTCGGCTTGTTTTGCCCGAGACGACGCAGCCGTTTACACGTCGGCAGCAGCAGAATGGAGCCGGATACTTCCCATTCTTTGGTTGTTTGGGTGTCCTTGTTCTGAGGGCAGCAGATGGTGGACGGAGAGAAGAAGCATTGACCAGAGAAGGAAAAATGAAATAAACACTGAGGTAAAACGTATAAACACAGGTAGAAGCTTTTCTTCCCGCCGAACAAAACCGAAGGTGAAACGAGGATTTTTCTTCAGAGGTGGGTTCTTTGTGCTCAAGCACAGACAGACGCAACATGTTACCTTGATGCGTTCGACAATAAACAGGAGGTAGTTATGGTTTATCCGACACTTTCATATACATACAGGATGTGGAATAATGGCTGTAGCTGATGGAGGAAAATCACATTTCACATCATTCAAAAGAGGCTTTGCCAAAGGTTTTCTTAGGTAGAAATCTGAGTGAAGCTCTATTTATTGTAAAATTACATGTCACAAATTAACGACTTACATTGTGATACTTGTTATTCGAAGCAGGACTCAAGAACAACTGCAACACTTAAAGTAACTTAAAGCCCAATGTCGAAGATACGAGGTCTCTGTTTGTATATTACTGAAATATTTCCAATTTCGAACGTGATTATCTGTGATAAAATGCTAATGTGTGCATTTAAGCGTCAAATGCATCATCGCGAGTTCTCGTCGTCCCCAAGACGCCGAAATAAAGTCTCGCATCAGCATTATGAGTAAAATGCTACTTCTTATAAAAACGCAGCCTCGTGCGTGGCGTTATAGTTTGCTGTGGCAAAGATGACTGCATTGCATTTTCCCATTACCCTATGCAAAATTTAGCCATTAGCGCTAACCACATTTCATTCTGCGGAACATATGAAAGGGGCTGTTGCAGTTCATTAGCATAATATGGACACTCATCGTGCATCAATCTGCGCCCATTACCGCCCCTCCACCCCTCCCCCCGACCCGGGCCACTTACCCCTCCCACCTCACAACAGTAAAGTGACCAATTGCGGGGACAAATACGACTGCTCTGCTCATCCAGTTCGGAACTGGGTTGTAACGGCAGATGGTGGAGACGGAGAGGGGAGCATGACCCAGCATACTGATGAAACTAAACCGAATAATGTGAGCAAGAGAGGGAGATATTGGCAGAGTGCTAAAGGTGAGAGCAACATGGAAAAGGTGGGGGTGGGGGTGGGATCCCGTGTCCAGCAACAACCCACATCGACATGTACATCTCAACAGCATCGGCTTTATTTTATTCGATTATCTAGATTAAATTTGTTAATCTCTGTCTGCGGTCTCACAGCCTATCAGTTTCATTCCTATCACATCTGGCCTGGCGCTGGCATCACGGCCGGGCCAGAGACACCATCGCGCAGATGAAATTCAATAATGCAGTTTTAGGGCTTGAGTAGGATCTAATTTCATGCTAGGCCACTCATAAAATTGTTGTATAAGCTATTGTAATTTCAAAAGCACCATTATCCTTTTTTACACGGCTTGCAGAGGCGCTCTGCGTGAACCCCCTGCACGACTCACATCACCATTTAATACAAGTTCACGCAGCCTGTTCTGTTAATTACAGCAAATCCTAATGTGTGGGTTCATCTTTTTAGCTGTTAATTAATGTATTTGCAAATCTTCTGTTGTGAAAAATAACAACTCAAGCCAAAACATACATCTCTGTTTGCTGGAATTCCAGTTCTCTGAGCACAGCCTAACAGGACTCTGAGCTTCTTTGGCAGAGACGTGATCCTCCTTCCTGATGCCTTGTCGTCGTGGTGAAACCATCACGACGCACCAGCAGCAGTTGTTGGTCAGCGTGCGCCCCGGATCGGTTTGCGCTGGATCAATCCGGCCGCGGCGCTCACACGCACTCAGAGGCATGTTGACAGAGCTCACAGCCCTCCACACAATGATGGAGTGGATTCCAGCGCTCGCGCTTTTAATTAAAAGAACCTGGTCCTCGTCCTAAATCAAAAGATGCTGGCCTTTCCATCCTGAGGCTCCCACCGCTCCGGAGACTGAAATCTGAGTCATATCATTAGTCTGGTCTGAAAACGTCTCGCAGTCAGGTTGGACATATTCACCCAGTGTGGGAAGAATAGGTCCCTGGAAGACGATAACGAGGGATTAAAAACCATGGTATTGATAATCTCCAACGTTTGTCTGTGATGTATTTTCACTATCCAGAAGATCGAAGCCTCACACACACACCTTGCTCTTAATGCTTAAATGTCTGGTTACTGCAACAAGTCTTTTGCATATTTAACTGAGATTGTTTAGCTATGAATATTGGTAGGTTCATAAATTCAACCTGAAACAGTCAGAACATCATCTGGACTGTTGTTGTGCTGTTGTACCCGTCAGTTGCAGAGTTGCAGCACCTTTAAAATCTTAATGAGAACTATCCCTAACTTTCCTAATTTGGTGCAAGAGATGTGAGAGAAACTACTTCCAAGAAAAATAAAAACATGATTCATTCATTCGGAAAACTTTTTTTTTTTTTTTGGAAAAAGAGAAATCAAACTTGAATGCACCGATGATTAAACCTCACTGACTCACATGCAGTGACAAAGTTGGTGGAGTGCAGACAAACCGCTCGTCTCCTCGGCCGTGTGATTTGTTCTGCTTTGATGTGACTGAAGTAAAAATCTAAATGCCGAGGACGGTCGATGGCGTTATCTGTGAAAACAGGTGCCGCAACAGGCAAGTTTTCAAATTTACTGAACTTGATTGGAAATCCATGCTTTGGTGAGCATGAGAAACGTTAAGGGCTGGATTTGACTGATACAATGAAATTAAAACAACCTTAAAATCCAAAACACCAAATCTGGACACCTCAGTGCTCGTAAACACAACACTGCTGCCGGGCTGGGCTTTGGCACATAAAACCGCTACCAGCACAAGTCAGAGGAAAACATACAACTAGTCGGTTAATGCACGAGACGGACGACTGAAAGACTAAAGCACATCCATGCAGACAAGTTGTAAGTGACCAAAGCTGCTCTGTACTGTGTCAGTATTCACTCGTCTAATATGTACTTACGGCTTATTATGCTCTCTGCTTGTGTACAGCTCCAGCTTCTATCTGCCCACATTTGCATTGGTGAAATATTAATGGAGCTGTGCAGAGAAGCACATTTACACACACACACACACACACACACACACAAGTGATGAACGCCTCCAAAACTGTTCTTGATCCAGCACTGTACCTGGATTAGCTCCTGGACAACAAGCTTCACTCTCATTCAGCTGCACGTCTGTACCAGAAATTCTAGTAGACGCTGTTCATTGGATTTTTATTATTAATAATATGCAACAGTTAAAAATTAAACAGTTCTCACCATAGACTGTATAAAATATGGACGTAGTGTCCGTGACGTCACCCATAGGTTTCTGAAGAGCAAAAATGAAGCAAATCGTAGTGCGTAGCCATCTTGGTAGCCTACCTCCGGTTAGTCCAAATATGGACAAAGAGGTGGAGCGAGGGCGGAGCTGAGGCGAGTCCTATGGGCCGGCTGAATGAAGGCTATTGGCTGAAAAAAGCCGCTTCATTCGAAATAATCAAACTAGCTACGGCTAACCACCTAGGTTAAATGCTAAATATCGTTGCTAGCCGGCTAACCCCACGACGATCTCTTTCCCAAACTCAGTGACTAGAATTAGCCGGGGTGACGCCCTTTAGACCGTCAGTGGCTAGTTGTCAATCAAAGTGGCGCCACTTAGATTGACAGCTATGAATTGTGCATAATGATGTATGCTGTATATTGTAAACGAACGCCTTATAAAAAAATTCGCCCCCCCCAGAGTTGTCATGGAGTAGAAAAACAGCTTATGAGACTAGAGCCATGTTTTGAACCAGGCTGTAAATAAGTTTTTTTCTGTCGTAAAATCGGACATTTTAACATGGGGCTCAAATGTAATTGACTCCCTTCTGCGGCCTGCTCTTAGCGGTTATTGGAGGAACTGCAGCTTTTTTGCACTTCCGCATTGGCTTCATTTTTCAGCGCCGGAGGTTGCCGCTTGGTTCTCACATTAGATCAAAATGACCTTCTCTGAGCATTAGCAGGAAGTTGACCTCGGAGCAGGAAGTGGCACGTATTACTGCGACCCCCGATTTTTTGAGTTGACATCTCAGCCACGCAACAACATGCCCCTGCTGCCACTTCCTCTCTCTGAACAATGGGACCCCTCATGGTTGTGAATGAGTAAAGCTGATTTTAGTTAGTCTATAGAAGAAATGCAGTGTTTGAAGTTCATGGTTTGGCTCCGAGTCTGCTCAGAGCTTAAAATATTTCTCGACAGCATTTTGCTATGAATCATGTTTCCTGCAACAGAGAAAATGTCCGTCTACATCAGTGAGTCACCATGAAGTGTCCTTAAGCCAGAAACGGAGACTTTTTTTTTTGCTCACTCATGTTGCACGCTCTGGACGAGGACGTCGTCTTAAAGCCTGGAAATGCAAATGTGTGCAGTCCAGATACGTGCAACCGCTCATTAGGCCGAGCGAGGAGAGTTTATTAATGATGCAGCATTTAAAAACAAAGGGAATTCAAAGAGTTTAAATACTGCACATATTGCAAAAAATAAGTTATAAATTGAGAAGCATGAGGCATTAATTCACAGAGCTGGTGGTTGCACTCAGAAGTTTTACATCAGGCAGGAAACAATTTTTTTTTTTTTTGTGCACTTGCTTCTTATTCTTGTTCGTACTCCTGTGAAATGTAGGTGAGCTTGAATCTGTTTTAATTATGAAAGTGCTGCCAGTCTGTACACTGAGGTACTCAACGAGATCAAAGTGAATCCAGGACCCACCTACACTCTCATTTCAGATAAGTGAAATCGCTGGTGTAAGCACTTCCTTTGTTTCGCTGTGTGTTTCAGGTGATGCCTCCGAACTTTCAGCAACTTTCAAAACTGTGACACAACAAAATATTTTCCACGGAAAATGCGTCGTAATTGTAGTTTTATTTATTCGAACAGGTGTAAGTGCTCTCGAAAACGCGCCACGACGCTGGAGGCCAGATGAGGCCGCGTGGCGAGCGGAGGAAAACGCCGCCCACCAGATTAAAGCTCGGCTGTGGAATACTAATGTTAACCATAATTAGGAAATTAAAACTCATGATAAGTTGACTGTTTAAGTGGAGGGACTGGCGAACGGTGAGTCACTTAGCGGTTCGTTAGTGTGACCTTGGGCTGGCAGAATAATGAGGAGCCTAAAAATAACGGACGAGAAAAATTCCTGGAAGATTAATTATCAAAACAACAAAAAAGATACCTAGTGTTTTACACATTAGACACATCTCCCCTCCGTGGTCCATCCATCCAATTAATTTACTGTAAGCTGCTGTATCATCTCTAAGGACAGCAATCTGCACACAATAATGCAATAACAGGGTTTTGTTTGGAAACATAATTGCCCTATAGATAGCCCGGCACAGAACAGAATGTAATTACACCCTAAAGGGCCGCCTCGCGCTCTCCTCCGACTGAGGCGATCGGGTCCATCTGAGCATATTTACAGCGTAGAGATTACTCCACCCATGATGCCTCTGCAAGGCCAGCGTTTATGAGGTGGCAGGGGCGAGCCCTTTCGAGCCGCTCGGGTGCGCGAGGCGTGCAGCTCGGGGATATCTATCTCAGATCTGTCCTATCAGCACATCGCAAACAGACAGCAACAGCGGTGTATGACAATCACAGCTGGAAAATGAAAAGTGCTGTGAGGCAAACAAACTCCATTAATACATATGGCGGCGCGGAGCACTCGATGGACACAGATGTCAGAAAACATTGATTCAGATGGCTATTTTTTTCTAACGCCATGGCCAGGGGACTTCAGATTGTCTGTGATAGAAAAAAAAAAATCTCTCCACAGGCTAATTCCCTGTGAAAGATAATGGCTTGGCTAAATTGAGTCATTTTGTTGATTATTGATTATTGACCACAGTATGGCTAAGGTGATGTTTTTCCATGGCGGTTAGGGCTCAAAGACGATCCAGAGAAAAGATCAAGTACAATGATGTCTTCATTTGTTGTGGAGCATTGCATCATCAAAAATATGAGGAAAATAAACAAATAAAAACAAGATGTAAACAAAACAAAAAATGTCCCAGAACTTAAAAATCATTGCTTGTGTCCATTATGAAGCCAATGAATGTTTCACTCTTACATTAAAACATTAACCAAATTATTGGACATTTATTCAACTTCAAAATGAGAAACATAGGTTTGTGGACAAAACACCTTGATTCAATGCAATCCAAAGTCCTGTAAAGCAGAAATTTCTCACGTTTCATCCACAGCGACTGCCAAATATTAACTGGAAAACTGTGCAATGCATATAAGCAACACTAAGCTCTGGGTCACGTGTTGAATTTGCATCTCTCTTTAACCTACTTACGCACTTGTTTATTTAGTGGCTGCATCATTTTTGGCTCTATTTTCTAAATTATTACAGTAAACTAAAGGATAAATGAGGACACAGATGTGATCTGAAATTTTTAGCCCTGAAATGACGTTCCCTTGTTCCCTTGTTCCGACTCGTGCACCAAAGGACACGTCTGAAAATCAAACCACAACAAACTCGAGAGATAAAATTAACACATTTAGTTTGGGAGGGGCAGTTTTTCTCTGTTGATGCCAGGGAATAAATTTGACACACAGTGTCCTTCTGCTCCAGCTGGCTGGCTGCCCAGAGGGCCACCGTGTCTTCTGTGATTAGTCAAAAGTGAGAAATGCAATTAAAATGGCAGGTAGCTGCTTCTTCTTGTTACGACGACTGAAAAGAGATGTGTGGTGTCAGAAGCTCTGGCGCATTCCACTGCTGCACGGCTTGTGTCTCCTGAGAGGACGAGCAGTACTTCTGGAGGACTTAACTGTGTTTATCCCCATTTGGGGGAAGTGATTTCCTTTTTTATTTAATCTGCAAGTCAACTGAAAAGTTTAAGCTCGGAAACAATGAGGTTTTCTAGAGTTCACCGGCTGTTAGATGTAAGACGACACAGTCGGAGCCTGATAAGTTGTTGTCAGAACAGAAAGCGGCGCTCAAACGGGAGATGTAACGTCTTCACTGTCAATTTCTGCCAGACAGTTTGAGCCCACTCCTCTGCACCAAGCGACATTTGGCAAGAACATTAACATCTCATCTCGATCGCATCAGCGTCATTGATCTCTCCTCAACCATAAAATGAATTTCTTTGAATGGAACCTGGCTTCAAATTTCTTAAAAAAAGGCCCATTCAAGCAGATATTTGAAGGATTTAAAGGAATAGTTTAAATTCTGTTCACCTATTTTCAAAAAAATGTCAGATGAAACTATCAATATCACTCTCATATCTGTCTGTTGCATATGAAGCTAAATCCCACAGCTGGTTAGCTTAGTTAGCTTAGCTTAGCATAAAGACTGGAAGCAGGGGGACAAAGCTAGCCTGCCCTTGTCTGAAGGTAACAAAACCCACCTGCCAGCATCTTCACAGCTCGCAAATTAATGCATTGAATCCTGTTTTAATCGACACACACACACAAAAAAATGTGTAAAAACAGACATTTGTGGTTTTAATTGTTGTGTGCTGAACTATTTTGTGGCCTGGGGCAGTGATTTCCAGCCTTTATGCCAAGCTAAGCTAACTGGCTGCTGGTTGCGGGTTCATATCTAATGAACATATATGAAAGTGATATTGATCCTCTCTTTTAGCTCACGGCAGGAAATCTCAAACTAGTCCTTTAGAGCACGGCTTCTGAAATCATTAAAAGCCATTAAAAGCTTGGAGAACAACTACGAACGCGGGTTCATCAACATCAGATGCACATGGTCGATGAACTGCACGTCATGCTAATTTGACAAGACGGCGGCATCAGTCATCATAACCTCCCATCAAATTCCCATTGACAAGGTGGAGGCAGTTCCGTGTTGTCTGAATGCGTCGTCAATGGCGAGTTGAATCGATGCAGACACTCTTCAAGCAGGGGAAATGATGTTCTGCTCGACAGAGCTGCACTCGGGGGGGTCTAATATTTATAAGCAGGCGATGCTGTCATGTCTTATCGGGATGCTATTGTCATACATTAAATCCCTCAACCTTTCCCCCGCTGTTCGCCTTAAGAGAGGGTGCATTAGTAAGAAAAACATCTCTGCAGCTTTCTTTGTGCTTCGCTCATTGTTTCAGGCTCATGTTCTCGTGCACCCTCCTCCTTCCTCTGCACTGATGGAGGACGTCTCTGCAGGCGATTTATTAGACTAATTCACAGAGTGCTTCTTACTGGGGAGGCAGTTATGACGTCGCAGAGATGCCTCGACCTGTGAATCCTGTAAACCCGACTGAATGCACTGGTTGTGAAAAGCTTGCCAGCAGACAATGGAGCACTTCACAGCGTCCATGCTCTTTTGGCTGCCTGTAAACAGGCTTCTTGTTAAACTCATATGAAATGAACTGCAGTTGTGTTCATTCTGTAGTACATTCCAGTTATAAGTGGACAACGTAGATTTCAAAGAATTCATTGTGATTTCTGTGTAAACAACATGGAGGAATGTTACTGGAGAGATTAAAAAAAAAAATTGACCTTTTAATTTATGAATAACCTTTATTACTCTGTGTGTTCCCAGTTCTAACCCACTATTTTTCCCCCTCGAGGATCAATAGTTCATCTCATCTTCCTTTATCTAAAGAAGCTTTTCTAAACCATGGCAAACACAATTGGCTGACCATGTCCTTCTTTTTAACTACAATACATTTCCAAGATGCTTTTTCAGAGCAAATGCCAAACACAAAAGCACAGAAATTGCTTTGGAGCTCATTGCATTTTGTAACCTTTCAAGAGCAGTTTCATACTGTGATTTGAAATGCTTTCCAACAGCAACTGTCATTTAAAACAATTACGGAAAGATTTTCGACTTATTTTCTTGGAAATTCAACTATGTAAAATGAAAAGTTGTTGCACACACACCCACAGACTACAGACCATTTGTCCAGAGAGCCAAAATGGATGTAATCTAAACAATGACATGTTTAAGAACGTTTCTGTAACGGGGAGTGTGGATGGCCTCAAATGCAACACATGAGAGCGGATGGTTGGTAAGGGCCTTCATTAAAGGCAAAAGAAATCTCTTAGAGACAAAAGCTCGTGGAAGGGGTTGTAAAAAAAAACAAACATAAAGTATGAGAAGGAGACAAAGAGCAGATCTAAAAAATGACAGGAACACTGACAAGCATGAGAGGAAACCAGAGCACAGCAGTGGAGTGGCTTATATAGAGTCCTGATTGGTAACGGACAACAGCTGGGTGCACAGGTGGGTTGATGAGGTGGGCGTGGCCAGCAGGTGAGGTGAGGCAGAGGCGGGGTCAGTGGAAAAAAATACTGAATACTTGAATGTAAAATAATGGCAGACAGAACAGAGACAAACATAGAACTAAAACAGACAGAACTTATACATGACAGGAACTACGGCATAACAGACTATGATATAAGAGAGACTGAAACTAAGGCAGATCTTAACCGAAACCAAGGCCAAACAGAAACTAAGAGGAAACTAAGACATAGAACACAGACAAAAAACTCAAACACAGAACTAAGACAGACATGGCAGACTGAAAATAAGACAGGCTGAAGAACGGAGGCTTAACACAGAAACGTGTCTGGCAGAACTGTGACAATTTCTCTAAAACAGAAAAAATTATGATGCCCATTGTGAAAAAAACGTCTCAAGCATTGTACCTGATGTCTGTGTGTCCATCATCTCTGCCTCCCCTTTCAAGGACTTCTTGTTTGGCACATGCATGCGACATAGAGTGAAATGTAAAGTGACAAGCATCACAAGGCTGCTCAGAAGATTAAAACTGAAAACACAATGAAGAAGAGGAAGAGTTCAAATGAAATGTTTTATGGAAAGAATATATACATTAAAATAGTATCAGGGGTCTTACATGACTTTAAATGATGGACTTTTGCATGAATCTATTAACATGTGTACACAAACAGATTAGACTTCACACATTTGTCATCTCTTTTCACACATTTTGACAAGCAATTTACAGCCTCTCATATAATGGTAAACACACACACACACACACACACACACACTAAAATTAACTGTCCATAAATGCAGCATATGCCCACATCAGCTAAAGCAGCTAAAGATAGAGACGAACACATGCCAGCTACGTGTCTCTTCCAACATAATGGACTCACCGAACACACACATGATCTCCTCAGTGTTTATCTCACAGCCGTATGAATGTGAATCACTCTTTAGTGACCCACCGACCGTCCAATTTAAACTTAAGATCTGCTCTCTTTCAAAGGAGCTTATCTGCCACTGATGTGACCCTTTGACCTCCCTTTTGAATCAAATCCCCCGACCCATAGTGGCACAAAAAAAAAAAAAAAAAAAGCATGTTCATTTTGTTGTTGTTCTTTGGTTCTGCTTTACCTCCTGTGACTCCATTTATATTCGCAGAGTCTTCACTGTACTATCTTGGTATTGCCATGTGACCCAACTGTAATTTCACTTCTAAATTTAATTAGCATTTCAAACGCACAACAATCCCCTCTGCCAATCCATGTCTCATTAGTGGTCTCTATTGAAAAAACTCTGAAGTTGCTTCATTAACATAGGTACGTTCCTCTGAGCTCCCATGGTTCTTGTTGATGCTGTTTCTCTTCTGGTGTTAAACAGAATTAGAATACCATTAGTTTGCTGGATAAGGTTGAGAGATGAGATGCAGTGTTTTTTTTATCACTGCTTCCCTGAGGGACACCATGTCAGCGGGAGCAATAGTTGCCTGTGACTGTTTAAATACTCTGCCGCTGCCTCAGATATCTACAAAACCTTTCGTCTCTTGATGTTTCTGTGAGGACGTATTGTTTTGTTTGAGAAATAACAGCATATGTGAAAGTGGAGACATTTCTTCTTCACCTCTGTCGACAAAAAAAAAAAAAAGATTTAACCTGTAACCAGGTCATGAAAGCTCGAGCATCACTTCAATTCAACTGCGCCGTGGAAACGACTGAAGAGGAGGCAGCACATCAGGAGTAAAACAGTGGATTAAACAAGGACTAAAAGGAGGAGGATGGAAAAGAATTTAGCAAAGAGAGAAAGAGAGAGAGAGAGAGAGAGAGAGAGGGATTATAGGAAACATCTGTTTGTAAAAAGAGACAGATGTCCTCAAAAAGTTTAATACTCATAATAGTATCTCTCATCATCTGCTGTTTTAGTAACAGATTACATTGTCAGTTTGAGGAGAGAGGAGGTTTTTTAGCTCGGCCAGATGGAGAGAGGAAACCAATTTCTGCAATAAATATTGTCTAAAAGATTTTCACCTGGAGCAGCGAGGCTGGACGGAGGGCAGTTGTCTTGGTGGCTAGAAAAAAGAAAAAAAAATCACTCTTATAATGCTCCAACAAAAAAAATCTTTAAATAATATATGAAATGTGTGAAATCATAAATAAAAGTCAGGTCATCTAATACTGTTCTGTTATGTTTTGTGAATGTTGAGTTCCTTTGCCTTCACTCCATCTGAATTGTTCAAGGAGAGGCTATAGATCAGCACCTGTGAAGACAAATCTAGCGTCTTTCCTCAGACAGCAGGACAGATGCTTCTCACTGGGTCTGACAACAGAAGGAACAAAATACAGGCTTTTTCTGGGCTGATGTCTGAAGTTTTGTTGTCAAAATAATTTCTCATCTTGCACAGCGATGGTTACGGTTTGGTTACATGGCTCAGGAATGATCCTGGTTTGGGTTAACAGAACTAGTTGGTTAAGGTTAGGACAACACTGTGGTTTAGGTGAAACTTACTGCTCTGTTGAGGTTAGAGGACCTCAGATGTCATGGTTAAAATAAACAATTAGTTAAGGTGAAAGAATGATCGTGGTCAAAAAACAACCTCCTGCAGACTCTGTGGATCTACAATGGTCCTGTTTGTTCTCCCCCAAAAAAGGCCATAGAGGTCGTCTTGTCGGTACTTGTTTTAACCCAAACCACGATTTTATCTTAAACCTGAACAAGTAGTTTTGGTGCCTAAGCTGCATATATGTAAGTTATCCCAGCCTCGCTCTATGCCCCGCCCACAGCATCACCTGATTGGTCACACATCATGAGTAAGAGCCTATCAGCAGCCTGCTGCTCCATAGACCAGAACTTTTTCTGACTGCAGCTGCTCCGGAGATCGAGCTGTGTGTCGGAGGTCAGGCAGCAGATACAGATCTGCTGAAGTTGCACATAACTTTCAGATCCTCCAAAGTTTCATTGCTCATCACCTTCGTCCAGCGAGCGAGCACGTCTCCGGCGAAGCCTCCAGCAGAACAGTAGCCGCCTGACTGGAGCTGCTTCCTGCAGCACGACCCACTGCTGCTGAACTGGAAAGACTAATTGAAGACTGGGATTTCTAGGGAAGGACTCAAATTTGAATTTTATTTATTTTTTTGCTTTATTGACTTTAAAAACTTGTTTTACATTTTCAGTTACCTTCATAAGAAATGCTGCTGGGAGCTAGCCGCACTTTTCTCTTTTGCAACATTTAATTAAACTTGTGCTTAAAGGCATTTAAACAAAGTTTTGTGTTGGAGTTTGTTTTTCTCAGTTTTGACAAGATTTTCATTTTTATTGCAAATGCATATTGGTTACAAATACAGTATAGAAAAAAAACATATCAGTGGACCATAACCAAGATTTAACTCAGTGTCCAATCAGTGACAGGAAGCAGAATTTCGAGTTGCTTCATGATTAATGACAAAAAGATAAAACAACCCAAAGAGCATCTGGACATTGCAAAATTGAACGGGTGCAATTTCTAGAGTTTCAAGTAAAAACACTGAAGCTAATTAGCACATATAGACGTAATATTGAGGTTTAACTCTCAAGCATTTGGCTTTCGGTGACTCATTATTTTTCTCAGATATCGACTGGCGAGCATTGTTGACAACCACTGAAATTACCTTTGTAATAAACCTTCTTTTTGTTGTTTAGTTCAATAAAAGTTTGCCTCGACATCAAACACAAGTTGGGTCCAATAATAAATAAATAAATGGTGCACCTCCGCGCCGCGCACTGCGCAGCTGTCATTTCATATTTAAAACTTCAGTCAGTTTGACTGAAGAGAAGTGTGATAAATCGCTAATGTTCCGTTTAAATGTCTTTCTGCTTCCACGCTTGTATCCGCTTCAAGTGTGAGTAAAGTTCTGACATAAAAGAGATGAGGATTTAAGAAGTTGTATCCCTGGAGTTCCTCGGCTTCTTCCACCACCGTCACTCCGGCACTGTCTGCCTCGTTGCTCTTAAACCTAAGCTCATTATCCCGAAGACTTAAACTGAAATGTAATATCACCACTGGACCTCATCTTCTACAGGCAGATTTACAATTCGTTCATGGCATTTTCTCCGGAGGAAGCAGCGCCCGTGCAGGACTCGTCGTCGACCGTAATTCAATTAAAACCAGTTCTCTTAATGGCGGGACTGAAGGGCGCCCTTGGTGAAAGTTGGACAGCTTGTGACATGAAAGTACAGATGCTCCACTTAAGAATGATCAGCGGCATGGATGGTGGCACTTCCTCCATATCTTCATCATCATCACAGATAGAAGCAAATATCACAGGGATGTTCGTGTGGCCAAAGTTACACTGCAAAAAACATACATGCAACATTATCAACTAGAAAAGCAGTCGGAGAGCGCAGACCTCCGCTAAGCAGCATAGTTCCACCAGCTTATTGTGACTTACACCCCAAAATATTAGTCCTACCTTTGATTTATCTATTTCAATGGATTCCTGGACCATAAAAACAGACCCTTAGCAACTGGAATCACATTGATATCATTTTTAGTTTAATAGTTATACCCGAAAATTTCGTACATCATACCCGAAAATTTCGTACATTATACCTGAAAATTTCGTACATTATACCCGAAAATTTCGTACATTATACCTGAAAATTTCGTACATTATACCCGAAAATTTCGTACATTTCCGTAATGGCAGTTTTCCAAATCACCTCCAAAATGTAATCATTTGTTCCTTGTCCCAGAAAGGACATTTCCTGAAAATGTCATCAAAATCTGTCCATAACTTTTTGAGTTATGTTGCAAACAAACAGACAAACAAACAAACAAAGAAACAGACAAACAAACCAATGCCGGCAATAACATAACCTCCTTGACGGAGGTAACAAATCCAGGAAGCTTGATGAGTTGCTGTCTTTTTAAGAAACGGCACCACAGAATCTTGCTAAGTTGGTAAATCTGAAATCTAAATTTAACAATTTAAAATATTTGCACACATTGCAGACATGTTTTTTTAATCATTAAATAAAGGACGGTTCAGGGCAGAGGGAAGCCCCACACGTTACCATTACAAGTTATTTATTGACTTTTTGATCGCGGCTGAATTAGAGACAAAGAAAATAAATAATGCATCATCGATTGGTGGAAAAGCGTCTTTGCACTTTGCTGAAGCATCTGAACAAAGTGAAGCAGCCATTTAACCGTCAGCCCCGACTCCAGCTCCGGTTCAGCTTTAAAATTCACAGAGTGTGAATATATTAGCTAAAGCCTGTAAAGTTTGGATTGAAATTCGCCTTTGTCCTAGTAAAAAAAAAACAAAAAAAACTAAAAAAACTCTGAAGCATATTAACATGATTGCACCGACTGACAACTGTGGTGTTCGAAATGAGCGATTATCAAAATAGCTCCGCGGGTGATGGCCCCTTTTAAAACGTCAAGAGCACATTACAACACTTGATGGCAGTAAACCGTTCGAGTAATTTAGTTCTTATTTGGCTCAGAAACCGTATTATGTCCTTGTTTTTGCCAAACACTCCTCTGCCGCTGTGCACTCCAGTAATTATTTCCCACATGTCTCTATCTCGAGATGACTGAGCTGACTCTTTTTTTAACACTCCCAGACGCAGAGTAAGGAGGCTGTGATTTGGTTAGGGAGAGACTCACATGCTTAACTGGAGAATATGAATCAGCCGGCCTGGCGGGCAGAGTCGAGCGCCAGGCCTGTTAGCATTTTGACAGTGTTGTGTATTTCGACCACATGCTCTCGCCAACGTCTCTGTGTTGTGCGACGGCGGGGGTTGCCTTTGATTGAAAGCGAGTCACAAGCCACGACTAACGCCCCCGTGCACCCTGCTGGCTACTAATATATTATAGTGCGAGTAGCTGTTTGGACGTTGGCGTCTCGTCAGTAGCAGATGCAAACAACTTTACATCACACGGCGCCTGGTGTGTGTTCTGCTTTCCTCGTGCCCACGTTCAACTGGTGGGAAACAGACTGCAAACATCACAGAGAGAGCGATGAAGCCGCGTGTCAACACAAACACAGATCTGCACGTTATGTATCTGCGTGCATTCTGGGATGAATATTACAGATAATAAGACGACGATGACGAGGAAGAAGCGACGCAGAGGAGCAGAGGAAGAACAGCTTAACGCAGCAGAAGGTGGTGTGAATTTTTGGTGTGATATCAAATGAGAGAAAAAAATGCTCAGGGAAGCATTTAATGCCGCTCTTTGTCTCGTCTCCCAACAATTCATTCGCTCCTTTCTGAAGATTGCATTCATGCATTGTATATTATGTTGCGTCTGATTTATGAGTCTGAGGCTTTGATGGTTTGTTTGTTGCAAATCTCCTCGGCCTCACTTATTAAAATATAGTGGGCTTTACATAAAATGTGCAGCGTTAGCTCGGCTTGAAATTTCAATTAATGGCTGGTGTATTCTACTCATTTCGTGTTTTTTAAGCCTATAGCCTGGAATTATATATTATGTAATGTAATGTTATGTAATTATGTATGTGATTTTACAAGGTTTCTGCAGGAGGGCCGGAGGTGCTGCTATTTCCCACCATCATTTTCATCTCTCACATACATTGCATTTGTCTTAACGCCACTCTCCCAACACAGAAGGGGGTTTTCTAATAGGATATAAAGAAAAAGAAAAAAACATATTGTAGGTCTATAAATGAATACCCGATAGCTTGTGGGGGTATTGGTACTTTTAGCATTTACTCATTAATAGACTGCTGTGAAATTAGCTGTAATTACGCATCCTAATGCCGTGACTGCGTCTCGCTGTGATCAGCTTCTCCATTTGGTTCCGGTTTGGTTCTGGTCTGTTTGCCCGATCGTCTCAACGAGTGCAGCCTTGCAGACCTGAGCATGAGGCGTAAATGACATCGTTATTTGTTGCTCAAACTCCGGCGGAATACATAACGTCGGACGCGCTCTCGTCTAATGACAAATTTATTCCTGACAAATATATTCCTCCTTGACTCGGGTCTCGGGCTTCGCTGCTTTATGAGAGATTTGTCCATGTTTTGTGCTCATTTGGATTCAGCCTTGTTTTGACTTATTGATTTACACCAAACGTGACATTTAATATGACGGCCAGGAGCTCAATTTTGGTCCCATCATACAAAAGCCTCAGATAATGACCTTCTTCCACTTTATTGCAGTCGCTCTTGTGCGTTTTGGTAAACACTCTGGTCCAAATGTCAGATGAGGTTTGATGAGGATCTTTCAGTATTTCTTTTGTTTCTTTTCATAGCAGCTGAACAAATTGAACTTTTACATCTGTCTCTGTGCCAGGATGTGAATGCATGAATGTGTTGATACATTTGCAGTGTTGCTGTTGTTTTATTTGGACATCGGTGTTCGGTCATGACTTCAGTCTTTTCACACACCCAGTTCAACTCGACGTTTTTTTTATCCTGACCCAAACCCTCGGAAAATTAATCGTAGCAGTGTGGAGAGAGTAATAGAAGATATTAATAACACAGTCGTCCTGGTCATAAAATCAGATTCAATTTGCCACAGTGGAAATGGACACGTGAACCATGGCATCCTTCAACGTGGGTATAAAAAAGTGTCTCACTGTCACTTTCATTAAGCTTTAAGTCCAGTTAATGTATTTGATGCAACAATCACTCAACAGTTAAGTGATTAGTGAGAATTTGAATCTTTCCTGAATTAAGATGATCCTGTTCCAGCTCACAAACCAAAAGCTGACAGGAAAAACTTCGTCATTTTCTCAGTATATTTCTGATCATGATGATGATGATGATGAAGTGTTTTTGTCTCTTTCCACTAATGAACATAAGATTTTCAGAGTGTTTGAGACACTGTGCCAAACAGAACCAAAACACAGCCCGTCACAGCCCGACTGACCGCTCATTTGAAGAGTTTGCCTTCCTCCTTCTCTTGCAAAAAGCACTGCAATAATAAAGTAGCCTTCTGACAAATGTCAAGTCTGGCAACCCTCCACTTTGTGCGACGTGTCACTGAATGATGTGCTCCACTCCCCTTAAATATCGCCGGGCACTTCATATTTAAAAGGCCTCTCTCGACAAATCATCCGCTGACAGGTTTAGTGTGCGTGCCCCCGGGAGCAACATCTGAAAACCATGACATGTCGATGGCAAGGCAAAGACCTGAGTGACAGAATAATTCTCCGTTAATAGAGCGGGTTATTCAAAGATCCTTTATTCCTCTCGGCTTCACACGGAAATCAGCGCTGACTCCAGACATGAAACAGCAGCAACTTACAGCTGAAGGAAATAAATGTGGAAGTAGAAGATGTAGGGAACTTATTTAGGAGGTGGTTTATTCAGGGCCTATATCACAGCTTCTGAAAATGTCTGAAAGAATGCATCTGCCTTTGAGCTTCAGCAGTCAATCAATATGCATTTTGTTTTCTTCTTTCTCATCATGGATGAAGCTGTATGATAGTGATGCCAGTCGTTCTATCACAATGCTGCCAAGTGCAGGAATCCAGGGCAAACTCAAATTCAGATTGTTGGCAACTGAGTTTATACCATATATGAATATTTAAGCAAACTGACTGCAGTGGGCTTCAGCATTTATTATATGGAGAACAGGATACATTTTGCATCCTGAGGTTGAAACAGGTTACATATAGGGATGTGCCATATCATATTGTTCATCAAACCCTTACTGCAAAAATGTCAATATTCTGACTTTGACATGAAAAACTTGAGGAAAGTGGAACAGGGTTTGGTTACAAAGGATCAGATGTCCAACAAACCATGGTAAATGTAAGAAGGACAAGAAGGTGAACAACAAAAGGGACAGTGCAACAAAATTAGCTTACCATAGCGTTCCATTGATTCCCATTGATTTCAGTGACCCCTCTCCTTTCACCACTGAGATCCAAACCTCTGCTCGTCCAGCTGTTCGGTCCCTAACAAAGAACAAAATGACTGAATTGTAATTAAATATGCTGCGCTCTTTTATGATCACGATTAAATCTTAATGTTATTGCTGATGCCCTGACCTTTAATCCCCCACAAGCATCTGTCGAAAATCTCAATTTGCAAGATATTTCATCAGTAATTTCGGCGGCATGCTGCCATGAAACCGCCCGAGTCGACTGAAGCTAAAGGTCTGGAAGTAAATTAGCGCTCAGTTTAAGGTCTGTCTTATATTAGTTTCCAGGAAGGAAGCCAAAACTAACATTTCCAGGTGTTAGTGGAGCTTTGTTTCACGTTGCACATCAGGACTGCTGCTGCTGGGTTTTGTGTTTCTGTGTCAAGCCTTTAAAAAGCCAGAGAAGCGCCAGTTAGTGGGCGGGAAAATATGGAGATTTTATGGATGCCAGCTCAGCTGTCAACCACGATATAGTAAAGAGACTGTTACTCAGAAAAGGTAAACAAAGGGAAAATTACATGGGACTCTGAATTCTAATTGAGAAAGACTTCCTTTTGATGTAACTTGGGAGATCTGAGAAGTGCTTTTTTTGAGCTAATTACAGAGTCATGGCAGAGATCTAATTAGAGTGGTGCTAATGAGCCTTGTTTATTCTTATCTGATGTCAAAATGAAATTGGATGAAATTCAAATAAAGGTGCCGGCGTCTTAGCTTTTTGCCGAGCGGGATGAGGAATGTCGGCCGCGTCATTGTTGTCAAGTGATGGATTCGTACCGTGATTGTGCTTCACTTAGATGAGAATGGAGAGATTTCACACGGCGGACGTTAATGATGTAGCAATAACAACACGGCGTTGTCTAAACTGCCATCTCATTTATTTTACAGCACAAACCTCATTTCAATAATATACAGTTAACAAACAATGCAATGAACTGAATGTGTCTCATTTGCATGAACTTACCTACATCATGCATCAGTCTATTAAAAAATAAAGCTCTGCCTCTCTCTCTCTCTCTCTCTCTCTCTCTCTCTCTCTCTCTCTCTCTCTGTGGGTGTGTGTGCATGTATGTGATTGTGGCTCAGTTTCGGAGGGTTTGATTAAAACGCCCTCAGCAGTCGGGAGGATGGCTGCTGTGGGTTTTCTCAAGGGGTCCACAGATCAGGCAGAGCAGCGGCTCCCTGCTCCGGCCCCAGTCAATTTCAACATGACTTCAAAAGGAAAGTTGAGATTCTCAATGACCTTGAGCGAACACGTGCACACATCCTGGATAATGAAGGCCCAGCTTTTGATTAAGAAAAACATATGAGGGCCGATGGACGACAGTCATCAACCACTCGGCACCTTCCCTCAACACATGTAGATTTTCTGTTTGTCAACTAAAAGCTTGTTACTGAAAGTCCAATAAAAGCTTTGCAAGTAAGTCAAGAAACAATCATTTATCACTGTGACGAGTATTTAAAATATTTTTTAATAATCTGATGAGGTAGCTCAAGCATAGTTTTACCGGTTTCTGCTGCAGTTTACAGATCATCAACGTTGATGCTGACTTCAGGTCTGACTTCTTTTTACTTTTACCAGCAGCTGGAAAGAAGGACACAGGATCTTCTGCAGCCTTTACGAAATGTATACTGTATCCTTCATAGTACATTTACTGCAACTTCACTGCCAAACTTTGCTCCAATCGCCAAAACACACCTGTTTACTCTGAGCTACACGTCAGACTTCTCTTATAACATAAAGTTAAAGGGAGGAAAAGTGAGAAAAGACAAGATTCAATTCAATTCACAAAACTTTATTTATCCCCGAGGAACAATTTAAGATATAATTTAAGATTAAAATACCATTATCAGAGTAGACATCACCCAACTCTAAACACACTGGAGATCTCAGCTGAGGCTTCCTGCCTGTATCCATGAACAGAGGAGTGTGTTAGTACTGCCGGTGCACAATAATGCCCTTCAGAGACTAAAGTGAACCTTGCCACTAACTGACAGTTTTTCAAGGCTGAAACATCACAAGTACAAGCAAATGCACTTGAACTCTTTCTTTTTAGACTGTGTGGCTGGTGAAAGCTTTCTTACTATGGCGCAGTGTTCCCGTGTGCTCGACGCCGGTGCACCACTCAAAACCACTGATGTGTGTGTGGGAAAGTTTGCAAAGAGAATGGAAACGCAGTAGTACCTACTGACCCTGAGAGCACAGTAAAAGTACTTTAATTGAATATACTTTATACAGAGGATTATGTATTTTAGCAAAGGCAGGTGCTTTGCAAATTTCAGTCTTTCACACAAGATTGAAACCAAGCAAAGATGATATATAAAGTATAATTAAGGTCCTTACTAAAATTTGCTACCAAGGATGGGTGACGGTGTTTAACCTTAGCATTTTAGCTTGAACTACCTGAATCACAACAGCGACACAGGTGAGTCAGTAAACAAAATGAGACGAAGCATTTTGTCTTGGATCGAAAAGCCTCAACGTTTGATCATCAGCACACACTTTAATCTGCTCGGTTAAAAGGGAGGAAGGGTCAAAAGCAACGCTGAGTCCAAACAGCCGGCGACAGGTGCAGTAGCCTTCACCGACAAGGAGCAGAAGGTCTCTACACGTGGCAGTTTCTAAACACACAATCACATTAACAGCAGCCACATTATTAAACCAGTTCCAGCGTCTCAATAAAGAGCACATGACGTGAGCGTCCGGGAGCCGGCGGTGATTGCACTATCGACGTCCTGCTGCAGCCAGTAACTAAGAGCAACACACGGAGACACGTGTGCCATGAGACCCTGGAGAGGTGGGAGGTTAAACTCCAGCCGTGGTCCACGTGTTCATCAACATCCTGCCTGCTCCAAACGCCCAAAGTGTCCTTGACCGGTTGGAACCTGGCTCTGGAAAAAAACACATCAGGTACAGATGCACCTGAGATGGAACATAGGAGACGACTTCCTTTATTTTGCTCCTGGATCCTGGAATCAGATGCTTCACACATGATATAGTGGAAATTGCAGCTTTGCATTTATGTGATGTCACAAACTTTACATTAAGTTGCTTCCTGTTTTCTCTCCCTTGAAAACATAATAAATACACAAGCATATTCACCTGACAAACAAAACCCGGGGTTAAAAACAAGACAATGAGTTCCTGCATAAACAAATACAGATGTGCTGCGAATGAGTCATGCTTTATAAGAGCGTTAAATAGATCACATCATCGACTGGCCCTCATTGACTTGCTCAGCAGACGATGTTATTCCTGAGGAGGTTCGATGTGTTGCAGCCATTAAGGGTGTGACAGTGAGTCTATGGTGTACTCATCCAAAAAAAAACAAACAAAAAAAGGTCTTAGGCACCGTCTGCTCAGGACAAAGATAAAGTGCTTCATGGAAAATGTGTTTTGTCAACTAGACGTGAATGAAAACGTGTCCCCACTGGCCCACCTGGCCTGTCCATCACACTTTTACTGGCCCCTTGTATTTTCACTTGCCCAGCAGCCAAATACTTTTTTTTTCATACTTCAAAAATTTATAATAACATTTCAGCAAATATGGACAAATAGAACAGTGAGAGAAGGAACATAATGGGATTTGTCTGCAAGACACGTTTGAGTGGCCTGCAAATGTAAATGCACACACACACACACACACACACACACACACACACACACACATTAAAAAGATATTTCAGTCATTCCCTTAAATACAGTATTATCATTATCAATATCTGCCCTTGTCCGATGCAACGACATCTTCCGTCATGATTCAGTCCACGAATCTGGCAAGCACGGGAACAATAAATCAAACGCACCCTTCCAGACTCTGTGTGTTCAGGAAGTAACGTTGACTCGCTTAGCGCCACGTTTCGACGGCTGTCTGTGTGGTTTGAATAAAACCCGAACATCATGACTTATTTTGCCTCGACTTGGGAGATTTGTGCGAGAAGTGCGAGATTTGCGCTCGACAGCTGCAGCGAAATCGGTGTTTGCGATGCGCTCACCGAGCAGCTGAAAGCGAAAAGCCTAAGCTCTCACTGCTTCGGATGCATGTGCCAGAGTTCGAGTCTCTTCAGCTCAACAAAAGCAGATAACTAATATCTACAAAAACAATAGGTTGCTTGAACCTTCGAACCTCGACACAGACGGCGCTCGGGCCCCAATTAATGCTGCTTGTTCCAGAGTTAATATTCTAAATAGTCGTCTTAAGGAAGAGTTTGTGGGCGCAGATAACCTCCCAACCCTCGTGTCGTCAAGACGCCGAGTGATTTATGGTTCGCGCCGAGCTGAGGAGCTGAAAATTCTCGCTATCTATATGCTGGAGTAAGATGTGAACTGTGGTGATTTATACAACAGTTACTCACGGGCCTCGATAAATCAGGACATCTAATTTGTACGGGGGGTGAAATACGTACAGTAAACTCAGCCATTTCCTGTAACGGAGCCGTGTGGCGACTGCGGCCATAAAGAGATTACAATGACATCCTTTACACTTTGCTGACAGCTCACCCGGACACAGCCTTGATGCTCCTCTAAGAAGGTGTCAGTGTCAACACGGCGGATACTTTATGAAGGTGAAAACATGACTTGACACCGGCTGAAAAAAAACAACAAAAAGGATGGGTTTGAGAGGACAGTGTGAGATGTTGAATGTGGGTTTGAACGCAGAGGTTTTGGGGAGAAAGCGCTCGTACGTCACAGTCAGGGATTACAGGCAATAAACATTCATCTTCTTACCCTGTTAAAGCGATATTTTAAAGTCAATGGATTAGGGCAGAGCATGCTTGTAATCACTAGTGGGAGATAAAAAGAGTCACGTCTTCGAATGCCTCCAATTAGCGGAGACGCACCTCCTGTCAGGCGTTGAGTCGCGCTTATCATATCATTTAAATTCACGAGTTCAGAATCCAAATAATGGGGGCATTTCCTTAAAGTATATGGTGCAACTTTGAAAGCTTCACGTTAGAGGTGGGCGGATCGATTCAGATATCGATAATATCGATACCAAGTTGGTATCGCTATCGTATCGATACTGCCGTGGTGAGATCAATACTTTAATGTCAGTCGCTGGTGCCAGGTCGCTGGACTTGCCGCTTCTTCTGTCTTGTGCTCTGATATCTCTCTCTCTCTCTCTCTCTCTCTCTCTCTCACACACACTCACACACACTTTTATTGTGGTGTGATAATTTTGTACATTATCAATTTAATTTTATATTTGTATTGTAGTTTCTCAACACTCTATTTTGTTTTAATTTGCTGTCATATAATATTTTTTTGTTTGTTTTTTTAAGAAAAAAATGCACACATAACAATGTTTGGGGAAAATTTTTTACTTACTGCTATATTGCCTCTGTTTTTGATGATAAAGTATTTTGCAGTCGCCTTTAAACTTTGCCCAAATTCTGTCCTGGGTTATAACAAAAACACCTGAGGGTCAGCAGTGTGATGGTACATCAACCTAAAATATAATAATAATAAGTATCGGTATTGGTATCGGTATCGGCGATACTGGCCCTGTATTTACTTGGTATCGGATCGATACCAAATCTTGTAGTATCGCACACCTCTACTTCACGTCCGTGGATCGTTTTTAGCTGAAGAGAATCTTTAACAGGTTGGTAATACGAGATAAGATTTGTTTATCCCACATGAGCAAATTTACTTGTTACAGAGTCAAAAAAAACAAGATAAAAACCAGACGAAAAATAAAAAATCTTTATCCACTACACACACCTTTCCTTTATATGACCATGATGGTTGATTGCACAGGATAATTGGACGCGCGCTTGTGAGGAATTTAACAAGAATCCTTCGGCGACCTATCAGAGTGTGATTCTCCCAAACACACTGTGCACTTTATTCCACACAGATTGACAAAGAAAAACAAGAACCGGCGTTGCATAACAAATGCATGCGGTTTATCATGTCTGAGCAGTTGATGAATATCAGACTGTGAGATAAAATCCCCCCCCACCACCACCCCACCCCCCTGTTATCACGTAAAACCCCCGCGGTGCCGCGCTCACTCGAGGGACAGCATTTCTTCTTATTCCTAACAGCGTTGACTCGAAGCCTTTGGAGATAACAAGCAAGGTCTAAAGCACACATTTCCATTTCAAGTGCACCGTTTGACATATAAAAATGCAGCCTGGCATCCCTGAATGTGATAAATGGAGGATTATCTTTCTGTATTGGTCGACTTTGTTGACGACTACATTTCTCAATTAAAGTTTGCCGCGGTAAAAAATGTTATTTACCCTTTGATACTTTGACTTTTTGTGGAAGTTTACAAGAAATGTTTGAACCATTTGACATCTTTGTTCTGACAAAACCTGATAAGAGTTGGTTTCATATTTTCAATCTAACGTTTTGATTTTTCTATCCAACCGAACTTCTCATTCACTCCTATGGACTATTTCTCTGTGCATCAAATTCATGTGCAATACATTGACAGTATATTATATTCACCAAGCCCTGTTTGGACTATTCCTACTATTTGCACCTTATTTTACCTTACCTTATTTTAAGTATTATTTTATTCTTATTTTATTCAGACTATTTATATCTACTAGATTTATATTTAGTTTAGTTTTATATTTTGAATTGCACCTTCCAAGGCTGCCACAATTTCGTTGTATTATTGTGCAATGACAATAAAGGATTCTGATTTAGTCAGGTTGGTTAATCTACAGTTATTTAAGTTATGTTTGATTTTTTTTTTTTTCAATATGTGGCAAAGATTCATTGCATTTGCAGGCAATGGGGGTGGGACTAATATCATGATATTTCAGTGTATTTCTGCAAAAATGAAATTCTTGACAATCTGACTAAATCTACAAATGTTACTTTCAAGAACATAGAGTTGCATCCAAACAAGTTTCTGTATCAGCGTAAATGTTAGAGTTCGCCTTCAAACAGTTACGAAAATCTTGATCCATCATCTCTGGACAGTTTGTAAATGACAACATTAACTTGCTTGGTTTGGATCTGACATTAGCTGTTGAGCTCTTCTTCCGAGCTCAACAGCTCAACTCAGCGGGGTGTTGTTCCAGTCTTCTTCTCATGATTTGTTTACATTTGATCTTTTCTAACTAAACCACTTCCTCATTACTGGAGTCGCCCTTTTTTTGGAACCAGCTCCTCCGTTGTGGAGCCGGTTGCAATATTACTTTTTGCTTTCAGCCATGTTTGTTGTTGCCATTATGACATTATCAACTATTTATTAATTTTACCATATTAAAAACTGAGCAGACATTACATGACCAGTTCACACATGCACCAACAAGACAAGAATCTGATTTTAGCCATTTTCCCTGCTGCACATACAAAACCTCCATTTCTTTTTAAAGAGCATCGATATCGGAGAGAAACTTCCCCACAATTCTCTGAGCAGGTGGAGAAGCAGTCCAGCAATAATGCCTGCATCTGGCATCTGTATGTTTAGCAAACTGCCAGAGTTTCTGTACAGATGGAAGCAATGAGGTGTAAGAAGCATTTCTGCTGACAGCACAATTGTTTCCTGGCATGAAGGCAGCAGAGGTATAACGCTGCGGGCAATACATAGAATAAACAGGTAGATGTCTGCAATGCTACTTATAGTGTAGGTAAAGCTTATTCATTCAACGCTTCTGTGTTTATATTTTAGATATGATTCATTTTAAAACTCAAAATTGACAATAAAAAGTGCTTGAGGTCGTTTTGTCAATATTACACAACTCATTCACTTCAATGACGATGAAAAGACTATTCAATACAAAATAATGCACATTCTTCTGTCTGAGTCTCTGAGGAGCTGGAGCCTGAATGTTAAATGATTTATACAGACTTTCTGACATGCTGATCCTTTTTCATTATGGTATGTTACAGGCTAAGCCCTGAAGCAGGAAGTGAATTTTTCAGTGTCTCTTTTTTTTTTTTTTTTCTGTTTATCGTTCTTTGTGTGTTTTGCACACAAGTAATGCAAATATCATTTATGCAGAAAAGTACCAGTGATGTGCATTGGAGGAGCAAAAATATGAAAATTAAACACATAAAAATATATATTGTACATAGCTGACTGTGAAACAGACAGTGAAAGCCAGCTCCTGTCATCGTCTCTTTCATTGCTTTCACAGTTTTTTTACGCATTCAATTTTTATATCGCTGATATGCAACGCAGCTTTTAAGACCAGGTCACAAGTGATTTTACAATATTAAAACATTTATTGTTGCACACGGCTCCACGCAACCAGCTGAACAAATATCTGTGTGTGAAAAGACAGTGGGAGTGAAATCAGGTCGACATCGACTCATCGTGTCTGGATGTGTGATCATCAGGAATCTATTAATAATGAAACACTTTGTTGTTCCCATTTTACCATAAACTATATTTTTACATTGATAATTAGCTCCCATTGGCTACATTATCCTCTTGTGGTGATGCAGTTGAAGGTATCGATTATTTATTGACTAGTAGTGATGAGCGAGTACACCACTATCTGTATCTGTATCTGTTTAACCATCCACATTATCTGTATCTGTATCCGTATTCGGAGTGGGCGGTGCCTAAACCGGAAGTGGGTGCAGAAATGGGTGGGGCTTAAAACGGTACATTATTTAAAGTCTGAAATTGATATGGCTTGATCAGAAGCTGCTAATCTACTGCATTCAAAGCCTATATACAGTATATCTCAATAATATTTATATTATTTTCATGAACTGCAGAGAGAAAGTGTCAGATACTGCATGCAGCCACCAACTGACTTCATATCACCAGCCAAACTAAGAGCAAGCAGACGGTAAAAAAAAAAAAATCCGACCGGAGTGGAGACACTGACCGACGCGACGCGAGCCGTTTTCAGCTCTGTCTTATTAAATGGACTGCGTACGTTACGAGAGACGTCTCTGTGAAGAGAGGGGCGGGCCCTGTGTGTGACTGGCCAATCACAGAGCGCGAAGACAGTCAGTTACACAATGAGGATTTTCCTTCAGCACAAGCACGGATATTGATGGATTTTACTCGTATCATAATCGTCTGAAACGAGTATCCGGCTCATCCCTATTGACTAGTCTATAGCATGGTGCGTTCGAGGGCCGGCAGCGAGGTCGTAAATCAGCCGCCATGTGAGAGTCAGTCCAGTTCTTGACTCCACAACGCAACTCTGACCAAAATATATAGGTTTAAAAAGCACTTTTGTTTTAAAGCGTATAGTTCTTATATATATATATATATGTAAGTTGAGATTGATCAGGGCTCCGAGATGGCCTCATAACTCTCCTCAATGTCTAATCATTAGTCACTCCGAGAAAGCATAAATCCTCAGGCACTTCACAGCATCACGCACACACCGTCCCGGCCTTAATGTGCTCACTTATGAACAAACACATTAGTGGACCAGCAGACAGGCCATTCATATTTGATGTGCTGTCACTGGCTCTCTCTCCTTTTTTGCTGAATATTTACACACACACCGGCCCTACTGCTGCGGCCCCCGTCTCCCCCGGGAGATTGTTTTACGGGGCCGTGACAGCGAGGGCCATTAGAGCAGCAGCGAGGGGTCCCGGGGTTGGCCACCAGCTGCCTGGCCCACGCTGTCAGCTGTTCCTGCAGGCCCGTCCACAGCGGGGGCTCTCAAGTCGTCCTAATATAATTGAAGCAAACCTCTAAGGCTAATGGACTCCAGATATCAATGCAATTGTTCGAGGAGCTACTGCGAAGGCGAACGCTTTAGAGGTTTTCGCAGTCGTATCAGAAATTTCCTGGCAAGCAGCTAGCAACGCCGCAGAAGCCCATTTGAGTATTGACTTTGCACGAACGATGCTCAGATGAAGAGAAAGAACGAAAACAAAAGCAGACAAGAGAAGAAGAGATGAGTGAGAAAGAGATGACCGTGCGGGCGTATGTAGGTCAAAGCAGGCGAGATGTGAGTGAATCGTCTGGTGGCTCAAACTGTCGAAAGAGCACAAGCAAAGAAAATATTACATTTGAATCACGTGTTTATGAGTCTTTGTTTTTGGCTGCTGTAGAGATAATATCAGGGTCTGTGCTGTTTCATAGAACTTCTCATGGTTTAGAGTTTGATTTTAATCGAAATCTGCTTCAGCAATTAAGTCATTTGCATTAAAGCAGCGGTTTTCAAAGTGTGAGGCGTGCCTCCCCTGGGGGGCGCCAGGGGGCTTCAGGGGAGGCGCGGCGAGTGAAAAAATAAACCTGAAAAGAAAAAAAAGTCTGACAGTGAGAGAGGGCACAGAGTCTGGGGCGAGCAGAAAACGGAGGAAGTATGACCCTGATTATTTAAAGTTTGGCTTTTCATGTATTGGTCCTGATGATGCTCCGCTGCCACAGAGTGTTATCTGCAAAGAGGTGCTAGCTAACGACAGTATGCGACCATGTAAACTCCGGCGTCATATTGAAACCAAGCACCAAAGTTTAACGACCAAGCCGCTATGATAAAAAAAAAATATCTGACTGACGTTGATCTGTTTATTATCTGATTTGAGTAATTGCACAAAGAGGCCTTAAATTGAATGTATTCAAAAAGATATTAAAAAACTCTGTTAAAATATGTTAAAAACAGATGCTAAAATGTGTTTAAAAAAAGATATTTATCCACACACACACAGATAAAGATGATTAAAATGTTTTAAAATATGTTTAAGAACATACAAACATGTTTAAGATGTTTACAAAAATAAAGATGTGTATAGCATTTATTGTTTAAAACCTTTTTTAAGCCTGTGTGGAACATACAAAATGACAACAATAACAGTAACAATAATAATAATAATTAAGGGGGGTAAAGGGGGGGCGGCATGCTTTTGAGTTCTCTTTAGGGAGGCTCGCTATCCCACACTTTGAAAACCCCTGTATTAAAGCATTTTCTATATTATGAGCCCATGTTATTAAGTCCATGTATTATAGCTGCTGACAACATCTGTCAGGATATCAAAGAGCTCTTTATACACTTTAGATATCCAATCTGTCAAATCCAATTTAACATTAACAATCTGATCTAAAAATCTAAAGGTACCTCCAGACAGGAAATTACATTTGTGCATTGAACTTTTTTTTTTTTTCCTCCCAGACACGAGCTTTTGAAACCCAGAGGAAAGGTTTATTTAGATCCAGGTTACAGTGGAGTGTGACAAAAAGAAGGCAACACGCACAGAGGCGTCTCATTCATCACTGAAATGTCCTTCGGCACTTTCCTATTAGAAGCTGTCAGGTGGGTTGGGCTCATTATTACATCATCATAATGGTGTCATCCTTGAACTTCATCAGAGTAATTGCTGCGATTTGTCACGTTGAGGGAGATGTGCCGGTGGACGAGCAAGCGGATGCAAACAGGCGGCAACAATCAGACGATCAGATCTGAACTGAAGACGACAAACAGGATGATGTGACCTCTTCTTTAATCGTTTCAGTTTGAGCTTCTCCACCACAGGACTGTCACTCTTTCACATCCGTGGTCACCAATTAAAACTAGCTCGCTTGTTTCCTTTCTTTACTCGTGTATTTATCTACTCATTGATGCTGATGTGCAGCAGAATAACGTCTGACCACAACACTGACACGTCTTCACCTCATGAAGTTGTTGTGGTGAACAGAGCAACATCAGCAGCCACCTGGTCAATAAAGTACAACTCGACTTGAATGCTTCACCAGTCAGTTCTTAACTTTGTCAATGATACGCAGCAGATTTACATGGGACGTTTTTCACATTACACAAAGGAATTTAGTCTGTTTTTATCATAAAAAATATTGAGTGAAGTAATCAACAATCAGGGTTCGGTGCGTACATTAGTTTTGAAATCAGGGTTCGGTTCGATTCTCAGATTCTCTCTCTGAGTTTTGGAGGCTTCTACATCATCAATGTACAAAATAAAAAGGTAGTGAACCACAAAATAAGTCCAAATAAATGAAGTGTTCCTCTTCCACCTGCCAGTTCCATTGGTGGATTTATCATTGCTGCATGATACAGATAGTAGCTGATACAGAGTAATAACAATAATAAATAGTGGGATGAAAATACAAATATCTTCTTGTTTGGAACTAGAATGACCAATTTGCTACATATGTTTGTTTTAATATGTTTTCATTGCATGAAATTAAATGAGACTTTGACTCTCAAATGATGATGACGTCTCAAATATGATAAAAATTGAAACTCATATATGGAAATTGATATTTGAATTTTTGTTTTTGTTTGTTTGTTCAGGCTTCGCAGGGTTAAGGGATAAAATGCAAAAACTCCTTGTTGTTAATTTGGAACATTTGTTGAAACAACTGGTTTCTTTTCCAGTATGTAAAAGAAAATACTGCTCACTCTGAATGGCCAGGTCGGGGCTGTTGGAGGAAGCAGCGTTTGCACAACTCGGGTGGCGCCTTTTCAAAAGTTTGACAATGATTGACAATGCTTTTGTCTCATCCGCTCGTCTTTTCTCCCTTTTCCTATTTCACCAGGAAAGCACAGCGATCCCACACTGATGATTTAAATGACAGAGCAACATCTCCAAACTCTGACTTCCTGTTCCCGTTCGCTCTCCATCCAGGCTGAGCTCATTTAAGCTTGTGGTTACTCGCTGCTACTGCTCCCATCTCAAATGATCTAATTTTCCAGATCTGCAGTCTAAACCTTATATTGTTTGTCTGTAAGTCCACAATGTAAATGAATGTCCTCACATTCCTCCCCCACAGTTTCCTGTTATTTGAATTTTAAAGGAAAACGTGGGAACTCTTCCTCCAGTCAGTTGCTAAGTTTGGCCTCGGCGCTCACTGATCCTAACAGACGAACAAAGAGCAACTAGAGGACGAAATAATTGTCACAAAGGGACCAATGTGCCTCTTTAAACAAATGCGCAGTGACAGGATGCCCTGAAGTGTGCAAAGGGAAAACCGGGGTTAGACGCACTTAAAGAACCCATTTTGATTTTGCCCCCTGTCACCGAAAACACTTTTGTGCTCTCAAAGAAGAATAAATAATAAATGCTGCTGGACGCAGACTGATGCTAAGTCTCCCCCTTTAAAAGGCTGCACAGATTAAATGCACACACCTAATATGGTTAATGCATCTCAACCCTGCCCGCTCTCCTAAAAACACAACCGTCGACTTGTCTTTTGAAACGAATGTGAAATGTGAAGTGGGGGATGAAATTAGTGCTTTAAACTTGGCACAACAGCAGTTGTAGAATTCACTATGAGAACAGAGATAAAAATGGATTGAATGAAAATTCCTGAAAGTCTTAATTGCTGTTTAATTATGAACCTGATCGTTCTCATTCTGAACATAATAGTAATGTAAAATATGAGGACAAGCTTCTCTGATGTTTAAAAAAAAATAATTAAAAATGGCTGAATTTTTATATTTATTTTTGCTTGAAATGGATCAGGTTTTTTTCTTTTATTTTCTAAACAACTGTTAACTTTCCATTCACCATCAGTCCAGAAGCAGCAGATCCAGTCTGCAGGACAATGGCACAAACATTTTCCAGATGGCCAAGTTTCACTATGCTCGGACAGGTTGACGTGAGTTAATCCGACAGCAGGGACAAACCAAACTGGAGGCGTGCTTAAAGTTGTCGTTACGCCACCGAGGGGAGCGTTTGAAGGGTGTTAGCTTTGTCCACTGTGTGTTGCCTGAGCCTAAAGGTTTAAGTGCTGGTCTCATTTTGGACAAAGCGGCCAAAAGTCGACAACGAGAAAAATCCTTTGAAACAGCTCAAATACCAGGATGATGTAATGATTTTGGTTCATGCAAACTTGCTTTAGAATTCCTCCTTATCCGTCTTCATATCTCCAAAGCAAACGAGCTGCACTCGTAGCGCGGCATCATATAGCTTCTATCGCCTCCTGAGTGGAGATGAAAAACCAAGTGAGACAAAAGTTTAAATTGCTTCTCGGGATGAGTCTTTGAGACGTGCAGGAGAGGAGGCAGGCAGCAAAGCGCCGACTGGCTTGGCTCACTCAAGCAAGCCCATATTGTAAGCACGCCAGCACATTTACAGCATTAGTCACATCGCTGCTCTTGTGTCTGCCTGACGGAGAACCTGCAAGAGGAGAATGCACCCGACCCATTTCTCTCTCTCTCTCTCTCTCGCTCGCCCCCCCCTCCACCATCTCTCTCGCTCGCTATGGCTCTCGCCCTTTATAATAAGGTCAGTGGGGATGCAATCATACCAGCATCCATTCAGAGAAAAAAAAAAAAACTAAGTACATGTTTGAGTTTCAGGTAGATGAAAATTCCCACAGATCCCTGGAGTCGCAGGCATCGCAGGCGGAGTCGAACCGGGAGAGGAGAGGTCGATAATGAGGAGGATCCTGGGAGTGTGTGGGTGGCGAGGAGGGGCCGGGTTGAAAGGTGGGAGGATGTTGATGGCTGTGCGCTCTCGGTGCGAGTCGTAAAAACCGGCTGTTTACTTTGTGAGAGTACGTATGTGCATATGGGAGTCAGTGTTTCCTATCAAAAGGTTTGGATAAAACCTACATTTCCATCAGAAACCAATTTATGAGGATTCTTGTCGGCGCCCGGTTCAACACGTTGGATGTGAGAGCGGACCGTGCGGCCCCCCTGTGGTATATCCTGTTGCCTTTATCTTCCTTCCTGACAGACCAATCATTGTTTCGCTGTCAGTCAAACATGTCCAGATCCTGTTTGTTTAAAAATGGCCTCCTTAATAATTAATGCCATTTGTATCAGGCTTTGGCGGCTCGTGGAGGATGAAGGAAGTTTGTGTGTGAGATGTTTTGCAGAGGTTGTGTTCAAGGTGTTCACAGCTCAATATCCATAATAGTAGAGTGAGTGTTACTTCAAATGACAGTGGTGAAGAGCTGCTTCCTCCGGACTGTGATGGAATAGGAAATGAAAGAAAGGGTCACTTTCACTCCGTCATACCTTTGGCTCTGCTGCACAATGTTAGGCCTCACTGTTCTCGACGAAGTGGCAACACAAGTGGCTCATTCAGCAAGTTTACTCATGTCGTGTACAAAGTCAAACAGGCGCAATTCTCACGGATAAAACCCTCATTAAACACTTATGACATCCAGAGCCAGAAGAGCAGCAAACAATAGAGACGATGTCTGTTCAAGTTGATTGGAATGAATGGTTCAAACACGGCGGCTTTAGTTCTCCAATTGTGCCGCGCTGATGAGCGCAAGATCCAGAAAACAAACCCGAGCGCACTTAATTAAATCTTAGCTCTCTGGGAATTTATCTCGTGAAAACATTTGCGTTGACACATTCAGACGTCGAGCAGCGGCGGAGAGACGGGCAGAGGGAAAGACGCTTGTTCAGCAAACGCCTGGAGCCGAAGAGCAGAGCGCGGCAGACAATGGAGGAGGACGACCGAACGGCAAAGTGGGCGTGTGATTTACAGTTTGTCACTGGCACCATTCACAACTCAAAGTTTTCAAAAATCTCCTTCCACCTGACAGATATCTGATGTTTTCTAATTTTATAAAAGGAAAAGCTACAACAATCTTACAATCTTAATTTTAAATTTTTAACTTTTTAAACTGTTTCTGCTATGTGCAATATTTTCTGTGTATTTTTTCTATATTCTAGATATCTATATTCACTTTTACATTCAATACCACTACTTAGTGCAATAATTCAACTTGCTGCTATTTGCTCTGTGCAATATCCTGTATATAACTTTTGTTCATTTACATACGTCTATACATAGCTCATAGCACCTGTACTTATATTATAGTATATGTTTATATCTCTTTTTTTTTTTTTTTTTTTTAACATATTTTTATACTCTACCGACTGACAATATTGTGGCTGGCTCATTGTTGGAAGCCATTGCAACGGAATTTCGTTACCCAACTTGCACTGCTGTGTGTATTGTATAATAACAATAAAGGAAGTCTAAGTCCACTACTTCTGTCAGCTCTGATGTCACATGAGCTGCAAGGAGGTACTTCTACAACTTCCAGGACGTCTGAGGAAAGATTATTGGAGTAGCTCACGTAAACTGAAGAAATAGAAATAACACATTTGTTGGTTGATGATGTTGCAATAACCAATAAAATAAAAAGTACTAGCAACAATAAGCTAAACAAAGGCGAACAATCCAAAGCTAACAGATGAATGAAGGTGTGAATGGGACGATCCCCCTCCCTCCTTCTCTCCAATTACAAACATGATAAACAACTTTTGCTGTGCATGTGTTAGTCAGGAAGCCAATTCTCAATAATTACAGGGATTTATATACATTCACCAATGAACTTCAAGCTCCAGTGAGTCAAGCCGTTCTGACAAAAACAGACCCTGCAGGATGACGGAAAAAGCCCCGATCACACGTGGCGGCTCTCAGACCCGGTGAACACGCAGACACCAGAGGAGCCGGGACGCAGCGCCGTGGACGCCGGCGCTCAGAGCAAAGCCTCGCTGAGCCGGCACATAAAGAGTGGATGTTTTGTCAGATTAGCCGGCGCGCTTGTCGGGATTGGCAGATGGAGAAGGGATCGCCGACGGATCAGTTGAGAACCAAATGTAAAGTTGACAAAGAGAAGCAAAGGAAAGAGAGGCAAACATAGACCAAGCTTATATGTGTGACATGTCCACATGAAAAAAAGCTACATTTATATAATAGTGTTAAATAACAGCAAGTTAGAAAATTGATTCTAATGAATGCAATTGGACAGCACAGCTTTACATTATGAAGCTAAGGAATCCTTTATTAATCATGTGCAGAAAAGACAATGAGACGCATCTAAGGAGCTGGAAAAATCAGTAAAATCGGATGTGAAAGCCTGCAGCACGAACCACCATCCATGAAGGGAAGAAGAGAGACACGCCCTCCTCGCCTGTCTGTCTCCAGTCCCCACGGTGATGTGCAAGAGCACTTAACCTGGCAGCAGGGTGCTCGGCAGGGTTTCCACCTGAACACAGGGCCTGTCACGAGAGGGAGGTCCGGAGGGACTGAAAACAAAAGGCCGTGGGCACGCGAGGCCAGGCACAATCTGTCCACCTCTGCACTTACACAGGGCGGCGACGGTGACAGGCGGCGACGGGTTCACGCTCCGAGAGAGTGCTGAGCCTCACAACAGACGAGCCACGTAAACACCCGACCACCAGGCGAGAAAAAAGTGACGACAGATATGAGAATTAGTTCGTTGAGGAAATCAGAGACAAAATGCTCTTTTTCAAGATAAAAAACCACAGAGGCGAAGCTCGCACGCCCGAGGTGACGACGGCAGCAGAGAGACTGTCCTAGAAAGACTCTAATCTCAATGTGAATGACTAATTTAATGGAAAGCAGATAATTGCCTTTTATGTTCCAATTTTACATATTGGAAAGTCGAAGCCGAACAGAGCTGACGTTTGTTTCAAGCGTAATAGAAACAAAACACACAGATATTATTTGACACCGTGCATCTGTCCGAGTCTTAAAACACAGTGGATGACATCAGGAGGGATGACAACGCCATAACAGTGACTTAACATCTCGGCCACTTTTCGAAAACGCTCCGACAAATCAAACCATCTCCTCGGAAATCAATCACCGCGGCACAAAGGGCTGCAAGTGCCAGTGTTGCTGAGAGAAAAGGCACAGATAGGCAACATCATCCTGCCAAGACCGCCGTGGGGCGGGGGGCGGGGGGGGGGGCTCCTCTGGGGAGGCTCGGCGAGGCCATTCAATCGCCGAGGCCGACAAACCGACAATGGGGATCATGTCCAGTGGATAGAAATAGAAATTAGAACAAAGGAAATGAAGGCGGAGAGCAGGGGGGGCTGTCGGCGGCTCCACGGGGGGGCGGCGGGGTTAAGGTGGCCTGGTGCCTAAGAAATTACAGCAACCTTCTGATTCACTGCAGAGTGAAGGTTATTGATACAGTTCCAGTTATAGGAAACTGTGACAATAATAAGCTCCCTCTCTCTCTCTCTCTCTCTCGCTCGCTCTCTGTCGGATGTGGTTGTACATACGGCCGGCTGTAGCTGCGGTGACTCACATCCACACAGACGTGTTGCAGCACTGCCATTAACGGCTTTTAAAAAAATCACTAAAAACAATGTGAAATTTAAATCCATGTGTCAGGCTCTTCTACTCAAATTAAACGCTTCTACCTTGATGTTTGTAATTTCCTATGACCCATTGCGTGTTTGCACATTTCCAAACTGTTGGAGTTTTATTTTGAAATTTTCAAATGGTAGATCTCAATGTTTTTTTTTTGCAGATACTAAATATGACAGATGAAATTACGGGGAAATGTGTGTAAAAGGACACAGCTGACAACCGGAGCCTTTTTATCCAATGATGACGAAGCAATTATAGTATACGATTATAGTATATGGTTGAATATTTCATAGCGCTGTCAGTATATCGCTGACATTTTTCTGTGGTTTCAAGCTGCTTCGGGCGAGAATTCGAGGTCAAGTGTTCGACAATATCTGTCGACCTGCTAATGCTCGTACAACAACATCAGCTGAACGTCTCTTTTCCACCTCACAGGATGTCTGCTGTCGCCACCTCCCATCCTCTCTCCCCCGGAGCTACGGCAGCCCGCAATTGACACAAAACACCATTTTCCACGAAAGGGGATGAGTAAGACAGCTAATTAGACACAAGATCCAAGAACAACGTGTGACGACGAAGTGATATATGATGCAAAGTGCTGCAATGATACTTCTGCTTTGTGACGTTCTGAGCTTGAACTGCGTGTCTTCTCATTGTGCAGTTCTCTGATACGAATCAAAGGACGGCAGCAGAACATGTGTGACCCACACTGGCGCAATAATAAACTCACTGAACCGCTGTGCTCACGAGCGGCACGTTCATATAGGCGAACTAGGCCCAAGGCGGCAAAATGTGGGCCAACTATTAATGAGCAAAATTGCACCTATAGACGCCGCCCTCGCCTCCTCCCGCCCCCCTGCTCTCATGGGCCAATGGTAGCTGACCTACTGACCTGTTGTCTTCAAGAGGAAAAATGCAACGTGAGGATGAGGAAATACAACAATGTGCCTAAATGTTCAACATTATCTGGCTCTGAAAATAAAATTAGGAGTGTTGAATGAGCAAACAGGAAACAGGAAACACTTGATTTTACGTTAGGAAAGTTCAATGAAAGAGTGTCTGGTCAGTGTCAGTATGAAGGATTCACTGTATTATCATTCAGTTGTGATGCAGCTTTACCCCCCAAGTCTAAAAATATCAACATGTTTTCTCAGTCATTCTGTCCAACTCGACCACAATAAATCTGCTCTATTGAGCTGGAAAACAGCCACAGTCTTAAATACAGTAAGCAGAGAGGAGTCGCCGGCCTGGATAGGTTTCATGATTGCTCTCATACCTTCCAGGGAAGCTGAAGTCTCTCAGCTCCAGAAAGCCTTGAGATTCTCAGCCCTCACAGCTCTGCCAATGTTCTTTTCAAAATAAAAATATTATTTGTTTTTTATTGAATTTGAATGGAACGAGAATAAATACATCCTTTTGAAATATTGGTGAGGTGAGTCAGGCATATATTTGCTAATTGGGGACGCCGCTTGGATCATCACTCATCATTGACAAGTCTGGAGAATACGCTGAACCCAAATGCAAGACTCGGAGAGAGGCTTCTTCAAAATAAGAGTGTTTCTTAAAAGTGTCAACTGAAAATCACTCACGACGAGGAAACAAAAGGAGTCAAAACGTGGAAAAAGACAAGAACTCAAAATCACTCTGACGAGGAATACAACAGCAAAAAGGTAAGGCAAAGTATCAACAGAAAACTTAACAATGACAAAGACAAGACGTGGCATGAAAGACGGCGGGAGAGACTTACTCAAAACGAGACAAGACAATCTGGCACAAGACAAGGGGAGACAGACTTAAATTCACAAGGAAGGGGATCAGGTGGAAACAATCAGGGCGGGGCAGACAATCACAACGGCGGGAAACACAAGAGGAAGGACAAGCAACCTGAAACGAGAGGGGAAGTTAGTTTCACAATAAAACAGGAAATCACAAGACAACATGAAACATAGGACAAGACAGTAAAAGAATTACATTATTTTTCTAGATATAACAATCATTCAATAAAGATATGATACCAAAAGTAAGTGTTTTTATTCGAGCAAAATTGATGACAATCGATGAATCATCATCTTTTCACTGTTTATTGACATTTTATAGACAAAATGATTGATTAAATGTCGGATAATGAAAATAATAGTTGCAGCCCTAATTTTGCTAAAGAGCAATTTAACCCAGCTGATATGATAAAGTGTGTCTTTGTGCATATTTACAGCAGCTTGCACATCTCAGCCGTTACGAACAGATAGCGGTCGAACGCAGAGGCTGGAAACACAATGCAATTTCCATTCTTTGTGATTCAAATGGGCAGAATTGATCCCTCCGTGCACATTCTGAAGGGTAGCATATTGGAGGGCGCCGTGCCCCAATAAGACGGATGAGGCGCACAAATCTTGGCCGGGCAACAGACAAAGGGAGAGGGGGGGGCCAGAGGGGCCGTAAATGTGCGGCCAAGTCTGATTCATCAACTTTCACAGTTCGAATAAAAGTGAGCGCAGCTTGCCAGCTTGATTATCAGATGGCTCCTGCTGCATTAGAGAAGATGACATGCTACATTTTCTCTGATGTCTCTGCACTGCCTGGGAACCGCTGGCTTTTTTTTTTTTTTTTTTTAAGACGTGGAGGATTATAGTGCACTCTCCGTCACGCTTTGCAGATATATTACTATTAACCTGAAAGTGAAGTGCAATTTTCCATAGGCTCCACATTTGACCTGAAATGCATTGAGTCTATTATTTGAAGTCCTGCGAGTGTCTGAGAGTGGAGCAAGAGCCACCGTGGGCAAAATGAATTCAAATAATTTTCAATCACAGCATCGTTTCAAATTCAGAGTAACATGTCAAAGTCTCATTATTAAAGTTGTGTTCGTGAACTGATTGTCCCAATGAGACTTTTCTTATGTTTTAATACAACTAATATTACATTTATCATGAACTACATGTCCATTCGGATTTATAAAATTAATTAAAGTTAGCATTAAGGATCAGCTGTGGCTAAGCTAACAAAGAGAAACATGTGTGCTTTAAATTCAGAGCAGCAAAATATCCAACAGGCCGAGATGACGACCTCAAATGTTTTGTCTCACCAACACTTCAAACACCAACATTTTCAGTTTACTTTCATAAACAGAGGCTCAAAGCTGAGAACTGCTGACAAGGACTTAATTACTTGATCAACAAAATAATTTTCGAACATTTTTTCTGTCATTTGACTCATTGATTAGTTGATTAATCATTTCAGGTCAACTTGGATTGTTATGTAAGGATGATGCACGCACACACACACACACACACACACACTGAGACATATATCTTGTTCTTTCATTTGATCAACGAGACGCCGGTGTGCTTCCTTCAAAGCTTTTACCTACTTAGAAGAAGCATAATCCAAACCAGACTCAAATGAATATGGCTTAAAGGACATGAGGTAAATATCAGCCTTTTTTTAAACTCACATTTTGTGACAGCTTTGCTGCTGCAGCAGAGTCGGCGTGTTGCAGCCGCAGCACTTATTGAGACACAAAAACATAAAGTTGACATGAGACCATTATGAGATCCTTAAGCACATCGCCGGGCGTGGATCACTGCCGTATATTAGCTATTGTGACTGAACATTAACTGAGCATATTGACTTTGTAAACGACTGTTTATATGTGAATAAAAAGGCCCAAGAGGCATTTAGGGCAATAAATGGGACTAAAGGTATGAAGACAAATAATGCACTCACGCACACACACATCCTTCTTCCAGTGAGTGATCTCTGTGTTTGTGCCTCTGGTTTTACAGCAGATATCTGCGCTTCATAAAAACGGCAACTTGAAGATTGTTCAAGTGCCTCTAGAAGGCTGAAGGTTGAATAGAAGAGGAATCCTGGCACCTGCTCAGGGTACCATATTAAAGCTCTGCACTATGGCTTGTATTAGTGTCTCCACAGGCGTCCACACCAAACACAGTGGGGACCTGAAAATCACAGCCCTGAAACCAATGCTTGTCCACTGAAGGTCACGGAGCGGAGAGTATATCTGCTCCAAAGGCAGGTTTGCTTGAATAGATGAATCACAAATGACCAGAGCAAAGTTGTTGTGTTTTTTTTTTCCTTCAGTGAAACTTTTGTCACATAAAACAGAGGAAAGAGCCAGAGAGGAGACTTTAACAGGAACAGTAAAGACAGAATGAGATGAGAGCCTGATGGAGTCAATGACCAGAGTTATTGGCTGATATTGGCTGATCACAGATATATATGTTTTCCAATATCTCCAGATATAAACACTTGTTATTTTTTGATCTTAATGCAGAAGAACATCCTCGAGGTAATCCAGGTACGGGATCATCACAGTTTGGCAAAGACAGAAACAAGGAGCAGCTGTCATTGATGTCAACCCTCAAACGTCATGTCAGGATTTCACACAGCTGCAGTCATGACATGCAACAGCTGCCTCACACTGACAATATGTCAACAGTCAAAACTATGAACCAGTAATAAAGTGATCATTAATCAATAAATCAGTCATTAGTGAGGATGAAGTGATGCAATGCAAACTGTGTGTGTGTGAAAACAGATAAAGGTCATTCTGTTTGATCGATGTTCCTTCAGAGTGATTTAGGAAAATTGAAACATTTTCAGATACTCATCTTAACAACCCAACACCAGTTAGATTGATATTCTCTGTAGTACACAAACAAAAACATGATTTAGGAAAATAAATTAAAAATGAGGTATCTGATGTTGCAAATTAACCCTTCACATGTAAAACACATTGTCGAAAGAGGAAATTCTTTTTACTTTCTAATATCAGTATTCAGTCTGTCTGCAAAATGCTAATGTTATTAATAAGTTTCAACATGTTCACTTACAGTCTACCAGAGTTAGTTAAGTATATGTGTAAGTCAGTTTAACCTACATGAGTTTTCTTAGAGCAAAAGTAACACAGCATGTTTTGTCATATGAAAATATCTCCCAGCAAATTTACTGCAAACGTCACAAAAACTTGCTTTAATTAAAACAAGTGGAACTGGAAACTACAGGAATAAACTGTAGTTCGAATTTTTTGTTTGTTTGTTTTGTAGTTGCTTGGTTCTAATTTTAGTACTGACTGAAAAAAAAACAACAAAAAACAAAACATTGTTCCTTCTTTTTGTGATTCGACATTGAGCAAACCTTGACCTAAAACCTATTCATTCAAATTTACTGCAAACATCACAAAAACATGCTTAAATTAAAACAAGTGGAGGCTGATTCAACTGGTCAATACTAATAACTAGATTTAAGATAAACTGGAAACTACAGGAATAAACTGTAGTTCGAATTTTTTGTTTGTTTGTTTGTTTTGTATTGCTTGGTTCTAATTTTAGTACTTCCTTCTTTTTGTCATTCGACATTGAGAAAACCTTGATATTCGCCTTGTTATGTAACATTGGTGACGATCCTTAAACTGATCATTAAAGAAGCTGATGACTGAGACAGCGTTTCCTCCCATTGTTGCTCCAGCCTGTGAACATCATGTTAAAAAAGCTCCCATTATATGTTATTTCTGTAGGTCAGACGATCCTGTTAAATCTTTATCAACACACTCCCTGTGAACTGAAACCGTCCGACGATTGAGCAAATACTGCACTAATTGAAGTGGAAGCGGCTCCATATGAGGCTTAGCAATCACAAAAAACAACATGAGCAGCAGCGTGAACGCTCGAGCTCAGGCGAACACGGGAGTGCGCGAGCTGCTATCCTGTCACCTTAATAATTGCAGGACGAACGCAATTGGAACCAACACGCCAATTGTCCCCGATCTCAGCGGCTCGTTATTAGAGAGAAGCCCAGTGGAGCTCGTTAGAGGATGAGGGGAGATGCGGTAAATAAGGTTAATTGGCCGATCTGTCAGACCCGGGAAGATGCTCACGCTGACACGAAACAACCGGAACATGATTTCATCCTTTTCGCCCACGCCGCCCCCTCCTCCCCACTCCACCCCATCCCTCCTGTTTGCCTTCATTAGCAATTTAAAGGGGTGTGACACGGCGGCTGTCGTGGTGGCGACTGTAGCCAAGGTGTGCTGTGTTGAAACCACAGGTGTTAATAGAGCAACACGGCCACTCCAACATTCTGTGTGGTGGAACAACAACGTGCACTCGAGTCATGTTTTGCTGGGGATTAATAGAAGTTGTGCTTTTGGACTTGTTAGCACGAGCGGCACCAATAACATTTCTCGACTAAATTAGCATCTTGCAGGGCAACGCTAATATTGTTATTAAAATAATGCAGCGAGCCTCTTACCTGCGCTCGAGTGGCGGCGGAGCTGCGGAACAGTTCACCGGGCGAAAGCACTTGAAAGAAATAGCCTCGGTGTTAATGAGACTGATATGACAATTACTTCCAAGGGTAACTCATTAGTTCTGAGTGAAAGGAGGGGACCGAACAGCACCAGGCTGCAGGGTTTAATATGCATGACATCAGCGCGCTCCTCTTTCTTTCTCCCTCATGCTCTCATTTGTTTTTACATTCACCATCGTACGGTGGCGGCGGCGGCGTGGTAACGGCGACGACGTCCTCGTAAGTCATCCAGGTTTTTTGGCCGCTGCCGTTAATGGCGAAAGACTGTTAATTAAAGGTCTTGTCTTGTGGGAAATGTACCCATCATCACGTTTAGTGAACCAATCAGAGCCCTGCGAGGGGAGAAGCAATTCCAAAAGGATGCTGTGCCTCATATGTCTTGATTAGCTGAATATTTCTGCAGCGAGCTGGTGATTGCACAGGAAAAACTCAGGGAAAATTGCCTATCACGGATTACTGCTGATAGTAAAAGAGGGGGGAGAAAAAAATCACTTGAGATTATCTTCTCTGATACTGAACATGAACGACTCCAATAAAAGTACCCCCTGTGCATTTTTTGGGGATATTCTGCTGCAACAGGAAAACGCATTGTTCCTTTGCAGCTTGAAATCCATTTATAACTGTGCTCATGTTTTCTCAATGACAATCGATCCAGTGCCCTGAAATCCACTGCAGCCACCTCAGAATCCGCTCCTACCTTTTGTTGGTTAACAAAGAAAAAAAAAATTATTGGAAGGAAAACTTGTATATTCTAAGCCAACAAATGCCTTTTTTTATTTGCGAGGAAGAAAAAAAAAACTCCACTGTCGATATTTCTGTGTCCTTGAGCAACACTTTGTGATCCAACCGACTCTCACGCTCAAAGCCAGAGGAAGAAGAAAACTCTCTGGTTTGGTTTTCCGCCGTAATGATATAAAGGCCATCGCTGCAGGTGCAAGTGGAGGCAAACCAAAAAAAAAAAAAAAAAAACTCAGAGCATAAAGCGAGGAACACCTTCCAGGGATGGTTTGGTTTTTGTTTTGTACGAGAACATGAAAAAAAATGAAGCATCTCTTTAATCCTCAGCTGTCATGACTAGATCATCTTTATCCTCCTGAATCTACTGATTTAAGAGTTGTTTTTTTCCTCACTGGGTCATTCGCTGGTTGAGTTACAGGTAAATCTGTTCATAGAGAAATACTAGAAAATGACCTATAAATCTTTTCTCTGAAAGCTAAGGTTTCATTAAAGGAACATTACACATCAACCAACACCTAGTTATGATAATCAGATTCTAATATATTCTCAAATCTATGATCACATATTGGAACTTGAAAGAAAGAATCCTGATTCCTTGTTGATCTACGGCTTCATATCATATCGTCTCCATGTGTATTTCTAAAACCCATCACATTATTGACACAGACGAATCTGCTTTCCTTCCCGTAAAGACGATTAAAAATCAAGCCGGAGCTAAATTATTCAGAAGAATAGAAACATTACATTTGAATTTTAACATTAGCTTGGAGCCATGTTCTTGGAGAATAATTAAAACAGGTGGGTAGGGGTACAGTGGTTTCACTTTCTATGGGCACGGAGCAGACCTTTCCCCATTAGCTGATCTACCTTTGATGTTAATTTATACTGCAGGATCTCCTTGTCTCCACTGAGCCAAAGTAATGGATTTTGAACTGGCGATCAAAGCGCCCTCAGGAGTTTTTTTTTTTCCCTCTCTCTCTCCTTCTAGTGTGAAATCCTTCTGCATTTAAGCAGGCCGTGTTGAACAAACCGCTCGCTCAAATTATAAATTCTGTGCTTTAGCTACGACCTCCAGAAACTCCAGTTCTCGTTCGTATATCAGGTGTCAGGCGGCTGATAGAATAAGCTCCTGTTGATTTAATGTCAAAAGAGATGTCGGGCGACTGGGAGAAGGATGCATGTTGTGGAAAATGTAAGATGACGTGTCTGCATTGAACAAAAACAGTCTTTCCAGTTGAGCAGACGCCTGCGTCAGACGTCTCGTTGCGTTATGAAATACGCATTGTATGCTTTGACCTGTTCTGACACCGACCCCTAAAATAATTAATCTAATTGATGGAACATGAGGGTTTAAGCCATGTAGTTAATTTATGTCACCACATCATGTCCGGCAAGTCATAAGAGCTGCACTGGCCTCCTATAGGACCTTAATGGTTTAATACCTCCCATTATGTTGTATAGAAATAATGAAGCAAGGCGAGCGTCTCTCATCCCAGATCCAAATCTAAATCATTTTTTAATCAAGTGAGTGCCCTCCCTAATAAACACTTGTGCTGAGAAGTGGTGGATTGTGTGTGACCTTGGGCGCTGATGTATCCGTCGATGCTCTTATTTATGCAGCCATCTTGCGATCAGCGCGCCCAATAAATCCTTGCTTAAACTTTAGAGCCGCTCGCGCTCAAAAGACCCAACTGTCACCTGACGGGGGAGGGGAAGACTTTATGAGCACGAGGAACAAAACCACATAAAATAGCCCCTCATTTAATCTCTAGTGGATCGAGGGGGATGCATCAATAGGGCCATTATGGCACCCCCAAGGCAAGAGCCGCCAGGCTGATAATAAATCAATAGTTTGCCATAAATTGGCTTTACTAAATACTCGGGTGTCAGAGCTGTGCACATAACGCTTTGGATGTTTGGCCTTAAGGGCTTCAAAACAAGTAGAAAAAAAAAAACGAGATATGCTATTTTTCTGATTGCTCGAGCAAATGTCATGTGTCAACAAATTGCAGCTAATGCCAGAACAAGTTTCTCGGGAGCTCAGACTTCAGTATTTTCATGTTTCATGTCCTGAGGCAGCAAATACTCAAAGCTCAGAGTCTCATGAAAAAAAAACAAAAACACTTGCATTGGATATTTCTGCACATCAAATATGTCTGCATTTAAACATGACAGCATTTAAAGACCGCCGCCAATCAACATCCAGTTTTTAACCTCGTTATGGTGTTTGCATGCGACAGGACATATGATGAGTGAAATACGGAGTCAAGGCCACGGCTGACCATTTCCACCTTTGAACTGCAGCGATTCAATGACTCAAAGCTTGGATTCAGACAGCCAGAGTTTCATACACAGACCCGAGGAACCAAGCCGGTCAACTTGTAGGCGGAGCTACAGGAAAGTTGTGAGGAGAGTTGTGTTTTTGGTTGCAAGGTTGCAAAAGGTGAAATGTGAACCTTCATGTTTTACCACAGAATCTGAAAATCCGAGAGTCAAACTCAGAGAAGAGAGAAAACTCAGGTTTGCAGGAGCCATTTTTCAGAAAGCTGTTATGCCACAAACCTGTATTATATCACATTTGAATGATCAGTATGTATGGGCTGAAATTCATATCTCACTGCTGAAACATGATTGAAACAAATCCCTGAACAACAGTTGCTTTGCTTCCAAACATGCCTTCTACTCCCCGGTGAGTTTACCTGTGAAAAAATTACATTTATTTGTCTTTTCATATCGGTGATACTGAAATTGGAGATGAAGGATACATGCAAACGTCTTTGTTGTGAATCAACAACACGTTTCTATTTAAAAAAAAAGGTCACATTCAAAAGGTGTAAAAAATCTTGGTTCAGATGAAAGATTCTGGCGCATAAGTAGATGGGACTACTTTTTTTCCACATTGAATTTGACCAACGTTCTTGCATAGAGCAGTTTTCCTCCCACCCGACTGATTACACAACACTGAATGTATGTCAAGTATTGGGTTTTATTTGGAAGCTAATTGTTGAAGAGAAGGTTTAAAGTGTTGAGTGAGCGGAGAGAGAAAGAAAAACATGAAAGAAAATCAACTTCACCCAAAAACATTATTGCAAATATACAAGTCACATCCAAACATTTTACTTCTTATACATTCATTAACAATGACCTCGCTGTTGTAATTAGCTTCGGGGCTAAAAAGCTCAGCTATTTCATCCCAAAGTTATAAAAGATTCACAGAGAGAAATAACTGGACGAGACACAGGAGAAACGATTCCGTATCCACGTGACACTGAAGTGCAAATGGCCAAAGTGTCGTGTTACTATAAAACCATATTGCTTCTCAGGCACTGACTCTTACAAATTGTCTCCTGTATTGAGATATATGGAGCTTGATAGGTGGAAGAAAGCACCGGCTCATTGCAGATCCTGCCACTGTTTTCCAGTCGGCCTAAAATGGAACACCCTCGTGCTATTCATCATATGCTGCTCAATTATGAATGTCTGAAAACTTGAACGTGCCGCAGTAATATATTTGCAGGGGATGAGAGGGGAAAGAGCTGTGCTCGGAAAGCCGGGGCCCGTCACGCCGCTATTAGGATGCAGAGGGGGATTCTTCTGGCAACCAGACTTTGAAATAAAACCCTTTCTCATCTCTTAAATATGGCCGCATTCACAATAAATACAAATCGCACGCTCATCCACGATATCTCATGTTATTGATTTAACAGCCTATATAATGTATGCATGAAGCCATGAAACGCTGCTTCGCCACTGGGTGTGACTAATAATGCATTTAAGGGCTGATGCATTATGGCACATACAGCCCTGTGGTTCATTTTCCTGCTGATGATTTAAAATATGGCTAAATAATCAGGGCAGACTTATCATTCCAGTCATTGTCCTCGTGCAGGCCTAACTAATAACAGTGAATGAGCCAAAGCCATCGGGGTTCCCAGACTTAATTACCCAACTGTCTTTGTCTAAGGAAGCTCAATGGAAGATCTAAAGCAGCCTTAGATGTGTCCGATCTGATCTTCTAACTGTGATGAGATTTCACTTCCTTTATGGCTCTAATTACTGAAATTAGATCTCCAGCAGAGAAGTCTACTGTATAGAAAGGAGCCTTTATCTGCGCAACTGTAGCCAAGTCTCTTTGTTCTGCGCCACGAGCCCTCGTTTCTCTGGAACACGCCCATTTCCACAGACGTGAGGACGGCTGATCCTCGACTGAAACGCCATGCGCCAAATTATGAATCACGCCGCCGCAGAAATCTGTTTTTATTTTCTCTGCTGGCGAGTCCTTTTCGCTCCACTCTGTCCTACTTTCCAATGTGAATAATAAGAAGGACACATGTGTACGGTCGGACCAGTCCTTGACCCGGGGAAGTGAAACCTTGCCACGAGCTCAATCACAGGGTCTCGTTATCGAGTACATACATAATTAAAAGCTGAGAAGTCCTGCTTCGGAACAGGGCTGTCCTTGGAGGGTTTATATTTTAATAAGACGCTCAGAGGGCCAATCAGGGAGCTCGCTCCCCGCTGACTTATATTCAAGAGTGACAGAATTGTTCACGCCAACAATTCATTTAAAAAAGTATTTAATTCAGCTGCTTTTCCAGCTGTTTAATAGCTGCTAATGTTTGCTGTGATAATTATCAGGGGAAATCACACTTACCGCAAATATGTCATTATAAGTTTACATCACAGCTGCAATATAAACCTGTATCTACAGGGTCCGACATAACCGATGACCAGTAAAGGTTCAGGCAGGGGAAGTCAATAGGCAAGATGACTGAAGGTCAAAGGTCGGTCATCTATTATGATGCTTCATTGAGGTGCTTGTTTCCGGCTGTGTTGAACTAAACAAGTACAATAACTTAGTGTCTGGGACTAAAAGTCTCAAAATACTGACATGATCATGATCAAGCTCATCTGTTATTTTTTTCTTTCAATAACCTGCTGTTGGATTTTTTTGCCCTGCATCTACTAAACATGATAGACTGGCTGCTTATAAACCTCTTGTCACAGGTTCCAGTGTGTTTGTTTCCAGCTCAGACTTCTCTGTTTCAGCTGCTCAGTGACTGTATCGAACACCGGCCAGCATCAACTGTTACTGTATCTGACTGTTTATGTCGAGCACAGAAATAAGTCATGTCCAAGCGGCTTCCTGTGACTGGCAGCAGACGACGGTGTTGTTAGACCACGTTCCTTCCTAAACACACAGCGAGTCTGGAAGGGTGCGCTTGATTTATTGTTCCCATCCTTGCCAAAGCTGCAGACTGCATCACTGTCCAATGTGTCAGTCCGAGTGGATAACAACAACAGGCAGTAATAACAATAATGGATTCAAATGTAAATATTTACCTAATGAGCTTGTGTGTGTGTGTGTGTGTAAGAGAGAGAGCAATTGTAATCAGTCTTTGCATTTGCAGGCCAACAATGTCTTGCTGTTCTATTTATCCACACTGGAATATTTTCATAAATTATTAAATTATGGAAAAGTTGCCAGGCCAGTGAAAACATACAAGGGGCCAGTAAACCTCTGATCTGCAGGCCAACATGGGCCAGCAGGGAAAAACTCCATGTCGGACTCTTGTCTATAATGCATGGCTTCTAGTGGTGCAGGACGACCCGGAGGAGGCGAGCAGCTGCGTGGAAAAGTTCTCTATCTGCCTCATTTTGCTCCAGCTGAATCAAGAGGTACCTCCGTTTCATTAGACTTTCAAATGAAATGCACCACAGGCATTTGCGAAAACAGCTAGCAGCTTCGCCATCAGCCAGCACTATAATTTGTCACACAAATTTGGAAAAGCTATCAGAGAGACTTTTGTTGTCTTTGAGGACAGTAGTTAATTGCGATGACTCCTGCGCCGCAAAAACATGGCACATGTGCAACAGTAAACAGCAGCTTCCTGTTACACTCTGAAGGTCGTGTTCTTAACTGCAAAAGGATCCTGAGCTTCATCTTAAATGGTGATTCATCTTTTAAAAAAGGAGCATCTTTTTTCCAAAATGGGGCCTGAAAAGCACTTTCATTATTCGATAATTGATTAAATGCAGCTTTCATCGTCTCGACCAAACTGCGATACAGAGTTCATTATTCACAGACACACTCGATTCAGCCACAGTGGAGCCTGGATGAGAGTCAGTAAAACACACTCGGCGCCGATTTAATTTTATAATTTAGAGGTATTTTTGGAGCGAGCATGTTTATTCCAGCTCTGGTTTGTTTACTCCTTTAGTCTGGTTACTTTTGGCAGGTAAACAACGGCGGCGAGACGCAGGTGAGAGCAAATAGAGACAGTGAGACACCTGGAAATGTGAATCTTTGCAGAGACCTGAATTATGCACTTTATAAGGAGCAGGAAGAGACAAAGCAGGAAGAGTAATCGCCCTCTGAAATGTGAGGTTTAACTTGCTGGTAAAAGACTGTTGTGGAGTGAAAGTACTTTCTTCTACTTGGACCCAGAATGAACTGAGCACATATCATAATGATAACCTTCAGTTATTTGTTGCTGTACTTTACTACATAAAGATCCATTAAAACAAAGAGTGAAAATGGATTTGGCTCAACAGAGCTTTTTGTTGTGAAGTGAATACATTTTTGTTCAGAGTTGTAAAATTAAAATATCTTCTGACTCCTGGCAGAGCTGCCTTGTTAGGACCAGGAAGTATATATACACAGTCTATAACCTGAGATTAGGCAAATCAATCATTTAAACAGCAGCCTTCCAGGGACAATTGTCTTCTCTTCTCTCTTCCATAGCATAAAAACAACAACATCCGTGTTTATTTATTTATTTACTCGTGTGCAGCATAAGCATATTTGCAATAAAAATGTTTACCACAGCCGACTTCCCACACTGGATTCCAGTAATGTCTTCCACAGTGAACAATTCTGGAAATTGATGATATCAATATTCGATTTTTTTTTTTTCCGTTTCCTCTGGGCCAACACTCTCTCCTGAGGAAACACTGTTGGTATGAAATGAAAGTGTCCCAGTTGAAGACGTATCAGAAAGAACATGTCTCTTCCTCCAAATAGAGCCAAGTTATGCTTCGCCAGCACGACCAAACTCCCGTGACCTCACGACACCGAGATCTGTGGCTGAAAGCTGCTGGTCCACCGGGGAGATTTCGCTGTTGACACGTTCGTGGGATTAATGTTGTTAGCTCTCAACAGGCTCTTAAAAACAGGCCAATCAAGAACCAAGATCACCACACTGAAAAACATGCACAGCACCAACTGTATTTATCAGGACACATTCACCATGTGGCACAAAATACTGATTAGAAAGGACTTTTAATCTACCACAGCTGTTTGGGAAACTACGGACGAACATATTTCTGTCTTAAGGATTCTCACTTTAATTAAAAATCACCAAAACTGCTCATGCATTTTGTTGGAATAAGTAAATTAGGCTCCAAACCTTCAGGCAGACATATGGCAAGAAAGGAAGAACCAAAATTTAAAGTCTTTTGATTGTGCGTTTGCACCAACAACGGGAGACAAAGCGACTGATTGCAATTAGCTTGAAGTGAGCGCTGAGCGACATTGCGGAGGCAGGACACACGGCGGGTGGAGGCGACCAAAAGACAACAATGAGTTTTCACCAGAAAACAAGAACAGGAAGTCTGAGGTGGGAAGCTGAGACCACTGAAACCAGAGAAACTGTCACTTCATGTAAACGACTCCTATAAAATGTCTGTTGATCAGTTCATCAGTTATTTATTTATTTTGTTAGTTTTAAAATAACCTTTCCCTCCATGCATTTATTTTGAAGGCATATTTTAATGTTATGGACTTTTATTTGGCGCCTTTCCGGCAGCACAGGACGTGTATAGCTAACTAGCATTACTTGACATGAGGGAGACTTATCCAGAAGTCCGAAAATTCGTAAGGAAACAGGAAAACGGATAACACGGTGTTATATGGCTAGCTGGAATGGGAACAAGTTATTTTGTTATTCTATTTGTTTTATAATGTTTTCTGAAACACGTGGATTTAGCTTAGTTAACTGTGAAACGGTGTTGTATGTATATTGTTGCTGTAGCTGTTCAAGAAAATGTTAGCATTGTTATGGTTAATTCAAATGTTAGCATTGTTAGCATTGTTATGGTTAATTTAAATGTTAGCATTGTTAGCATTGTTATGGTTAATTTAAATGTTAGCATTGTTATGGCTAATTGTAGCGCATGTATGGTTAACTTCGTTTAAAGGTAATATTTGTAAGAGCTTATTTATGTTTATTATATATTTCTGTGTTATGTTTATCCTTCCTGTAGCTCTTACGATGTTTCTTAAAGGAAGGAGTGAAGGACAAAAAGTGAATTTGTATTCGAAACAAGGCTGACGGCTGAACATAAATAAATGCTTTGTGAAACACCAGTGAGCTTCACCATTGTCTGGCTGGAGTTCGCTATACTTCACACTGTTTAAATGCCAATTTAGTTTCTTTAACTGTCATGAACTTTCCCAGGAACGACCATCCCAGCACTTCCAAAAATACACCTTCATCCCCTGAAGTGAGCACTTTCCAGACAGACTAACAGGCCCGGACGATAAAACAACCTGGACATGGGACCGTGATCAGATTTCTGCCTGACGATGATAAACTGGATATGGACCGATCTGACGTCCTACCACACATCAGACATAAACGTGACAACAGTCGGTCAGTTTGCTGCCTGTCTTCTCGCCTCTGTGCCTGGTTTTAATGAGGGTGGGCTGGAGCTCCTCCACACACAGAGGACGGCGGCGACACTTCAGAGCAGAGCCCACAGCCGAGGAACGAAACAGGCTTTAGGTTGTATTTTACTGGAGTCAATGACGACAATCCTCATTATCTATAAGTGGAACAAAAAGGGAGACGGTGTGGCCAAGCTTCATCCAGCCAGCTTTGTTTTATTCTATAGTGCTGAAAGTGAACTCGTGATGAAAACAGTGTGAGTCATAGACAATATCTTCTCAATATCTTGGACATCTCAAAAGTGACAAATTCAGATTCTGCAAAAATCTGCCAAAACAAGACAGGAAACAAAAATATTTGCCACCAGCTGAAAAGTTTGACTGGAATTGTTTTGTTGAGGCAAATGTCAAATGTTTGCATTTAGAAGTTGTTCAATATATGTTTTTATCAGAAAGTATATTCTAAACTGAACCATGTTTGCAAATTTAAATGTTTGTGTGATTCAGTTATTTTATCTTCTGTATCTAAGTTGAACCTTGTTCAGGCTTCAGTCGTGATCATAGACTGTATAAAATATGGACGTAGTGTCCGTGACGTCACCCATAGGTTTCTGAAGAGCAAAAATGAAGCAAATCTAGTGCGTAGCCATCTTGGTAGCCTACCTCCGGTTACTCCAAATATGGACAAAGAGGTGGAGCGAGGGCGGAGCTGAGGCGGGTCGAATGAACGCTATTGGCTGAAAAAAGCCGCTTTATTCGAAATAATCAAACTAGCTACGGCTAACCAGCTAGGTTAAATGCTAAATATCAATGCTAGCCGGCTAACCCCACGACGATCTCTTTCCCAAACTCAGTGACTAGAATTAGCCGGGGTGACGCCCTTTAGACCGTCAGTGGCTAGTTGTCAATCAAAGTGGCGCCACTTAGATTGACAGCTATGAATTGTGGATAATGATGTATGCTGTATATTTTAAACAAACGCCTTATAAAAAACTCAAATGTAATTGACTCCCTTCTGCGGCCTGCTCTAGCGGTTATTGGAGGAACTGCAGCTTTTTTGCACTTCCGCATTGGCTTCATTTTTCAGCGCCGGAGGTTGCCGCTTGGTGGTGATCAGGATGCTCTTCAAACTCAAATCTTCATCAAATCATATATCATGATAATATAAAATATATAAAAAAGAAATGCATCCGTGTTTAGTCTAATTAGAACCCTTATTATTAGTTGTATGTTTTTCCCTACAATGTTAGACGGATGCATTCATCGTGTGAAGCTGAGATTCAAAAGAAAGCACAGTGTCCAGGCTGAGTGGAGAAAATGCAAAACGAAGCTGTTAGCAGCTGCATGTTCGTGATGACAGAAATTCATCTGGCAAACCCTGCTGTTCACTTTCAAACCAGCAATTAAAAGTCGCACGCTCTCAGTATTAATTGAAAGGAGAAAATCCACCGTGTCGCCTCTCCTAGTTAGTCAGGTATTTTTTTTTTTTTTTTGTCCACGGCTTCCAAAAGCATCTGGCACGAGTCGATCCTTTTCAATTTTATTAGAAATCAGCAAAGCACTCAAGAATGTTTGATCTGTTCCTGAGAACTAACAGCGCTCGAAATGCATTCATGGCCGAGACCATGAAAGGCAGGAAATAATACGCAGTGGAAAACAAAGTGAAGTATCGCCACCTTTTGATCTGTGCTTGGCCAAGAAAGAAGCAATCACAAGCTGCGTGAGGCAGCCAGCTCCCACTGAAAGCCAGCCAGCTCCGAGTGCGGCCGCGCTGCATTAAGAGCATGTTCGTCTCAAACCCCAACTGCAAATAAAGCAGGGAGGAAAAACAGTGACAGCTTGGCCAGAAAACCATTTATACAGAGGGAGACCAGGTAGGCTCCAGCAAAACAAGCAGACTGGAAAAGTGGAGCAGTGGAGAACCTTATGTGTGTTTGTTTAGTTGTTGCATCGGTATTTATAGCCTGCCGGCACACACACACACACACACACACACACACACACACTCATCAGGCAAGCGTGTGACTGAACATGTGATCATGTGATACTGACTCATCTGACAGGACTCACAGTAACTTTGTTGTGCCTTCATTTGGAAAATTTACAGTGCAAAAAAAAAATACTCAAGGACGAATAGTACTTATACTACTACAATTACTTGACAGTTTTAGTTACTATTTACTTTAGAAATCAAGATTTTTATCTACAAAACATTCAAAGTGCTGAAAAAATATAAAATGAAACCAGCCAACAGTTTATACAAGTGCAGCTGAAATCATGAGTCAATTAACTGATTTAATCGATGGACAGGAAATTGACTGGCAACTATTTTATTAATCAGTCATTTTGCTTCATGGTTCCAGTTTCAAAAATAACGTTTTCTGCTTTACCTTTTGTTGTTAATATTACAGTTGAGGCGAGCTGTTGATTGGAGCAAACGAACACTGTGAAAGTGTCACTTTGAGCTCTGGCTCATTGCGACCTCAGAGCTTTAACAATCAGTAAATTCATACGTACTTTTACTTAAGAAACAACGATTGCATTTACTTGTAACAGAGTATTTTTATCATGTGGCGTTGGTACTTTTACTTAAGGATCGGAGTACTTCCTCCACCACTGATCCACACACATGGTGTCCTTCAACCTCTGGGTCATTAAGTTGTTTATTTGTCCAGGACGGTGACGAAAGGTAAAATCCAGGGAGTCGATCCCCGGAGTCTTGTTATCCTGCACCAGCAGTCCAACAGGACACTGCTCACACAGTTTGAACATGTTTGGCCTCTTGAGTTTTCACCTTCATCATGTATAATTACTCACTTCTCACGTTAACTACTCAAATCCTTGATTGCAGCTGGATTTGAATTTTTACTTCATATTTACAACAGCAGATAAACAGCTGAGGTTTTTGCACTCGTCCTTCCAGTCTTTGGTCCGTTGTGTATTTTCCCCGAGGTTCAAACTTTCTTGGAAGGATTCGGTGACTTCTGAGTGTCGCTGACACAACAGGGCCACAGATAATGACCCGTCGTCTCCAACGCTCCTCTCCCAGTCTAACTTCACTTTGAAGTCCAGTTGAGGGATCAGGCAGAACACTTTAAGTAGTTAATCCCTCATTTTCAGTCCGACGCACAGTTTCCACTTAATATTTACCGCCGAGGTTTCTAATTGTCCTGCTTACTCGTTCAAACTTTAAGTGCCACGCTGATGTTTCATGGGACCGGCGGAGAGATTCGAGCTGTATGTCGAGAAATTTCGGAAGGGGTGGAAAATACAATTAGCATAGCTTTGAAAGGAAAAAATAGCAACTCCTTTTTTTTTTTTTTTTTTTTTTAGTAAATCCAAGGTCACGGTGTGTAAGTATGGTCGTTTAATTAAATTTGCTGTCCATAAAGTTTTTGAGGAACATTATGCAAATAAGATTTTAATTATTGCCCATTCCAAGTGTCATCAAAGCGCTTGTCTAAAAGGGAACAGAATGCCTTCACCAGTCCACTGTGATTTTCTCTGCCTGCATTCCCTCCCATAAAAAAAGGAAAATTAAAAAAAATAAAAATAATAATGAATTGAATTAGTTCCACTTCATCACGGCTGCAGAAACTTTTCCCCCACACATTACCATCTTTTCTACTTAAAAATAACTCTGAATCATGTTAATGCCCACTGCTTCACTCAGCTGTAAAGACAACCATCCGTTCTGCTTTGTTCATGGGCCATATGCTGCACAAGGCACTTAGAGAAAAAGTGTAAAGGGCTAAAACGAGCCCCAGTTTCCCAAGTTTATAATTTCCAATATATCTGTATATCGTGTAATGCAAGCTTTATAGAGTCTATATATTCATGTGTTTGGATTGATGGTGGCCTTCGCACATGGGAAACTCTGCATCTTATTGTTGCATTATTTTGTGAGCAGCAGCGATTGATTTCGAGCAACGTCTCTAATCACCGTCCTCCTTCACATGCCAGATGTGTGGGCAGATGCCTTCACTGCCTTCACAGACACTCAGTCTTTGGTCAATTCAAGGCCACGGAAGCTACTCATGCCTGAAATTATACAGTTCAAAGGGCACTGATTGTGGTTGCACACTTAGAAAATCAAATATTGGCGAAAGCTGCCATCCCAGTTTAAGGGAATTACACATCTGGGGAGGAAATTAAAAGTTAAAACAGGGGATGCAAAGACTCTGATGACTTTGGCCTTGATCAAATATTGATCGTGCGGCACAGTAGGGAAGGTGAAACTGCTGAGAAATCCTAAATCCATACTGTGGAATTTGCGAGACGTGGGCCTCCATTATTTAATTATCTCCCGCTCGTGTGAGATCAGCTCTCCAGTCAAGACCCGACAGCTCCTCCTGAAAAGAAGCTGCCAGAGGAAGCCGGGAGTTTAATTTGCAACTTTTTTTCCGCTTTTCTTTCATTTCCGCATTACTGCTCCGACCTGAGAGCCGGAGTCGATTCAATCCCTCCACAGTGAAGAACACAGACCCATTCCAGCATGAGTAATAGGGACTGGTATTGGGATTTATCACCAGAGACAGAGTGTAGGAAAATACCGACTTCTGAAAGTAGGCAACCGTTTAAGGAAATTTGGAAGTGAGCGTCGATACACCTCATTATATTAGCATCAACATGTAGCAGGTTGCACGTGTGAGTTTTCCTTTACCTCTGACAGTTTATTTCCTCTTGTGTGGGAATTTTGTTTGATGCTTGAATATGAACATTTTGCTTTATAAGACTCACTTGTTGGAGTGTTTTTATATGCGTGGTTTGTTTCGTGCATGGAGCCAAACACAAGGGACCAAACTCACAGATGAGTATTTCATACAGTTTTAAATGCACAAACTCGTCGACTTAAATCTATTGCACAGCCTTTATGTTTGTACTCTGCAGCAGGTGGAAATGGTTCGGTTTTCCCTTCGATGACCCTTTCAGCAAAATGTACGTCTCTTCTCTCTAATTGTGGGTGTGAATAAGAAAACGACCCCCGCAGTGTTTTGTATTGTCAATGTGTGTTTGTATGAATGCATGCATGAACAGAAATGAGTCTTAAGCCCCGTTCTCACGAGACCCTCATTACACAGGGACCTCAGGTAATTAATGGACTCAACAACTCATCAACAACCTCTGTGGTTTGAGAATCACTTTACGAGCAGGGACAATAAAAATACACTGAAACCATCTGTGGCTTGGATGCAATAATTTGTCATTTGAGATTTAACGGAACCAAATTTGTTCCAGGAATTATACTCAAAACCTTCCTTTCGTTCTTTATGACCTCAATTTTTCATGTGAGGTAAAACAGAGAACCAAAGCATCTACACCATTAAGAACATTGGATTAGAATCACAAATCACTTTAAAGCCAGAATATGAAAGATTTCGGAACTGCTGAAATCAAATGTTGCAGCAGCTCTACATACAGAGGCTTTAATATCGACTCCAATACCAAGCAGGAGGAAGTCGGCCAATATTTTTTTCTTCATTTTTGTTGTGGATGAAATCTTGGGGGCCGACTTGTCAATCAAAACAAAGGTCAGGAGGAAGCCAATAAAACAATAAGGACGACTCAGGGCCTTCGGATGTTCTCAATCTGTAAACACACACACAGGAAGATTGCATTGTGGGAAATGTTTCACAGAGTTTGTCGCTTTAGTCATTTCTTCTTTCTGCTAATATAAAGCAGCTGCCAATCCGATTTCAATAGGATGGAGGAAGTAACTCCCGGAGGATTCCTGAGTCGTCTTCGAAGTTACCGCCGGCACACAACACTTATTGCGCTTTATGAAAAATCCCTACCCAAAAGGCCGAGCTGTCCATCCTGCACTTCCTGTGAACTGAGCCCTGAAAGAGTAAATGCATGAAGCAGATAAATAAGTGAACACACACTCATCTTTATATTCTCCGTCTGTATACACTCGCCGCCTTTCATATTGTTGGGACCGGCTTCAAACAAGGTGAAAAGATATAGACTTCCAGACTTCAAAAGTGCATTTGATATCTCAAGCTGGACATTTTGCGCATTAATAATAGATGGTGTGATTTTTATTATTTAAAAAATGAATGGCTGCCTCTTCTTGCAGGTCCGTTTTCCTTTTCATCATCTTTATCGGCGAGCGGGCCGAACACCAAGAGGGCAACACGGGATGTAATAAAGGGGGAGCTGTCAAAATGGCACAAACTGGCCTGCTCTTTTTTTCCTTTTTTTTTTTTTTTTTTCTAAAAGCCCTCCTCTGCTATATATGAGAGGCGTAGTGCATTTGTTCCCCACCACTATGGAAGAGGGAGGCGTTCAAAGGGGAGTAATGGTGAACGACTCAAAGCAATTTTCCCCTTCCTGTGCACATATGTAGCTCACTTGTATCAGCCATAACATTTCCTGCATTCCTGCACCTTTGATCTGCTGTTTGCCGTCACGCTCTCAGTCCAAGTCTCAATGTGTGTCTTAGTCACGCGGCTCCTCAGAAAAGCAGTGACAAACAACAGGATATAGAAGTTAATCCCTGCTGTTTACGGATAACAATGAGGTGAACAAAGAATACGTAGTGAAAGAATAAAACCTTTAAAGGCTTATGTTTGAATGCATTATAGATTCTGGTTTTTATTCACATTACAAATTGTGTCTGAACAGGCTTGTTTTGTTCTCGCCAGTGACAAAAAAAAAAAGTGTTTTTATTCCACAGTATTTTCTGCGTTTTGGTACATGAATGATCTCTGAAGGCAGATTCTCATTTTTCTCCTTCAACCCGGATTTTTATATTATTGATTTATTTTCACCTGATGACTTGCCGCCTCTGTTCGCCCGAGGAAGGAGTGGATCGAGGCCGGTTTGCAGCTTCCACTCAGAAGTGCAGAAATTAACCGTGTGTGGATTCGTTCTGGCGAGAGGAGCGGCGGGAGAAAAATGGCTATCACCAAAAAGTCACCGGGAGTTATTGTATATGAACTACTGTGAGCGGAGCAGAGGGGATTACACGAGAAGTCAAGTGCTCAGACAAAGACTGTGTGAAGCTATTTCCTGCCCTGAAACAAACAGAATAATCCAGCGTCATGTTCAGCGTCTCAGAAGAAAAAACTCAAGTGTAAGCAGTGAGTTTGTCCTTGTAATGATTCCAAACTAATATCAGACACTGTCAATGGGTTTATCCATTGTTTGTTTGTTTTGTTGTGTTCTTTCCTTTGTCTCTTTCCTCTTTCCTCGAGGACTCGTTTCCTCAGACGCTCACTTCTTCCCAGTAAGAGACATGTGTGCTCTGGGCCTTTTTCCAGTGCTTTTATTTACATATATTTGCATAATAATCAAAAATATCAGTCAAGACCAACAGAATTATCAAGATATCTTTTAAGCTGAAAAATAAAAGTTGAAGTTTCTCAAACACCAAAAGCATTTTCACTTTTTTAAGACCTTTTATAGTCCAAACAATGAATCAGTCCAGGACGTAATCAGCACATTAAAGGATAATAATCATTATTTGGTTATTCATGACACCATTTGGTAACTAAAGACGTGTTAATGTGTTGTTGCCACCCGCTCATTAATATTCTGCCTCTTCACTTATGACACCACAGTCTTTCCTCCTTTCCCACTTCTTCCCCCTCCTTAAACTCCTTTCATTACCGCAGTTCCTCCCTGAGTCTCCAACACTGACACATTCTGGCCTTCCTGACAGAGAGCAATTAGCGAGCGTAAGGTTGAGCAGCTTGAGGCCCGAAGGCTGCCAACGCTACTCTTTAGTGCCTGTTGGAGGAGACCATTTGATAATGATCCCACACTCGACACCAGCGTAAACTGGTGAAACTTCGGTCTGTGATTGTTCCTCAGAAGCCGAAACAAGATCACAAATGCCTGCCTGCAAATTCTATCAATCGTTAACACTGATGGAGGAAGCAACTAGCGCTGTTGCTAATGTTGCTACTGTTGTTTACAATATCATGCACTGTTTACAATATTTTGCAACATCACTATTGTTGACAATACTGTGAAATATAGCTACTTACAATTTGCATTATGCATTGTTTATTTTTTTAATTTTTTAACTTTTTTTATTTATATACTTAACTATACTATATATATACTATAAAATTGCTTGTTTCTTACTGTTATTGTTTTTATTATTTATTATTTAGCTAGCGAAGCAAGAATTTTGTCATGTGCTTTTTCTCTTGAATGTAATAAAAAACGATCCAAGCTGAATTGTTTTATTCCCCCTCTATTACATAATTATGTTTTCCTCGTGTGAGATCAGCTCTCCAGTCAAACCCCGACATCTTTATTTACCCTTGTTTACTTCCCCTGCATACGTCAGTTTCATTCAACTGCTCCATACCCCCCCCCCCTCCCAGGTCAACCCCCTGCTGTGCCTCCATGCTCCACCAGTTTGAGCACCACTGCTGGAAGATGAGCCCAATAAGGACCAGACCCCTCACCGGGCAGACTGGACCCCTTCATGACAGGTCACAGTAAAGTACGTATTGAAATACTGCACAATGACAACGGCTCTTTAAAAGGTATTATGCATTGCTACATAACAAGCCCCCAGCAGAGGCGGCGAGTATTCACAGCCGAACCAATTTATTGTGTCGACTACAGAAGTACAGCACGCGAGTGTGTGTGTGCTTTTTTTATGGATTTGTTTAAATAGGAAAACACATTCAGATTAAAATCATTCAGGCAGGCGACGGCATTATTTGTCGTGCAAGCCCGTTGATGATAGCTGAAGAATGGCTGTGATTTCCCTGGCCAACAAACACATAAAATGCTGAACATCTGAAAAAAAAAAAAAAAAACTTGATTTCCTTTGGTGGAAAAAAGGGAAAATTGAAAATGCCCTTGCTTGTAAGGAGATCACACAGTGTGTTTCCTCAAAGAGGCCGATTCTGCTGAATATCCAAAGCTTGTTTCGTCCTCACTATGATGCACGAATGTGTGTCAGGGAGAGAAGCACTATAAATTATGTTCACAGCCGAGGACCATATCAAATGATATTCCACTATTAGCTTACAGAGGCAACAGCCAGTCCCTGTAGCCCCTGGTGGAGATTACAGCAAGAAATGGGGAGGCATTTTTAGCCAGCTCCATTTATAGCATCTCTTTCTCAGATTTCCCTGCAGGAACGATACGAACGAGGAATATCCCTTTATTAAATTTACCACACATGTTGACCGCTGATAAACAATGTATGTCTAATGGATTGTACAACTCATTCAGCCAGTCTGCGAAATGACAAAAAAAAAAGTACATCGTATGGAAAAAAATGTGCTCAACCACCACAGATTTTATGGCCACAAGATGCGGCTGGGTATATAACAGGAAAACAGCTGGCGGATGCAGTCGGTGAAAGCAGGAGCCGCATGTACTCAGATGTGTTTATGAGTCGCGCTAATGAAATACAGCAGGTGATTCCGGTTTATGAAGCTCGGTGTTTATTCCGAAAAAACTTTAGGGTGCCTTATTATTCATGGTGAAAACAGCTCCTGAAGGAGAAGGTGAAGGCGGTCATTTGCTTGTACTGCTACCATAATTTTTAAATAATCTGTGTCTCCCGCTCTCTTTATCTGTCTCTCCCTGTGTGTGTGTGCACTATGTGTGTGTGTGTGTGTGTGTGTGTGTGTTTGCGCGTGCGTGCAAACCAATCCAGCTGAATATTAATTCGAGCCCCGCTTGCCAAGAATGGCGGATGCAGCAGTGCTACAGCGGCATCATTCCGGCTTTAATGACTCAGTGCCAAATGAATTAGACTGACAGCAATTTATTGACCCAATTTTGAACACAGAATTGCTGGAATCATCTTCTGCAGTAACAAATTAGGCTCGGGATGGTAACTGCTGCACAGCTACCTTGTGTGTCCGTAATATCCAGCCTACTCGTGAATCATGTGCAGGGCTCATTATTTTGATTTTTTTTTTAACTTTAAATGTGAATAAATAAGGCGGCCTGGCAGCCTACGAGGCGTTCAATGTACCTGCAGCATCGTAGTTCAAAACCACGCTGGAACCTTTGTTGCATATCATCTCCCTCTCTCCCTAAATACGATCTAATGAAGTCAGAAATTTAGAGAGGAAATTTTTAATTAAAATATTTTATAGTGCTTTATTTTGGCGGGGGGAAAAAAGAGGTGAAGATATATCATCCACATTCTTGTTTGACCATTTTTATTCACTCCTAAGGGGCTGTGGCACATCATCAGTAGCTCATTTGGTCCCCGTGCGTTTGCCAGAAGAGGACCTGATTTACTTTAAGTAGTAGAAAACAGCCTTTTCAGCAACTTCTGGACAAACAACAAGCGCGAGCCATATATCATCGCAGTAATGTTTCTAATGCACTGCATGGAAGGCGGCCATATTTTGATCCCTGGTGCGCTGTAGCTGTGTCGGAGAGGTTGCTGCCGTTCAACTTGTTGCATTCAGGGACATATTGTCTCACTGACAACAACACGGTGAGTTTTTTCCTGAAACAGTCCTCCACTGCATTTTGAATGTAATTTGGTTTACAATAGTTTTGCTAATCATTCAAGCTGCATATTACTATTAAATGATTGAAACTGTACAGAACAAACTATCAGTTGATGCTTGTCTTTAATTTCAGGCCCCTATTATTTATATATTTACCCATTCAAAAGCTTTCAACCTTTCTCAGAGAACTTCAGGGATCTCAACTTAATAACATGTCTCAAACTATTTATTACCACCCCCATGATTATTTGAATATATTCACACTATTGTAAAACTATAATGTGTTCCATCATCGTCTCCGGAGCTGCAGAGTCTGGATCTGTGATTGTATGTACTGCCCACATGTTCCCATTTAACACTGTTGTTATTATGATTATTACTGTTATTGAATTTGTGGATTGTAGTACGGCATCTCTCTCTCTCTCTCTCTCTCTCTTTCTCTCTTTCTCTCTCTCTCAAATCAACCGGTCAAGGAAGATGGCCGCCGACCTGCCTGGTTCTGTTCTGAGGTTTCTTCTTGTTAAAAGGGTGTTTTTCCTCGCCACTGCCATCAATTGCTTCCTCATGATGTGAACTGTTGTTGCTCTATAAATCATATCATGAGTTCAGTCTATCTGCTAGTGCCTTGAGATGACTTGTGCTGTGATTTGCCACTACACAAATAAAACAATATTTTTACTTCATGTACACTAAAGGGTTACTCTATTCATATTATTACACCTTGAGTAAGGTAGATCTAAATGCTTTTCCAGTTTGACATTTCAGCTGAAGGACGACGCCTTCGCTCAATGCCAGCTCGACTCAAACCTCATTTGCACACAATACGTTGGCAATCAAGAGGCATGTGCCGTGTTCTGTTACATGATAGAATATCGCCGGTTGTGGAGGAGGCTTATTGGGAGCAAAGACACATTCTGTTCGAACACATCTGTTGATTGGCCGCACCGTGGGAATTCAGAGAATAATAACCCTGTGAAGGCAGTGGGAGAGAGGCGGGATGAAGGGATCTAAATCCGCGCCGTGGACAAACAGGAAAGCCGTTTCCCTGGCACCGTCCTTCCCTGGGAGATTACATGTCTCTCGTTTTCATCATAACATCCAAGTTGGCTCGCTACCGTTAATAGGACAGACCTCAGTACTTATCCCATCACATAGCAGTGGCCAGAAAAACCAGACCACAGCGGAGCAACTGTGTCATCCCCACACCGCTGGCTCGCTACAAACCCACAACATCACATTGGAATATCTGCTCAAACGAGGAAGCCGAAATCCTTTCTGCAGCAGCAGGGCTGGAGGTATAATTATGCAGCCTGAGTGAAACGCTAAAATACTCTCAATAGGTTCAAGTGGGAGGCTGTGGGCTGCATTCAGGTGGACAGCAGGAAAAGGTAATATAGTGCAGCTGCAGAGCAGGACTGGGAGCCTGCGGTGAGTGGAGGCAGTCTCTGCACCACAGCCATCCCGGCCGTTCTGCCCGTCCTCCTTCACTCTTTCAATATACCTCCACCTCTGCAGGCTAAAGCCCATACACCGGCCGCTTCATCTCTCCACAGTATTTAATGCGTTTCTTCCTTCCCACTCCCACTCCAAACCTTTTGCCAAACGCTTTGCCTGACAACACATCCCTCAGCCTTTTGCAGCAGACAAGAAATATGGGCTCATTTTGCAGCAGCCCGCGGCGCTGACAGGAGTGGGCTCACGTCTGCCAGGACTGATTACTTACCAAAATTGCTGATCAAATTGTCAAATCATCCAAAACTTTGAGACAGTTTTTTTTTTTTTTTTTTGCGAGAATTATGTGACCTCATTTTATTTGTGGGTCAATCTGTGTGACGTTTCGCAGACGGAGCCCGACGTGACTCCGACAAATTGCATGTGGATTCTTCTCCCGACACATTTTTCACTCGTGCAAATAAACTCCATGTTCAATATGTGAAATTCCGGTCGAGGGTAATTCTTCCAGCATTATTACCTTGCTTTTTATCTCCAGCTAGAGGAAGAAAAACATCATCAGGGAAACATGTGCCGGCCTCTCTCAAATAAGCGTTTTTAATCTCTTTCATTAGGCTGGCATTACAGCTTGGAGAAACTGATTAGATGTCTCTATCCTGGTGCTTGCGCTGATTGTTGTTAATGGCAACCTGTATTGCAGGGGCATTGTCAGACCGAGTGTTTCGCCTCCCCTCCCGTTTCGAGCAACTCTCCGAAACACATGGCTGTTTTAATTACCGCTCCATTCAGATCAATGCCGCGTCGCAGCCGCGATCAGTATTCAGCGTTTGAGTTTTCCTTTAAAAACTCTTTTTTCTCATTGCGCCTCAGGTCTTGATTGTGAAGAGCCTGTTTATGTGAGCAGGCTTAATCAGAGATTCTTCTGCCGTGATTTAGCACTTGGGATGCGGACGAGTTCTTGGAAGCAAATACGATAATATTCACGAGGCTGTTCGAACAGGGTTGTTGAGAATGAGTGTTGTTACTGGTTTCCAACTGGTTCCTTGAAATAAAGACTGACTTTGTCTAACTGGGAGTTTTGAATGCAGCAATAGCGATTGATGTAAAAACATTATGTATGAAATCCTGTTGAATCTCCTTAATATATAATGTATTAATGCCATGAAAAGCTTAGTAATGGAGTAAAAATACATTATAAATCAACTGGTTATTATATCTTCATAAGAATAAGAAACTATATATCAAGACAGACTGGTAATACCGACAATCTTTCAGCCACTAAATATGATCATGTGACTCATAGTTAGATAATTTAGATTTATTATGTCCAATGTATTACAAGCATTCATCTTTGAGGCCTTTTAAAAATAAGACACACTTGATCTGGACGACACCAGCAGAAACCACCAGCCACCGATTTGCCGTATTTGTTACAGGATAATGCTTGTGTGTGTCTCCTGCTGGTAATTGCAGTAAGCCTGGAGGAGGAGGAGGAGGAGGAGGAGGAGGACCACAGCACCAGATGCCCTCTTCTGGGCCAGACCTCCCTCAGGACAGCCCGGCCTCGTCTTGAGCCGCGTGATCCGGAGAGAGTGATTCCATTAGCTCGGCCGCTAATAAGAAGTACACCTGGGTCCTCGTCGTCCTGCAACACCCCCCCCCCACCACCACCACCACCACCCTCCCTGTCCGTTCTTTCCACCCAGACACGCTTCAGGAAATCAGTGAGCAGAGAGGAAAAATAAATCAGGGTAAAACCTGAGAATATTTAATCTATGCAAATGTCTCTTCTGTACAAGCCTCAACTGAAACGTCTCCACTGTTTCCTGTATAATGTTATGAGCTAACACAAATGAAAGCAACACCAGAGAGAAACCAAATGGAACTAATTATTCACATACAGAAGAAGAGAGTGTGAGGTCAGAGATGGCAGGTTAAAGGCTAAAGATTGAACCTTTCAGCTTCCTCAGTCGAGCACCAAAACACCTTTCCTCCATTTTTTTTTTTTTTTTTTTTTTTTTATGTGATGTGCCTTTGAAAGTTTGCTCTGCAGCAGCTGGTGCAGTCGCCAGATGAAGTTTTAAAGAAAAGAAAAAGGAGCACTTGCACTCCTCTGGTGACCAATTAAAGCTAACAGACAAACCAGATGCAATTAATTCTGAATTATTACTGTGCGTTAGTTTTACAGTGTAAATACTCCCTCAGCTTATTAACGATTCGCCGGCATTATCATTCGCTGCAGTGTCTTTTGATATTGGTGAGAAATGTTTTAATCAAACATGTGGATATGCTGGTGGTTTCCTGTGAAACCTTATCATTTAGCTTTAAACAAATATCTTGTTTTCGGTCCATTCTGAGGTTTAACAGTGATGATGAAGAGTTCAAAAATCTTTTTTCTTCTTCTACTGTTGATTTCATTTTACGTACTCTGAACTGCATTTGCATGAAATTATTCTATTCACATAAACCTGAAATATAGCAACATAACTTTTTAACCACTGTGAGATAAGTAATGTTGTTTTTGCCAGATTGCTACACTGGGATTTATTATTATCTGAATGAATGATGAATTGAGGTATTGTCTCTTTTCGGAGCTTTTCTCTCCTGGAGCCTCCATCAAACCAGCAGTGCACCTACACCACACAATGTTAATGCACTTCAATTACATGTCACTCAATCCTTCGTATACACTGATGCCAATGTGTTTTTCCCTCCCCCTGCCCCGCGTGCATACTTGCATGGGGGCACTTTTGTGTCCCACACGGCAGCGGGCCAGTCTGAAATGCCCTGATTGACGTCTGACTCCGAGCATCCGTTCCACCTCTTGCATAGCGGAGCCTGTGCCAAGAGGATTAAAAATGGAGTCCTCTAGGGCCACGCCATGCCATCTGGACGGGGTTGATCTGGGAGCAGGGTTGTCAGCCAGGACTGCTGAGTGTATAAAACGCTGCACGACTACATTCAAACACTGCTTTCAGCCTTTTAAAAAAAAGGGTTATTATCACACGATTCAGCTTTCCATTTCTCCACATTGCTTCTTCCTCTGAGGAGCGAAGTCAGCCTGTTTGTATATATATATTTTTTTTATTTTAAGATGACTATTCATGTGAGAAAAAGTGTTTCCCGGCTGTCAAGCACTCTCCTATTAGTTTGCATTTTCATGGCCATTTGCTCTGAAATATAGGCTATATAGAAAAGAGAGACAGAGAATGATGCATTTTTACAGGTAATTGCAGAAAATTATTAATCTCTTGAAATTAAAGCAGAGGCTGCAGAGTCATTCTAAGCTAAGGAAAGAAAGAGAAAGGGAATTTTCTTTAACGCAGCGCCCTGTCCATCTTGAAGACAGTCAGGATGAAATATGGAGAGGACTAAATGCTAATGCCTCAGTAACCTTTTCCATAGACTGATGTGTGCCACCTTTGATTCCCCCCCTCCATATCAGGGTCTAATTTTAAAGGTTAAAGCTGGTGGTTGCTCCTCAATATGTGAGAGAGAGGCAGGATGACATCTGTTCTGTGTTCCAAGTAGCAAGTAGCATTCAATCATGCAAAACATGAAAATAAGAGAATTTAGGTCACCGTCAGCGACAACTGCCAGACTTCAGAGAAACCCGTAAAGTTTTGATGTTTAGATGATGTAATTTTTTTTTTCTCTGTGGTGATCTCTGTTGGGAATAGAAGGGGGGTGGCAGGGTTTTTTTTTATTAGCTCTTCCTCTTTGAGAGGTTATGGGTATTAGCAGGAACCAGCTGATGCCTCCCTCTTCCAACTGGATTCCCTCCGTCCCCCCCCCGCTGCCCCTGGGGCCGCCCCCCTCGCCCGTGTGCATCCATGTCCGCCAACCAGTACACCCCTGCACATATTTGTATTACTGCTCCCTGGAATCCTATATTTACTCATGTTAACCATCTGCTAATCTTAACCACGCTCTTAATCTCAGCTAATCACACGTAATGCTCACTTTAACCCAAAACCTCACCTCAGCTCGTCCTGATGCAAGTCTGTACTCTAAGTCCTCAGAGCCTCATCAATATCAATATTTATCAATTAATTCTGACCTCTGGATTCTTGTTTATAGAGATTTAAGGTCATTTCCTTTATCTTGACTTATATATCTTAAAGGAATGACCTGCACAGAACCTGATAATAAATTTACCATTACGACTAATTAAACAACAAAAAAAACCCTCATCACGGCTGGTTTTCCTGGAACATGCCTCACATACAATACAGAAATGTACCAATACACTCACCCACTATCACACTATCACTGAAGTCAAGCTGAAACTCAAATGGCTTCTTCACCTCTTCAGTATAAATGACATGCCTCGTGGCCTCCCTTTAAGGACAAATAAGGAAATAGAATTGGTGCCTGAAAGCGACAAATCCAATTATTTATTTATTCATTTTCGGTCTAAAGGAGGCGCACCCTGTGTTTACCTGCCAGCAGGGACGCCATTGGCTATCTACCTACATAGACGAGCGCCAATTTGCATAAACAGTGGCCAATCAAAACATTTTAAATTGTATTAGCATAAAGCAGTAATTGTCATTTGCCTATTGCAGTGTGACGGTAACACTGAGAGCCAGCTGTTCGGCAGCCGGTGACACGGAAACAAAACATATTCTGCCAGCATTAGCAAAAATCTCACACTTTCAGCTCAGAGAACCTGACGGCAACGCCAACGTCCCCGCGGTGGTTCACGCTCATTCATGTCATAGGTGGGTTGCATCGCCGGCAGGAAGTCAACTGCGGCAGCTTTAAAACTTCCTGGCACATTTCCAGGTTCGACACCCAACACCCACAACCTTCCACAAGAGAACCTTCCTGGACTTTTTTTTCCTTTCTAAAAAAAAAAACAGATTAATTCACTCACTTCTGACTGGAGAGAGCGAGAAGTTCTCTGATTTCAGTTGGACCTCAGAGGAGACACTTGAGCTGTGGACAAAAGGAGTCTCTCTGATTCGAATATCCCCGATGACCACAGCACACACCACCCGCTCTCTCTGTGTGTGTGTGTGTGTGTGAGTCATGGGGGGCTTGGGGGTGGGGTGCATGCTAGTTGGCTTTAATCTGCTTGATGATGAAGATCCCCCTGTGCTCTGGGGACCTGACAGGGGGGTGGTGGTGGGGGGGTGAATGCGCTACTGCCTTACGCCAATGCAATCACGACTGTCGCTCGCCCGTGAGCCAGCAGCGCTCACAAACCCCTCTCACATGCTCTCTCT